>CM060337.1:16456161-16478661 GCA_030674155.1 Stramonita haemastoma | reverse complement strand
ACTGTAAACGAAATAGGAAAGTACAGAAGAAAAAGACTGTGCTGTTTAAAAGCATCCAGATCGATCCTGAAATCATTGGTTTCGGTGAGGTCACGTCCTATACAAACTGAGAAAAGAGCTGATCAAAAACAGGACCAAATTATTTCAGGGTTTAGGGTGGATCGGTGGTCAAGAGGTTACTAAAATTATGCCCAGAAAGCGAAAAATCAGGGTCGGAAGTGTGTGGTGGTTCGATCCCCGTTTAGGTCCAAAAATTGCCCCCATCCATTAGACCATGAATGGTGGTCTGGGTGCTATTCGTTCGGATGAGGCGATAAACTGAGGCCCCTGCGTTACATATAATCTAGCACACGTAATAAAGCCCACGGTGACAAGAGAGTTGTCACTGGCAAAATTCTGTAAAAAAAAAGTCACTCTGATAAGGAAACAAATACAGTTACAGACAGGAAAAGAAAAACAATAATGAGTGGCGCTGCTCTTGTGGCAACACACTCTCCCAGGCCAGGGGAAAGCAGCCCGAATTTTCCGGAGAAAACCCTGTCGTGACTTAAAGAGATATTATAAAATAAAAATTAAGAAAAATACTTAAAGCTCTGAATTAAAAATTAAAAAAAAGAAAGATTAAGAAAAAACTAGGAGGGCATAGGGAAAGAGTGATATCTCCAGGCATAATCTTTGATATCAATGTCGAGGGTTGATTTCAAGTTATCGATTCGTTCGCGTTTAATTCATGAAACGGGGATGCATCTTTCTCACCAGCAACACAAATTAAAAAAAAAAACCCATGTTGAGAGAGAGAGAGAGAGAGAGAGAGAGAGAGAGAGAGAGAGAGAGAGAGAGAGAGAGAGAGGAGAGAGAGAGAGAGAGAGAGAGAGAGAGAGAGGAGAGAGAGAGAGAGAGAGAGAGAGAGAGAGAGAGAGAGAGAGAGAAGACAGACAGACAGACAGACAGACAGACAGACAGACAGACAGACAGACAGACAGACAGACAGACAGACAGACAGACAGACAGACAGAGATAGAGAGAGAGACAGTATAGAACAAGACTTGCGTCAAAATGATAACTAATGCACCTAGTCTTCTTTGTTCTGAGTATGAACAATGCGTTCTGATGGCACTGCTCACTAATGATGGAAAATAAAAATCAATCAACCCACCCACAGCAACATACACGTCAACGTTGCTTTGAACTAAAGCATGCCATAATATGTCTGCAACAATTTGAAGAGAAAGCGAAAAAGAAGAAGAAGAAGAATGAAAGCTATCATAGCTTCGAAATTCTTCTACCAGAACTTTCGTATTTCATACAGACAGGCATTTGTGCGAGAGAGAGAGAGAAAAAAATCTAAACCATTATCCTTCAACACAATTGTCTCAACGGTCGATTGAACTTTCAAGTCTTGACACTCATAAATGAGAGATCACAACATCTATTGTCTGTCTGCCAGACAGATCTATCAACCATAGCATGCATTGAGCTAGCAGCCTAGAACTGTGTCGCTTTAGGCGACTGATGCTGAGATGTATCAGTGTCAAGCTGCAGGTTGCTGTGTCTGCCTCACTTATGTCTCGTTCCACTACGGTGACCACAAGCCTTTGTTGTGAGTGGAGGGGAAACGCCTGACTGATTTCCTGACCAAGTGAAACCACAGAAGCAAAAACTGACGTTAACAAGATGCACAGAGCAGAACGGCAGGATGAAAAGGCCAAAAAAGAAGAAGAAGGAAAAAAAGGCCCCACATGAATAAATCAAGCATTCAGAGAGCTCGTCTACCTGGTGTGTGTGTGTGTGTGTGTGTGTGTGTGTGTGTGTGTGTGTGTGTGTGTGTGTGTGTGTGTGTGTGTGTGTGTGTGTGTGTGTGTGTGTGTGTGTATGTGTGTGTGTGTGTGTGATGCCCGTGTGGTGTGTGTGCATGCACTCAAGTGCTTTGATGCATCCGTTACAATATTTTGCGTTCTGTTGTTCTCTGTCTGTATGTCTGTCTGTCTGTCTATCTGTCTGTCTGTCTGTCAGTCAGTCAGTCTGTCTGTCTGTCTGTCTCTCTTTTACCGGGCATATTTTGTGTTCTCTTTTTTCTCTCTGTCTGTCTGTTTGTCTGTAAGTCAGTCTGTCTCTCTTTTATCAGCCATATTTTATGTTCTCTGTTTTCTCTCTGTCTGTCTGTCTGTCTGTTTGTATGTCTCTCTTTATTAGCTGTGATGATTAATAATGACAGTCCCTTTCTGTGGCAAAAGCCGGATAAATAATGTAGGTCTATACTTATCTGTAAACATTGGAAATAAAGATTATAGATCAAACTCATCTCTCTCTCTCTCTCTCTCTCTCTCTCTCTCTCTCTTCTCCTCTCTCTTCTCTGTCTCTCTCTCTCTCTCTCTCTCTCTGTGTCTCTCTCTCTCTCTCTCTCTCTCTCTTCTCTCTCCCCTCTCTCTCTCTCTCTCTCTCTCTCTCTGTCTGCCTGTCTGTCTGTCTGTTTCTCGCTGTCTGTCTCTGTCTGTCCATCTGTCTGTCTGTGTGTCTCCCTCTCTCTTTCCCTTCCTCTGTTTAGTTTTCTCTCACACTTTAGGAGTTTGCCCCACAACAAACAAACAAACAAACAAAAAACCAAACAAAACCAAAAGCACGGTAAAGAAAAACAAACAACGTGCATGTCTCCAGCTTGAGCACTGGATACAGTAAAAGTAGTAACAAGAAAAAAATCTAACAAAAAAAATATATTAAAAAATCCAGATTAAAATAAACGAAACAATTGAACAAGCAAAAAAAATCCTTTACCCACCCATTAACACAAACAAAAAACAAAGATGCGAAGAAAGACGAGAAGTTTCACACAGACGATAGACAGAAGGAAAAAAGAGTGGAGGATTTAAAAAAAAAAAGGAAAAAAAAACACCCTCGAACTAAAATCAGCTTGAACAAGTTGCGGCTGAAGGACATGTCCTTTGAACTGCAGCGGTTGTGAAGAAGGGGAGTGGTTCAGTGTCCATTGCCTTGGAACTAATTCGCTCCGCTCTTCATTGCCCTGCTGCTCTGGGATGTTTCTGGAGAGAACGGGTACAGATACCAACAAAAAAAAGAAGAAAAAAAGAATAGTAGAAAAGAGGAAAATCAAAAGAAACAGCCACCCGCAACCACTTCACACAACTAACACACACAACACACACACAAAACAAAATACACTAACACACGCACATGACATACACAAACACTAACACAATACATAACACACCACACACTAACACACAACATTACACACACACATACACAACATACACACACTAACACAGTATGCACTAACACACTCATACAACACACACTAACACACAAACACACAACATACCACAACGACAACACACACATATAGACACAGAGAGAGAAACAGAGTGGGAGAGAGAGAGAGGGAGAGAGAGAGAGAGAGAGAGAGAGAAGAGAGAGGAGGAAGAGAGAGAGACGAGAGAGAGAGAGGAGAGAGAGAGAGAGAAGAGAGGAGGAGAGAGAGAGAGAGAGAGAGAGAGAGAGAGAGGAGAGAGAGAAGAGAGAGAGAGAGAGTGGAAAGAAGAAACAGATTAGAAAAGACAAGAAAAATAAATAAAAGGAAGAACTAGAATGAAATAACGCAACGAACAAGAAAGAAAGTAAGAAGGAAAGAATGGAAAAGTAGAAAAAGAAGAAAAAAACGACAGGTTAGAGAGATAGAGGAAAGGACAGAAAGGAAAGAAAAAAACAACTACCAGAAAATGCCATGACTAAAAAAGCGTAATGACAAGCCTCAAAGAAAAAAAAAGAGAGAAAAATGTAGAACTAATAAAAGAAGTACAAAAAAATAAGAAAAAAAGGAAAACAATCAAGGAAGTAAGGAAAGGCAAAGAGAGAGGAGAGAGAGAGAAGAGAGAGAGAAGAGGAGAGGGGGGGGGGGGGGGGGAGAGAGAGGAGGAGAGAGAGAGAGAGACGAGAGAAGAGGGATGGGAGAGAGAGACAAAGACAGTGACAGAGAGACAGAGAGCAAAAGAAATGGAGAATGAAGAAAGGGATAGCAGGCAGAGGAAAAAAGAAAAAAAGGAAAACATTTGAAGTTTGTTTATAACATTTTTTTCTTTCTTTTTTTGTCCATTGCATTGCGGGTTATATTCTCTATAAAGCATGAACATATCAATTAATACAAAGATCATTTATCATCTATTATTACTTTATTAAAGTGGAGGATATTATAGTAAAAAAAAAGGAAACAAAACAAAATGTTCATTTCCAATACAGTACGTAGCATACTGACCTTGTGATTATAGCACACATATAAATGTTTCAATTATGTTGCAAGTTTGTTTTTTTCTTTTTGGCAAAAAAAGGATGTAGAAATACAGTTATTTTTAAGTATCTTCATTAGTATTTAGAACAAAAGCAACATAGAAACAATAACAACAACAAAAGTAAAGTTAATAAAAAATATTGATCCAAAATAAACAAAGCATCCAACAAAGATGTATTAAACAAAGGTAATTTTATAGTGAATATGTACAGCTACTTTGACGCTTTTTAGGGTGGAGAGGGGGTAGGAGCTTCTAATTTATAATACAGAGCAGCAAAGCATCTACAACAATACCATGGATTCTATAACGTTGCAGCAGAGACGAAGACACGCCCATAGTTCTTTATCAATTGTCAATTTTGTCCGTGGTGTTTTCCTTTTCCTTAAGGGAAATCCTTGAGGCAAGCTTCCCCATGAACAAGATTAATAAACTAATAACGTCAAAGAGTTTAACATTTCTTGAGAAAAAAAAACCCATAAACCACCCTGCAGACATAATAATTTTAACGACGCGTTTTTTGGGTTGTTTTTGGTTTTAAGCAATAATTGATTTCCCTCGAAGGATCCACAGAGAAAATGGAAGAAAGAAAAGACAATAGATGGGGAGGAGGAGAGGAGGAGGAGGAGGAGGAGAAGGAGGAGAGGAGGAGGAGAGAGGAGGAGGAGGAGGAGGAGGAGAGGAAGGAGAGGAGGAGGAGAGGGAGGAGGAGGAGGAGGAGGAGGAGAAGGAGGAGGAGGAGGAGGAGGAGGAGGAGGGGGAGGAGAGGAGAAGGAGGAGGAGGAGGAGGAGGAGGAGGAGGAGGAGGAGGAGGAGGAGGAGGGGGAGAGAAGGAGGAGGAGGAGGAGGAGGAGAAGGAGGAGAGGAGGAGGAGGAGGAGGAGGAGAGGAGGAGGAGGAAGAGGAGAGAAGGAGGAGGAGGAGGAGAAGGAGGAGGAGGAGGAGGAGGAGGAGGAGGAGAGGAGGTGGGGAGGGGGAGGAGGAACAGGATGTGTGTGTGCGTGCGTGGTATGTGTGTGTGTGTGTGTGCATGCGTGTGTGTGTGTGCGCGTATGTGTGTGTGTGTGTGTGTGTGTGTGTGTATGCGTGTGTGTGTGTGTGCGTGCGCGCGTGCGTGCGTGTGTGTGGTGTGTGTGTATGTGTGTGTGTGTGTGTGTGTGTGCGCGTGAATGTGTGTGTATCATGTGTGTGTGATTCATCAAATGTTGAGGATTTTCAAAAAAAGAATGCTCCTCTGCACTACGTAAGGGGCACAAGGATAACGAATCTGAAGTTTCAACAACTAAAAACAGCATCATTCCCAAAGACTCTCTAGAGCCTAGCATTCAAACACACCGCAGCAGCAGACTTCAGCAAAAGGGAGAAAAAAAAAGGGAACAGCATTAGAAACAAATTGAAAACGAACCTTCCAACAAACTACAGCCCAACCCAACTCTACAGTGAAACAAAGCGGTATGGAGATGAAGTACCTCAGGCACCCAGATCAAATAAGGCAATACAATACAATACAATAAAACAGGAGCAGCATCAGTATGGGAGAAAGGCTAGCAGAGAGAATGAAATGAAGATGAGAGGAAGGACGGAAGGAAGGAAGGAAGGAAGGAAAAATTTGTGTGTGTGTTTGATGTTTTGTGTGTGTGTGTGTGTGTGTGTGTGTGTGTGTGTGTGTGTGTGTGTGTGTGTGTGTGTGTGCGCGTGTTTGTGGTGTGTTTATGTGTGTGTGAGAGAGGAGAGAGAGAGTAGCGAGAGAGAGAGAGAGACGAGAGAGAGAGAGAGAGAGAGAGAGAAGAGAGAGAGAGAGAGAGCGAGAGAAGGGATGAGAGAGAGAGATGAGGAGTGAGTGAGTGTGTTTATTTGTGTGTGTGTATGTGCGTGTGCGTTTCTGTGTGTGTGTGCGTACGTGTTTGAAGTGCGTGTGTGTGTGCGTGCGTGTGTTGTGTGTGTGTGTGTGTGTGTGTGTGGTGTGTTTGTATGTGGCGTGATGGGCGGCTGTGTGTAGTATGTGTATTGCGTGCGCAGGCACGTGTATGTGTGTGTGTGTGTGTGTGTGTGGGTGTGTGTGTGGTGTGGTGTGTGTGTGTGTGTGTGTGTGTGTGTGATGTGGGTTCTCCTCTAAGGGCACATCCTCAGAAATGAATGAAGACAGAAGTTTGAATGCTCGATGCAGTGCACATCGTGTGCAGGTTGATTGTCGTCTTGTGAGCTAGTGTTGTGGATGCTGGGATGTATTCCAGACAAGTTCTGTTTTTCTTTCTTCGTTGATTTTTGTACCAACTGAACCAGATTCTGGTTTTCCATGAGGACACAGCTTGTGAGAGTCAAGTAAATAGGTATTGATATGAACAACAAAGTAGACAGACCGAAAAGTGTTGACTCTTTGGCTGATGGAAGCTTTACTGTTATATTCAATGTCAGAAAGCTAACCAACCAACCAAAGTAGAATCAGGTTTCAAGCAATTATTCATTTTTATATTTATTTATTTGTTTATTTATTTATTTATTTATTTTGCTTATCTATTTATTTATTCTTTTATATCGAGGATAATGGAAAAAGCTTCATGAGTTGTTTTTTTGCTTATTCAATGTACCATCTGGAAATAAAAGTTTGACTTGACTTGACTTGACTTGACTTTACATCTAGTCCCCTTGCGTATATATTTTTTGTAAATTTTCTCATCTGTTTCCACCGGCGCACAATGGCCTACTCTTTCGAAAAGCTGGACAGGATTCTTTAAACCCACCAATCAACCAGCCAGCCAATCAATTTAAGCAACCTACTAGCTTACCAGTCAACCGACTAACCAAACCAACCCAAACTTTGTATTGTGTGATAAGCATCTATATCTACTTCAAGAGTGGAAAACAGACATTATAACATGTAGGGAATCTCGAAGCATATGAAAAAGTTGAACGGCTCATTTTTGTTTCTTTTTGATTAGCACAAAAAAATACCATTAAAGGAAAGAGAGTTACTAGGAATATCCACCATTGATCCATTTTCCCTTCAGCAGAAAGAGCGTATTCTTTTCTATAGAGTAACTGAATACTGGATTGAATAAAGAATAAAGAATAACTGAATTGAATAAAGTATAACGGAATGCTGGATTTGAATAAAGATCAACTGAATACTAGATTGGACAAAGCATAACTGAAAACTGGATGGAAACAAATATGTGAGGAAGGAAGAGGCTGATTGTGCTGTTTGAAACTTTCAACATCGATCCTAAATATCTTGTTGCTTTTTTTTAGTGGGATCACGTTCACTGGATACTGAGGGGGAAAAAGTTGTCAGGGCAAAGTTAGTTCAGGGTTGTTCAGAGTACTGAAGTATATAAATAAGAAAAAAAGGGGAAAGATACGCATTTCTTGAGGTGAAGCAAAAAATGGACAAGTAAAGGGGGAATAAGAACAGATGCAAATGGGAGAAGAATTATCTCCCTGGGCACATCATCTGACTTGAATATAGAAAAAGGATGCTCAGTTTTAAACCAGTTTGCTTTAATTTCATGAAAAGTGGTTTATCTTCCTTATTAGAACACAAATAAAAAAGTGAAGAGCGTGGGACTAGGGGGGGGGGGGGGGGGGGGCGAGTGAGAGAGAGAACTCTAAAATGATTTAATGTACACTTGCCTTGGGCCACAATACATTGGTTGTGCTTGGGATGGAACGATGGGTACTTTCCGATCATTGGCAAAGCAAATGGGAGAGAGAGAGAGAGAGAGAGAGAGAGAGAGGAGAGGAGAGAGAGAGAGAGAGAGAGAGAGGAGAGAGAGAGAGAGAGAGAGAGAGAGAGAGAGAGAGAGAGAGAGAGAGAAGAGAGAAAGAGAGAGAGAGAGAGGGGAGAGAAAGAGAGAGAGAGAGAGAGAGAGAGAGAGGAGAGAGAGAGGAGAGAGAGGAGAGAGAGAGCAGAGAGACAGAGAGACAGAGAGACAGAGAGAGAGAGAGACAGAGAGAGAGAGAGACAGAGACAGAGACAGAGACAGAGAGACAGAGAGAGAGAGACAGACAGAGACAGAGACAGACAGAGACAGAGACAGAGAGACAGAGAGAGAGAGAGACAGAAAGATGACAGAAAGAGACAGACAGACAGACAGACAGACAGACAGAGACAGACAGACAGACAGACAGACAGAGAGTGAGAGTGTGAGAGAGCGAGAGCGAGAGCGAGAGAGAGAGAGAGAGAGAGAGAGAGAGAGAGAGGAGAGAGAGGAGAGAGAGAGAGAGAGAGAGAGAGGAGAGAGAGAGAGAGAGAGATACAAGGTAGGAACCGCGAGACATATCAATCATAGTGTGTACTGACCTGTGAATTGAGGACCACGCGTGTGTAGCTTATTGATTCCAAGATCTACCAGTGTTATTATATCTAAGCCTTTGTGTCCCTCTCATTCATGTCTTGTTCCAACCACTACACAGTGACCACTGCCTTTGTTGTGAGTTTGTGGGGAGAGTTGATTAATTGATTTTCCGACACAGCAATCCCGATGAAGCATAACTAACGTTTACAAGATGAACTGACGAAGCACTTACTTATTTACACTAACAATAGATCAAAGAAAAAAAAACAAAAAAAACAGAAAAAGGTAAAAAGGCTTTCTCTTCTGTGCATTCAAGTGTCCTGATATATCACTCACATTTACTGTATCCCTATCACCCTCCCCTCCTAACCACCACCACCACCACCACCACCACCACCACCACCACCACCACCACCACCACACCACCACCACCACCACCACCACCACCACCATCTTCATCTCTTTCAATCTGTTTGTCTACATTTTTTTTTCTCAAACAAGGGCAGGGGCTAGATGTAACATAAGCAAGTCAATACTTTGCTATCATTCTTGAAAATAATGCAAAAAAAATCTCCTTGAAAATTTAGCTTGTCTCTTATACATCCATACCTTATTTATTCAATTTTCTGTTTATCTCATGCTGTTTTCAAGTTTACTTTCATACTTTTATGGACTCCCCCTGTACAAACACACACACACACACACACACACACACCACACACACACACACCACACACACACACACACACACACACACACACACACACACACACACACACACACACACCACACACACACACACACACACGTCGCACACCAAACAAAAGCATAAAAGCAAACACAAACAATAGACAAACAAAGTGGAACTTTTCACCTACGAGACGACCTAGACAAAAAAACAGTAACAAAGCACAATAGACAAACAAAACATGAACAAACAACATGGAAAACAAAACAAAGAAAACAAGCAAAAACAAAAACAGACCAAAAACAAAAGAGGAGAAAAACAACAACAACACTCGCTTACAAAAAAAAAAATCAGACAAGAAGTGAGATAAAGTAAACAAGGACCAGAAGTATCGCAGACGATAGACAGAAAGGAGGAAAAGGAGTGGAGGATAAAAAAAAGACCCCCCAAGTAAAATCAGCTAGAACAAGTTGCGGCTGAAGGACATGTCCTTTGAACTGCAGCGGTTGTGAAGAAGGGGAGTGGTTCAGTGTCCATTGCCTTGGAGCTGATTCGCTCCGCTCTTCATTGCCCTGCTGCTCTGGGATGTTTTGGAGAGGCACTAACATTATGGAGAGAAAAGAAAGAAAGAGAGAAAGAAAGACAAGAGAAAGAGAGAAAAAATGAGCGAAAACAGAAAGAAAGAAAAAAGAGAGGAAAAAGAAGGAAGGAAAAAAGAAAGAAAGAAAAAAGAAAGAATGAAAGAAAGAAAAACTCACACAGCTGTGTGTGTGTGAGAGAGAGAGACAGAGACAGAGAGAGACAGAGACAGACAGACAGACAGACGGACAGACAGCCTGACAGACAGACAGTGAGTGCGTGCGTGTGTGCGTATGTGTGTTTGCGCATGCGTGCGTGCGTGTGTGTGTGTGTGTGTGTCTGTTTGTCTGCCTGTCTGTCTGTCTGTCTGTCTGTGTGTGTTTCATTCTTTCCATGTTTGTGGGCGCCTATCTGCCTGTTTCTCTTTCTCATGCCGTGTCTGTCTGTCTGCGCCTCTCTCTCTCACTCTCTCTCTCTCACTCTCTCTCTCTCTCCTCCCCTGTCTCTCTGTGTCTCTCCCCTCTGTGTCTCTGTCTATCTCCCCTCTCTCTCTACCCCCCAACCTAAAAAGAAAAAGAAAGTTGTTTCTCTCCGCTCCCTGCTCCCCCCCCCCCCCCCTCCAAAACACAGTTGAATACTAGCAGAGGGAAGTGAACAAGCTAGGAAAATGGGGGTGGTAAAAGATTGTGTTGTGAGGATTGCCCACATCCTCAGCACCTACATAGTCTATCTACAGTCTGTACACGTGCAGTCCACACTGATGAAAACGCGTCAAGTTTCCATAGGGAAACGAATACAGTTGCATGCAAGAAAAAGAAAAGAAATGGGTAGGCGCTGCACTTGTGGCGACGCGCTCTCCCCGGGGAGAGCAGCCTGAATTTCACGCAGAGAAATCTGCTGCGACATAAAGTGGTACAAAGTACAAAGTCCAAAGTAACAAGCCACATGTAGTTCTCAGTGTGCCTAGCCTAGGGTGTTGAACCGAATGGAAAACAAAAAAGAAAAATAATTAATTATGAATATGTGTAGAAATCTTTTTCAGACATTAAAACAATCAGTAAAGAGACTGAACTGAAATTTCGAACATGCACAGTCTGACAAAGATTGTGCCTCTAAGACTTCAGAGTTCATTCTCTCTGTAATTCTGTCTGTCTGTCTGTCTGTCTGTCTGTCTGTCTGTCTGTCTGTCTGTCTGTCTGTCTGTCTGTCTGTCTGTCTGTCTGTCTGTCTGTCTGTCTGTCTGTCTCTCTCTCTCTCTCTCTCTCTCTCTCTCTCTCTCTCTCTCTCTCTCTCTCTCTCTCTCTCTCTCTCTCTCTCTCCCCTCTCTCTCTCTCCACTCACTACACTCAATTGTAGAAAGATGATACTCACTTCAAAGGTAATCACCTTTCATGGGATGATTAACATTTTTTATCTATTTGCTGTTTTTTTTTTAAACTTGACGTGATCTACTTTTATGCCGTTTCAACATATATTCCTTACGAAATTTGTACAATAAAGAGAATCCAGAGAGGCAGAACAACAAGACTAAGGTGAAAGACATCATTTTGCACTGACCCTGTCTCTCAATAAGTTAGAAAAAAAACCCACCATATTCCTTAGCAACCCACACTGAGAGCTAGAGACAACGATTCATGTCAAAGTCATATCTAGTGTTGATTTGACCAGAACAGAGTGACATAGTCTGCGATTTACTGACAAAAATCAACTTGGAGGAAGTTTATCATTTCCAGGTTTCTTTACGGAAACCTGTGACTTGCATTTCAAAAGATTTGATTATTTATTTATCTATACCACTTCAGGTCACAGCAGATTTCTCTGTGTGAAATTCGGGATGCTGTTCCCTGGGAGAGCGCGCCGCCACAAGTGAAGCGCGCCATCTATTTGTTTTTTCTTTCACGTGTCTGCAATTGTACGTCTTTCCCTATCAGAGTGACTTTTTTTCTACAGAAGTTTGCCAGGGACAATCCTCTTGTTGCCGTAGGTTCTTTTACGTGCGCTGAATAATGATGTGTAACACACAGGACCTCGGTTTATCGTCTCGTCCGAAAGAATAGCATCCAGACCACCACTTATGATCTAATGGATGGGGGAACAGTTTTGGGCCTAAACGGGATTCGAACCACCGCACACTTGGACCCGGACTTTTCGCTTTCTAGGCAGGCGCGTTACCTCTAGACCACAGATCCAGGTTTCTTTACGGAAACCTGTAACTTTCATGTAAAAAAAAAGGTCTCTTGATGCTAAGATCTTTTACTGCAGTTTACTGAAGGATCTGTTGATGTGACTTGTGGTGACAGTGAGAATTATAGATCATTTAATCTATTGTTTTTCATATATTATTAATCATTAGATCAAGAAGGAAGGTGGAAGGAAGGTAAAGATGTTTGCCTGCCCAACAAGTAAACTGTGAGGTTCTGGGTTCGGTTCCCACCCTCGCCATTTCTTTCCAGTTTGACTACCCAAAAAATTGCACAATGTGTCCTTGGATGGACAATAAACCGAGACTCCGTGTGCAAACGTACGCAGAACATTTTGCGACCGTTAAACGTACAGCTTTCCAGTTAAAAACCTGTTCAGCCTTTCCAAAGGGTAGACCACTTTATTCCAATAGGGATGGATAACCCCCCCAAAAGAATCCGCATACACAGATATGTATTTAGACATTATCCCCGAAATCGGAATATGGTTATCTAAATGACAGGGAAGGGGGTGGGGTGGGGAAGGTCGCATACACACAAAAATCACCACTGGGTGAACTTCGGAGCTGTCGCCGAAGAATAATTAAAAAACAAACAAACCATAAGATCTATTGGCACTTAACATTTGCTGAGTGGGGATCAATCAATGGACCATGCAAACCTATTGATCCTGTGATCTATGGGTGAAACACCCTAAAAAAAAGTGAGCAAGCAGTTTCTGCTGCATTCACATCTGTGTCTACTGCAGTAAGCACAGCCTTTGTTGTGAGGGGACGGGGACGGAACGCCTGACTGATTTCTTGACAAGGAAAACCAGAGAGGCAAAACGAACGTTGTCCAGACACACCCAGCAAAACAAGAAAAACATAAAAAGAGAGAAGAAAGAAAAAAACAACAACAGCATTGATAGTTCAATAGTACACATCAGTGGTCAGAGCACTCGTTTCCCCCCAAGCATCGAGCGTGGTTACCAAGTGGAGGAGTGACCGTTTGCGCGCCTTGGCTTCAGTACAGTTCCCCCAGTTCCCCCAGCTGTAAATGGGTACCTGCCCTCTTTCGGGTCAGGGAAGGTAAAACAGCAAGGGAGAGGAGATGGGCGCCGCCCTCAATATACTGGCCCCTAGAGAAGCTGAGGTCTCTGATGGCTCGCTCTCCTACCACCACACAGGCTATGGGACACCTTTACCTTTTTGGTACACATCACAGATGAAGGTTACCTGATGCGCATTCGTGTGCTTTCGTGCACTTCTCATCCATGTCAGTCCATCCGTTCACCTGTCCTGTTTATCTGACTGTCTGTTTCTCTGTGCCCGTGTAGTTTTCTCCATGTCTCTCTGTCTATTTTCCACTGTAGATATCTAACTTCCACGATTCTGTTCTCTTGTTGACAATGCTTACTCATTTCTTTTTTTGTCCTAAACCGAAACCTCTCGACTTTCGATGATACCGCTATTGTTTTCAGTTCATTCAAATCTGATTACCCAGACTTTGAGACAACTTTTGAAGGAGCTTGATATCCTCTCTCTGGTTTTGGTTTTCTTCTTTATTTTTCTCTCTCTGCCCTGTCCTGCGCAGTTGGGTGTGTTGTCTTCCATCCCTTGGCCTTCTTGTACTCTGATCTTGACGCTTGAGGATCGTCTGCTGCTGATTCCTGATGTTGCAACTCAAGCTGGGAAAGGTCTTTCAGGACTTTGCACTAAACTGCGTGGGATGCGTGTCGTAGTAAGTTTGGATATCCTCGACAAGTGTGTTTGTTACAGAGGAAAGCTGTTCTTGAAAGGTGTAAGCACGAAAATACAGTCTTCAGACTTCAGAAAAAAAAATGTCTCTCTGTCTGTGTGTCTGTCTGTGTGTCTGTGTCTGTCTGTGTGTCTGTGTGTCTCTCTCTCTGTGTCTCTCTGTGTCTCTGTGTCTCTGTCTCTGTCTCTGTCTCTCTCTCTCTCGCCTGGTTTGTAAAGACCAAATAGAGAATTAAGAAGACTCTTTATTCAATCGTCATGTCTATGAAGATTTGAGAAATCAGTCTCTTAAAGATTCAGAAAGACTTCCTATGCACGCGCTACTCATAGCTACAATATCTACTGATAGATCTTTTTATACTATCCGAATGTTCGAGCCAACTTCCATACTGTCTTATATCAAACCACACACACACGCACAGACACACAGACACACAGACACACAAACACACACACACATACCCCCCCCCCCCCCACACACACACTTAGAAAAAGCTGTTCGTGCAAAGATAAACGATAACATATGGACTGGAGAGGGAGGGGGAAGGGAAAGGAGGGAGGGGGGAGGGGGAGGGAGGGGGAGATGCGGTCTCCTTCAAGCAAAAGTGCTGTGACGTAAGGAAGCAGAAGATGAAGACATGTTGCAGACATCACCATCTGCTCCTGTGTTTTCACAGGCGGAAGGAAGCAGACATGGTGGTGTGCCACAGGGGTCACCATCGTTACATCGGGTCGGAGTGTGCGGTGGTTCGAATGCCGTTTGGGCCCCAAACCTTTTTTCCCATCCATTAATCATCATCATCATCATCATCATCATCATCATCATCATCATCATCATCGTCATCATGATGATAATAATAATAATAATAATAATAATAATAATGATAATAATAATAATAATAATAATAATAATAATAATAATAATAATAATAATAATAATAATAATAATGACGATGATGATGATGATGATGATGATGATGATGATGATGATGATGATGATACTACTACTACTACTACTACTACTACTACTACTACTACTACTACTATACTACTACTACTACTACTACTACTACTACTACTACTACTAACAACAACAACAACAACAATAATGATACATGAATTTATATAGTACTATATCTTGCAATAACAGATCAAAGCGCTTGCCTTCGACCTATGCAAGACACACGCAATCAATAACAATTGATATTTTAAAAAATTCGAGTGTACACACACACACACACACACACACACACACACACACACACACACACACACACACACACACACACACACACACACACACACACACACATACACACACACACACACTTATAAAGGTTATACACTTTGGTAGGTTGAAGGGGATTTCAGATATAGAAGGCAGGGACAGATAGGAGATGAAAACAGATGGCAAAAATCTTAGGTTTGAAATAAGTGTGTCTTGAGGTTGGATTAAAAGTTTCATAAGTATATTAGACCATGAATGGTGATCTGGGCGCTAGTCTTTCGGAAGAGACGATAAACAGAGGTCCCGTGTGTTACACATCATTATTTAGCGCACGTAAAAGAACCCACAGCAACAAGGGGGTGGTCCCTGGCAAACTTCTGTAGGGAAAAGCCACTCTCTGATAGGGAAACAAATACAGTTGCAGACAGGATAAAGAAAAAAAAATAATGGGAAGGCCCTGCACATGTAGCGACGCATTCTCCATGGGGAAAGCAGCCCGAATTTCACGCAAAGAAATCTGCTGTGACATAAAGTGGTATAGAATAATAATAATAAAAATAATAATGGATAAAGACTGCAAGGTTGATATAGGAAGGGGAAAGAACTGAACTTCGTTCTGCAATAAATATGGGAGATTTTTGCGACAGTTTCAGAGTTTCATCCCTTATCCCAAAACGAAGATATTTCATCATGGACGCTTTTTCCATGGAACTTCCCTGAAGCAAACGATCCACGTGCAAGATTAATAAAATAATAACACTTAGCCTTTTCTTAGGAAAAAACCCAACCACTCCTCCATGTATTAACAGCCTTGATGAAATGACGCTTTTTAGTTTTAAGCTCATTCCCTGCAGGACCAAGTGGAAAATAGCATGCTGAGAAAAAAACAACAACAAAAACTAAAGGGACGGACGGAAAATGGAGAAGACCTCTCCTGAAAATTAGACAGATGTTGAAAATTGTGTGTTTAGAAGTGTTCAGATGCCCTAGACGCTTAGAACAAAGACGATCAATCAGGTTTGAACAAAAGAGCGGGAATTGTTCTGAGAGATTTGAGAATCTTGATTTAAAACAAGGAAACAGCAGTAAACATCTGCAGGCGAAAATGGTTCCACAACATACACACAAAGCAAAAAATGGACAAACAGACAGGTAAACAAACAAAGAATCGAGCAACCATGAAAAAAATACCCTGTTAAGTAAGGCGAAGAGTTGTGAAGAGGAAAACCCAGGACAAACAGATATGTTGACATTACCATCTATTTCAGAGGAGATTGTAGACCAACTATCAAGGTTAAGACCGTGTAGTCTACTGATAGACAAGATAGATCAGTGGTCAGAGCACTCGCTCTCCCCAAGTTAAGGTTAAATAATCAAATCAAATTTTTATTTTCATATGGTACATTGAATAAGCATTGATTTGCTTTTTTCATCAAGCCATAAATAAGCAGCATTGAGTGTGGTTTCCGAATGGTGGCCATTCACATGCCTTGGCTTCAGTACAGTCCCCCCAATTTCACCCAGCTGTAAATGGATAACTGCCCTCTTTAGGGGCCTTTACAGACACTATGACTCCTACCCACAGTCCCTAAATCAGAAATCTCTGCTGGGACGTTGCTTTGATCACAACAACAAAATTGAGGGACAGGGAAGGTAAAGCAGCGAGGGAGAGGAGAGGAGAAGAGATGGGCGCCACCCTCAATATGCTGGCCCCTAGAGAAACTGAGGTCTCTGACACTTCGCTTCCCAACGACCACACAGATCATGGGAACACCTTTACCGTTACTAGCCTATTGATGCTGCGATGTATCAGTGTCAAGCTCCAGGTGTGTTAGTGTCTGCCTCACTTATGTCTCGTTCCACTTCAGTGACCACACGCCTTTGTTGTGAGTGGAAGGGAAACGCCTGACTGATTTCCTGACCAAATGAAACCACAAAAGCAAAACTGACCTTAACAAAGATGCACAGAGCAGAACGGACAGAAAATGTTTCCAAAAAGCCACACAAATAATTCATTCATAAGAAGAAAGATTGCTACCTGGCTTGCAGTCAGGTGTCTGTATGTTACTGATGTCTGTCTGTCTGAATGTTTATCTGTCTGTCTGTCTACTTATAACTCTTTCTTCTTTCCTCTGTGTCTGTTTCTACTTTTGTCTATTATCCCTGTCTGTCTATCTCATTTTTTCCCACATCTGTTTTTGTGTCTGTCTGTCTGTCTGTCTGTCTCTTTCATTCTTTCCATTTCTTCATTTTGTTGAAAACCATTACGCTCTACCTCACTCTACTACCATAACGAATGGAAATTATATATATATATATATATCACAGGCTTAAACACATACTTACATACACACACAAACACAACACACACACACTTATACACACACACACACACACACACACACACACACACACACACACACACACACACACACACACACACACACACACACACATACACACACACATACACACACACACACACACACACACACACAATATCACGGTGTTGTTTTTTTTAATCTCTTTTATCTCTCTTTCATTTTTCTTTCTCACTCCTTACTTGTTTTGTTTTCTTTCACTCTTGCCCTCTACTTCTTTATATCCTCTCGCTACTCTTTCTTTCTTTCTTTCTTTCTTTTTTTTTTCTTCTTCTTTCTTCTTCTTTTTTCTTTCTTTCTTTCTTCTTTCTTCTTTCTTTCTTTCTTTCTTTCTTTCTTTCTTTCTTTCTTTCTTTCTTTCTTTCTTTCTTTCTTTCTTTCTTTCTTCTTCTTTCTTTCTTTCTTCTTCTTTTCTTTTCTTTCTTTCTTTTCTTTCTTTCTTTCTTTCTTTCTTTCTTTCTTTCTTTCTTTCTTTCTTTCTTTCTTTCTTTTCTTCTTTCTATCTTTCTTTCTTCTTTCTTTCTTTCTTACGTTCTTCCCTTCATTGTCTTCAAATCTTCATTGGTCATAAATGCTCCTTGAAGCATGCAATAAATTACAAAAACACACTATGATCTCGACACAAAGGTTCCAAATATCCACCCAACATAGTCTTAAATATTGGCAAAAGCTCCGTTGAAGACAGCAATAAATCTACTAGGAAAAACACACACTCGCGAAGAAAGTGTGCCCCCCCCTTCTCCTCTTTTTAAACAAAGGACTAACACCCCCAACCTCCCACGCCAGGCCTGGGCAAAGAAATAAAAACGAGAATGTTTGTAACGAGTGAGAGTAGACAGAAACAAACCGTAAAGCAGTCCTAGATGTATACTGATAAGACTTTAAGGTACTTCAAAAACAAACCGTAAAGCAGTCCTAGATGTATAGTAATAGGACCCCTAATAAGACCTTAGGGTGCTTTAAAACAAACCGCAAAGTAGTACTAAGATGATATGATAACAAGACCTTAGGGTGCTTTAAAAACAAACCGCAAAGCAATTCTAGATGTAAAGTAACAAGACCTTAAGGTGCTTTAATAACAAACCGCAAAGCAGTTCTAGATGTAAAGTAACAAGACCTTAAGGTGCTTTAATAACAAACCGCAAAGCAGGTTCTAGATGTATAGTAACAAGACCTTAGGGTGCTTTAAAAACAAACCGCAAAGCAGTCCTAGATGTATACGAATAAGACCTTAAAGTACTTTGTTCATGAAACAACTTCAAGATAAAAACAGAAGAAAACCAGCCATACTCTCGGAAGATGGACAAACTCACCCCCCCCCCCCCCCCGAAATCAAATAACGTACAATAAAATGAAGAGAAACGAAACGAATAGAAACAATTGAAAGAGAACAGACAGTGAAAGCACGACCCCCTCCCCCCCGCCACTCCTATGTACAAGGATAACCAGCTTGGAGTGTGGAGCCCAAAGGACAAACCAGTCCCCTGAATGACAGCAGAGGAGAGGATGAGTGAATGATGCAGTTTGGATTACTCTGAATCCGATTTGTTCCGGCCCTGATTGTCCTGCTTTTTGTTCACTGTTCACTTTTTTACCTGTTCGTTTTGAGGGCAGGATAATAATAAAGAAAAAAGGAATCTGTTCTTAATCTAGTACCCTCATGGAACACCATTTTGTATTTATTTATTTATTTATTTATTTATTTTTTTATTTATTTATTTATCTATTTATTTATTTATTTATTTATCCATTCATTTATATCAAGGATAATGGAATAAGCACTCTTGTGTTTTATTTTAACATCCAGTCCCCGTGTGTATGCAGTTTTGTAAATCTTGTCATCCGTTCTCACCAGCACACAATGGCCTCCTCTTACGAAAAGCGGAACAGGATTTAACATATGCGTAAGATGTCCTGCGTGCGTTCGCACACGGGGCCTCAGTTTGTAGTCTCATCCGAAGGCTCGTTTCGTTAGCTTGTTCTTGGTGCGATGGTAGTAGAAAAAAATATTTTAAAAAAAGAGATAACATGCAAAAAATCAGTGAAAAAAAAGAACTAATCCGATTAGGAAAAAAACCTTTCACACTAAAAGAAAAAAGAGAACGAAAGAAGAAAACAATCAAATGACAATCATTTTCATAGCTAGTGAGTACAGACAGAAACATTAATGCATTTATTCATTTATTTATTCATTTATTTATTCTTTTACATCGAGGATAATGGAATAAGCACTCATGTCGTTTTTTTATGCCCCAAATGTATGCTCATGAAGAGAGAGAGAGAGAGAGAGAGGAGAGAGAGAGAGAGAGAGAGAGAGAGAGAGAGAGAGAGAGAGAGAGAGAGAGAGAGAGAGAGAGAGAGAGAGAGAGAGAGAGAGAGAGAGAGAGAGAGACAGACAGACAGACAGACAGACAGACAGACAGACAGACAGACAGACAGACAGACAGACAGACAGACAGAGACAGAGAGAGACGAGAGAGACAGAGACAGAGACAGAGAGACAGAGAGAGACACACATAGAGAGACACACAGAGAGAGACACAGAGAGAGAGAGAGAATTACATTCTTTGTGCATTAATTTTTTTTAATCGAAAAACAAAGCCACGAACCAAGATAAGCTGAAACAAGATGATGAATGAAGACAAAAAGAAATGAAAAGAAGGAAACAAATCAGGAAATAAAAACAAACAAACAAGCAAACCATGCTCTGCAAACCAGCCTCGAGTATTCATTCCAAAGGACATGTCCTTTCAAGTGCAACAGTGGCGAATGAGACTGAGGAGGTCAGGGTTGCTCCCAATGTGATTGCCTCCCCTCCTGGTTGTCTTTCCTGTTCTCTCTCTCTGTGTTGCAGTGGTACAGATTTTTTAAACACGAAAAGATAGATAGATTAGATAGATTAGATAGATTAGATAGATAGATAGATAGATAGATAGATAGATAGATAGAGAGAGAGAGAGAGAGAGAGAGAGAGAGAGAGAGAGAGAGAGAGAGAGAGTGTGTGTGTGTGTGTGTATGTGTGAGCATAATGTATGTGCATGAGCATCTCTCTCTCTGTCTCTGTCTCTGTCTCTCTCTCTCAATAGTTATCAACATTAAAAAGCACAGCGTTACATATCTGTCACAAGAATCTGTTCGATATTCATTTCAACATTTGTTGTTGTTGCTTTCTGTCATGCTTTATCATTATTTATAAAAAAAAATTACTGCTGTAATTGTACTCTACTTCCTGATGTGTTTTTTATTCTTTTTTTTTTATATCTTTCCTCTACTGATACTTACAAGTTATATTTTCTACTGACATATGATTTCTCGTTGTAACTTGAATACTGCCAGGAAGGTTAAGACCAATGTTTTGTTCCTGATAGCAGTTTTGTTCGTGGTTTAAAAAAAAAATCAAATAGTATATTTCTGTGAGGAGGATTAAGAGAATACACACACACGCATGCGCACGCACGCACACACAAACACACACAAAAACACACAAACACACACACACACATAACATTCTCTTATGTTTGCGCATAACACGCTTCAAAGTGCTGCCACATTTTATAGGCAGGTAAAAGAATAAGCATGCAAAATAATCCCCCTTAAAAGATAACTACCACATCTAACCTATGAAAGAAAAAAAATGTACACTGGGCATTCGCATGCGTTGCAAGCAGGCATGCGTGTGCATGCATTATTATATAGATACACTGATAAGTCCATATTTGGGCACACGCACGCACACACACACACACACAAACACACACACACACACACACAAATACACACACACACACACACAACACACACACACACACACACACACACACACACACACACACACACGCACACACACACACAGCCCCCCCCCCACGCACACACGCAAGCACACACACATGCACATACACAAACACACACCGGTGGAAACAGATGACAAGATTTACAAAACTGCATACACATGGGGACTGGATATAAAAAAGCACATGAGTGCTTATTCCATTATCCTCGATATTAAAGAATAAATAAATAAATAAACACTACACGCACACACACATACACACAACACACATACACACACGCGCGCGCGGGCGCAGGCGCGCAAGCTTTCACCATTCTCTGTTTCTTTCTCTCTTATACAGCTTTTAGGCTGCTCTTACACACAATTCCTCAACCATAAAGAATGGGAATCTAAACACCGGAGGCAGCGAACTTGTTCTTAAGATCATGATCGATAGGAATAGGAGATCGGTAAAAACACAATAAAACCACCTGAAAGGAGAGAGAGAGAGAGAGAGAGAGAGAGAGAGAGAGAGAGAGAGAGAGAGAGAGAGAGAGAGAGAGAGAGAGAGAGAGAGAGAGAGAGAGAGAGAGAGAGAGAGAGACACACACACACACACACATGTACACACATATATACTGGAATGGGTTTACTATGGCTTGTGTGTGGTAATAACAACAAAAAATAAAGAAGGGGATTGGTATATATATATATATATATATATATATATATATATATATATATAGAGAGAGAGAGAGAGAGAGAGAGAGAGAGAGAGAGAGAGAGAGAGAGAGAGAGAGACAGACAGACAGACAGACAGACAAAAAATGAGAGATAGAGACAGAAAGAGAAAGAATGAGGGAGAGACAGGAGAGAGAGAATGAGGTAGAGAGACAGGGAGAGAGAATGAAGAGAAAGACAGAGAGAGAGAGAGAGAGAGAGAGAGAGAGAGAGAGAGAGAGAGAGAGAGAGAGAGAGAGAGAGAGAGAGAGAGAGAGAGAGAGAGAGAGAGAGAGAGCGAGAAAAGAGAGAGGGAGGGAGGGAGAGAGAGAGAGGGAGGGAGGGAGGGAGATAGAGAAACAGAGAAACAGAGACAAAGACAGACAGACAGAAAGACAGAGAAAAAGACAGACAGAGATAAAAGGCAGAGATACAGAGACGAAAAGACAGAGAAAGACAGTAAAAATAACTAACTACAGGAAACAACAGCCAGTTAGCAAAAATAGCCAACAAGAGAGGGAATTAGGCAATCCTTCCCCCCTCAAAATAACCCCAAACCAAACAAACCAACCCTACATCAACTTGATACCATGAATACCACAA
>CM060337.1:16431161-16448661 GCA_030674155.1 Stramonita haemastoma | reverse complement strand
AAAAATAACCACACAAGATGCACATTAACTAAACCAAAACACACAAAAAGTACTTTAGCTAAAAAAATCCAACAAATAGGCACTTAGCTAAAAAATCAACAAAGACAGCACTTAAGCTAAAAAATCACACAAACACAGCACTTTAGCCAAAAAACACACACAAAAGAGACCCTTTAGCTATTGGATTTGATAGATTAGTGCCAATATGTCACTGTCATCAGGGAAATTAATCGTGGCCTACACTTTGATAGACCTGCTGGTAGATTTTTTTTCCTACCACGCACAATTATGACTGAATGCATCATAACTAACTCGATTGCTAAAGTTGATTTGCCATGACCAGACAATACATATTTGGTTATGTGTCGATTCCCGGTCGAGGGGATTTTTCCTCTGGAGTTAACATCAGTGCTGACTCCACTCTCCCCCAAAAGTCTTTCGGATGAGACTATAAACCGAGGCCCCGTGTGCGAACGCACGCAGAACATCTTGCGCATAATTATGTTAAATCCTGTTCCACTTTTCGTAAGAGTAGGCTGTCGTGTGCCATGGAACTATGACATTAACTAAATCTTGCATAAACGTGGATCTGATGTAAAGCATAATGATTGTTATTGTATGGTAAGTAAATAATGCCTGCTGCTGTTTTGTTTTGTCATTTCGTGTTGTTTCTGTATTCCTCTTGATACAGCCTGTTGCTGTTGCTGCTTTAAGTCACGGCAGATTTCTCTGCCTGAAATTCGGGCTTCTCCCCGGGGTGAAGCGCGTCGCCAAAAGAGCAGCGCCACCACATATTTTTTTCTTTTCATATCTGACAATAGTATTTGTTTCCCTATCAGAGTGCTTTTTCTTACAGAAGTTTTACAAGGAAACTCTCTTGTTGCTGTGGGTTCTTTTCGTGCACTAAATAGTTTTGTGTAACACATGGACCTCGGTTTATCTTCTCATTCGAAAGACTAACACCCAGACCACCACTCATGATCTAATAGATGGGGGAAATGTTTTTAGTCCAAACGGGGATCAAACCACCGCACACTTCCGACCCGGGTTTTCGCTTTCTAGGCAGAGGCCTCATCTCTAGACCACCGATCCACTATGTTGCTGCTCTGCTGCTTGCTGCTGCTGTCTGCTGCTGCTGGCTGCCTGCTGCTGCGCTGCTTCTGCTGCTGCTGCTGCTGCTGCTGCTGCTGTTGCTGCTGCTGCTGCTGCTGCTTGTTGTTGCTACTGGTGCTTTTATTAACTTTGGAAGAAAAGAAGACTTGTGCCCTCTAGTTAAAGAAAGCCCGTCAACTTTACCTAGCATGACGAATCTTCAATTGGAAATACAATGACAAGGGCTGGGTGAGATTGGACCTATTTATTTTCAAGAAGATAGAATTTTCTTTGCACGTCTAGCTAAAAATCCCAAATTTCTTTTCCTTGTTTTAATTCCTGTGTATATCTTTCTTTCCCGCCGTTGTTGGCTATCTGGGAGCGATATAAACTGCACTGGCTGTTGGGCTACACTCCTGCTTTAGCTTGCGGGTCATTGTATTCTCTGTAGAATGCTAGTGGGAAACTTTTCTATTGATTTTCACAGTTTTTTTTTTAAGTTTGAAAAAATGCACATTGTACTTGTTTTTTTAGGGGCTTGAGGACATAAGAGTAATATCTGGTAGTCACGAGAAATTTAGGAAATGATCATGAAATGAGGATTGCTTGTATTCCTACAGTGTTGATCCCGCGTATCCCACATAGTGGTTAGGAAGCCAACAGACAATAAAAGACAGAATGGGGATACAGTGTTTACTAAAAAAAAATTCAAACTCACCAAATTTACACAAAATCATGTAAGTTTTAAGCTTGATGCAAGTTTTCATAAAATAAAGTTTAAAAAAATTCTGTGAAGCCTCAGTACGTGCGTCTAAATGCAAGAGTAATATAGGAAATATGCTACTACTACTACTACTACTACTACTACTACTACTCTACTACTACTACTACTACTACTACTACTACTACCAAAAAACAATAATAATGATACTACTACTAATAATAATACATGGAATTTATATACCGCTATATCCTGTAAAAACAAATTAAAGCCTTGCATTCGAAATACAGGAAAACAGAGGGAAAAGTGACCAAGTTTGATGCGGAGTGTAGCCTTGTGGGGAGGAAGGGGAGACTGGGGCACCGGGGGGACCCAGGGCATCAGTTCCGGCGCATGCGCTGTTATTGCTTTGGCTTTAAGCGGCAAGACTTCTCAGGCCTTGTCTATCCCTTTCTTCCACACGTCAAATCAGCACGTGGTTTTTTTATGTCTTTTTTTTCCATTCTATCATTCATTTATTTTAATGGTTTTCAGTGATTCTGAGTTTTGGTTGTTTTTTTTTTTTTTTTGAAGACAAGCTGTTAAAATTGACCTCAAGCAACGGGTGAACATGAATTTGAGAGGTGATAGGTGGCTGTATGGCACTGTCAAACTACCAATATTACACTACCAACATATCACAGTAATTATGTAATCTCTATTTTTTGTCTAGAGTTGTTTTAGCCGTTTTGATTGGCTCAGTGTTTTAAAACACGGGGTCGGGATAGCCTAGTGGTCAGAACATTGCGCTCGCAGTTTGACGACCCGGGTTGGACTCCCGTTCGAGAGATTTTTCCCTGGAGTTAACATCAGTGCTGACGCCACTCTCTCCAAAAGTTCTTCGGATGAGACTATAAATCGAGTCCCCGTATGCGTACGCACGCAGAAATCTTGCGCACACGTTCAATCGTGTTCCACTTTTCGTAAGAGTAGGCCATTGTGTGCCGGTGGGAACAGATGACAAGGTTTACAAAACTGCAAACGCACGGGAACTGGATGTAAAAAACACACGAGTAGTTATTCCATTACCCTCGATATAAAAGAATAAAAAGTAAATGAATAAAAAAAAAATAATAAAAAAAAAAAATAAAATGAACCCACAATACGCACAAACAACTTAGATGTGCTTCTGCAGAACACAATAATCAAGCATGTCACGATGTGTTGTCTAGTTTTTAATTACATAAGGTCTGCAGTAAAATGTCAGAACTAAAAAAAAAGTACCACCCCTCAAAAACCACCACCACCACCACCACCACCACCACCACCAACAACAACAATCAAGAAGCAAAAACAACAACACAAACACAAAACAACAACATAAAAAAAAAACACACACATCAAACAAGAATAGCTAACTTTGACTGATGTTTTGTCATCAAAGGATACGGGTAATGGTGAATCAATGAACAGGGTAATAAAGAGACATGTTTCACAGTTTCTCCTTCGCCACTTAAGTGCATTAGTCTGCACCATGAAAGCGCTGTACATGTGCTATGTAACATTATAGATCCCATACTGGGCCACTTGTATCAGGAGTAAAAGACAAATAACACGAACATCCCCGAGATGAGACACAACGAATCAGGGTATGGCTGTGGCGGGGAGATTGAAATGAGCGGCGTGGAAACAGCAGTACAGAGACGTCACAGAAGACGAGACAGCAAAAAACAACAACAACAACAACAACAAAACACGAACATGTGTATTCAGTAAGCAGAGCATAATATACATGCTGGTTCTTCAGCAAAGTTTTCCTACTTCATCTACTTTATCTGAAAATGGTACATCTTTTCCATCATCTTCTACAAGAACTTTACCCATCTCCCCCCCAAAAAAAAAAAAAAAAAAAAAGAAAAAAAAGAAAAACCCTGACCCGTCTTTTGTCTTGGTCATGCAAAAAGTAGCATATGTATGTGGTTACAGTTGTAAAACTATTTTCCATTTACCAACCCCCCCCTCCCCCCCCCCTCCGAAAAAAAACCGACACCGGATTCCGCCTCGTTCAATTGGCGGGTGTGTGTGTGTGTGTGTGTGTGTGTGTGTGTGTGTGTGTGTGTGTGTGTGTGTGTGTGTGTGTGTGTGTGTGTGTGTGTATGTGGAGCGTGGTGCGTGCGTGCGCTGGTGTGTGTGTGTGTGTGTGTGTGCGGCCTCGAGCACGCGCGTGTGTGTGTGCGTCGTGGGGGTGTCTGTGTTGCTGGTATGATGGAGGGGAGGGGGAGAGGGGAGCAAGGCGGAAACCCTGTCACTAGAACTTCTTTCCTAGTGGCACTGATGATCGCTTTTCACCAATGCCGAAAACGCCGATAAAAAAGACGAGAGGATCTCCTGAAGCCTATAGTAAGAACCATTCACACAGACTGCTAGCTGTGTACACACACACAGCTAAAAGAAATGGACACAGGACATAGGAAGAAGGGGCCAGAAACAAAAGACAGTAGCGAAACGTGCCTCTCTCGGTCCCCAACACTTCAAGGGATCACGCCGGCTACTAGTAGAGGAAGTGATGAACTCCAATCCACAGGAAGGGAGTGTTTTAGGCAGGCAGGCAGGCCGTGTATTGACACGATATGGATTCCCAGCAACCGGAAAATACAGGCTGGAGCTTTTTAGAGGGTCCTTTGAAATGTGTATAGACCGCCAGTAGTGGAGTAGTGGAGACTGGCCAACACGCATTAACTGATTCTCTCCCTGGTTGAGAGACTGTCCGTGTCTGTGTCCATGTCTGTGTTCTGTGTCTGTCTGCTTGTGTCACTCTGTTTTTTTTCTGTCTCTCTCTGTCTTTGTCTCTGTCTCTCTCTGTCTCTCTGACTCTGTCTCTATCTATCTCTCTTATCCACGATATAAAAGAATAAATTAAAAAAAAACTCTCTCTCTGTTTCTCTGTGTGTGTATGTCTCTCTATCTATCTCTATCTGTGTCTCTCTGTCTCTGTATCTCTCTCTATCTCTGTCTCTCTCTGTGTATCTCTCTCTATCTATCTGTATCTCTGTCTCTCTCTCTCTCTGGCTCTGCTTGTCTGTTTTTCTGTTTCTTTGTCTGTCTGTCTGTCTGTCTGTTTGTCTGCATCTCTCTCTCTCACTCTCTCAACCAACACTTGTAAACAAATGTGTCTAATAAAGCACTTTAGGGTAATATATACAGATTTAAAAAAAAATCGAAACAGGCCATGACGATTTTCGTTACTGGCTCAAGGCAACGAGACACATCTACCATCACCTCCTTCCTACAGAAGCCAGCCAACCAACTGGCAGTAGGCAGCAACAGCAACCAGAGTTGAGTAGACAGCAATAGCAACCAACAAACACGGTATGTCCCACACAGCCCACAAACCCCAACATGACTCACTCCAGAGTGCTGAATGTAGCATGCCCTTCCTTTATTATGTAGTCCAAGTGTGGTCAGTTCCTGCTATGGTTAGCACTAGCTGACCCCATCTGGACTGGGATGGGATGGAATAATTAGCCACTGAGAGGAGCTGAAAGTGGGGGAAACTGATGACTGCTGTGCCCATTATCTCAGGTTCATCACCAATGGTGAGATTTTGCAGATACTACCTCTTAGCCACCATTGAAAATGAGAAGTAAGTCAAAAATAGTTGCCTTGGTTTTCTCACTGAAAAAGGGATTATTATTTTCCAAAACTTATGGAAACTTTGCTAGTATATAGGCACACAGAAAAAGTATCTATACGTATATATTTACTTGTGAAAGAGTAAAACCATTGTGCGCCAGTTGGAACCCATAACAAAAACTAAAAAAAACACGCATGCACACTGGTCTCATGTTTAGACACTAACTCGAAGTCGGAATAAAGCTAGCATAACGGTGAGCAAAAACTATCACATATGCAAAAATATCACTATCGGTGAATCTCAGAACTTTAGCCAAGAAAGAGGGAAAAAAAGAGAATAATCTTTAAAAAAAAAGTTCTGTTTCCCTTGTCTTGGTCCCGTCTAAAACTGTCTCCAAAGAGAATTTAAGATGAAGCGAAACCTCTGCTAAAATCAGCACTGAAGAGACATATTCCAAACCGTCCATTTCACATCCAAAATAATTCAAAGCAGTTGTCAAAACTCTCAAGATCTATTTTATTGTTAGCAAAAAATAAAGATAGACTTTGCACGGTTGTAATTTAAAAAAAAATCTTTTCTGCACTCTACAAAACATGAAAGATTTAATGGCTTTAAGTTTATGAACAGGAAAAAAAACCAAATCAAATATCTGTTTCATATTAAAACAAGTTTTTCAAGAGGTAAGCATAGATATCTTAACTGATATTGATTTAAATGGCTTACAAGGTAATGTTGTTTTGGGTTTTGTTTTTTTAAGGAACAAAATGTTTATGACTTGCATCAAAACTGGTCAGACAAATGGCAACAGGCAGAGGCCAGCAAAGGTATATATACAAATAGAAGAAAGACAGGCAGAAAGTAACGCTAACGAGACAGAGACAGATGGAGAGACAGACACTTACTTTTGCAGACGAAACCAGACTTCAATTACACTGTCTAACAGGACACAGACACGAAGGGAAAACAGATAAAAGGCAGTGAAAAGTTTTGTAGTTTGAAACAAAAAAGTAATGCGATTTCACACACACACACACACACACGCGCGCGCGCGCGCGCACGTGCACATACACACACGCACACGCACACACACACGCACACACACACACACTAAAACACACACTAAAACACACACATATCTGGTATCGCTTAAAGTAGAAAGACCTTAAAATTGAAGACTTACTTACTTACTTACTTACTTACTTACTTTACTTACTTACTTACTTACTTACTTACTTACTTACTTACTTACTTACTTACACATACACACACGCGCGCACGCGCACACACACACTACAAATACACACACACACACTACACACACACACATACACTACAAACACACACACACTACAAACACACACACACAACACACAACACACTACAAACACACACAACACACACATACAACACACACACACACACACTACACACACACACACACACACACACACACACACACACACACACACACTACAAACACACAACACACACAACACACACACACACACACACACACACACACACACACACCACACACACACACACAACCACACACACACACACACCACACACACACACACGAGACAAAGAAACTGTAGAATCATTCATACAAGTACTTAAGGTAAAAGTGGGCAAGAACAAGCTACGCGCTGGTTCAACTCTATTGACCAGCGGTGACGGAATCAGACAGCTAGGCCATGAATTGGAGACTTGAAGTGGAAAAACACACGTTAGGAGGTCCATATAGTGTCCACCTTTCCCCATCCTGTAAAGTCTGGAAGAAATAGCACAACTATAGAGTCCATTTGGTTAACGCAGAGGTGTCCTTAGCTAGTCGATACCTTTGAAAGAATGAATCGTTTGTATTGTCATATTTCCTTTCTTCTTCTTCTCTCTTTCATTTGCTTTATTCCCTTTCTTCCTCATCTCTCTCCCCTCCCTCCCCTTCCCAGCGCTATCTACCCTCTTTCTTTGTCTTTCTGTTCCTTCTTTTGTCTTTCTTTCCTTTCTTTGTCTTTCTGTCCTTCCTGTGTCTTTCTTTCCTTCCTTTTGTCTTTCTTTCCTGACCGCTGGGTATTTTCTTCCTTTCTTTTCACTTCCTTTGTTCTCAGTATGTACTTGGTCGTAGTAGTGCGTGTCAGTTTTTGATTTCTCTTTGGTAGTTAGTATTTTGTAAGCAAACAGAATCCTTTCTGTTAGACAGACGTGGAATGAGACGGTGAGATTTAAGTGGACTGCATCCCACTAAAAGTCTATGATATTGTTAAAGTTTTATATGAAGAAGGTTTAATCATCTATATGATAACCTTTCTCAACTACACTTTTTGATATCATAAATCCATATTACTGAGTAGCCCTACTATATCATTGCATGTTGCTTTCTATGTCTCAGAAATCCGTTCCGTTTTGGATTTTGTGTGTCTTTTTTTGTTTTTTGGTGCCACCTCAACTTGTTTCATGTTTTGTAGAAAGCATTCTGAAACTGTCTTTTTTTCTAGTTTCCAAATTGTCTGGTTTGTTGTAGTTTCCAAAGAATTGTCTGTTTTGCTCTCGTTTTCAATTTGTCTGTTTTGCTCTCGTTTTCAAATTGTCTGTTTTGCTCTAGTTTTCAAATTGTCTGTTTTGCTCTCGTTTTCAATTGTCTGTTTTGCTCTAGTTTTCAATTTGTCTGTTTTGGTCTAGTTTTCAATTTGTCTGTTTTGCTCTAGTTTTCAAATGGTCTGTTTTGCTCTGTTTTCAAATGGTCTGTTTTGCTCTAGTTTTCAATTTGTCTGTGTTTGCTCTAGTTTTCAAACTGTCGGGTTTGTTCTAGTTTTCAAATTGTCTGTTTTGGTCTAGTTTTCAATTGTCTGTTTTGTTAGTTTCAAATTGTCAGTTTTGCTCTAGTTTCAAATTGTCAGTTTGCTCTAGTTTTCAAATTGTCTGTTTTGTTCTAGTTTTCAAATTGTCAGTTTTGCTCTAGTTTTCAATTGTCAGTTTTGCTCTAGTTTTCAAATTGTCAGTTTTGCTCTAGTTTTCAAATGTCATTTTGCTCTAGTTTTCAAATTGTCAGTTTTGCTCTAGTTTCCAAACTGTCTGGTTTGGTCTAATTTTCAAAGCATGTGGGAGTTTTTCTAGTGACCACAATGTCTCCTTCAAATAAGTGTCCGCCAATCACAGCTGTTCTTTTAACACTGCCATTTAGTTTTTTTTATTTTTTATTTGGTGATGGTTGTTCTAAGAGATTTTTCTCTGTCCCTTCCTGATACTACTTTCATTGAAGCAGTGACTTCCAGTCAGGTAGGTAAAAAAAAAAGGGGGGGGGGGGGGGGGGGGACAGCGTAGCACCATGGTCAGAGCACTCGCTTTCCCAAAGCTAATGTTAAGCAGCAGTGAAGGTGGTTAGCTCTTAGACTGGTGACGTTCATGGGGGTTAGTCTCAGTACAGCCTCCCAGGTCACCCATCTGTAAATGGGCACCTGCCCTCTTTAGGGACAAGGACAAGTGAAGCAGCGAGGGAGAGGAGATGGGCACTAACCTCAAAGTTTGGTCCTATCTCGAGTAATCCTTGGTAAAAACCAGACCCTTCTTTGATGATCAAAATTACTTTTCTTTCATTTCTTTTTGAGATGCCAACACTTACACTAGCCTATGTCTTCAAGTTGAATAGACAGTGTACCCTCAGAGGAAAACACCTGTTGATTCTACATGACATGTTGAACAGAAAATGTTTCTCTATTTTTCAGACTGTTGAATAGCTTCGTCAACCATTCTTCTGCTCCAGAGGCTTGTAGAAAGAAAGCACTGGATCGCCAGTCAAGATTTTCTACTGACAGGAATACAATAGTCTTTTCCATTTGGTCATGAATTGTATTTTTTTTATTCATTTATTTATTTATTTATTCATTCATTGTTTTATATCGAGGATAATGGAATAAGCACTCATGTTGTTTTTTTACATCCAGTCCCTGTGTGTATGCAGTTTTGTAAATTTTGTCATCTGTTCCCACTGGCACATAATGGCCTACTCTTACGAAAAGCGGAAGATGATTTAACGTGTGTGCAAGATGCTCTGCGCGCGTCCGCACACGGGGCCTCGGTTTACAATCTCATCTGAAGGACTTTTTGGGAGAGTGGAGTCACACTGATGTTAACTCCAGGAGAAAAATTTCATCGAACGGGAATCCAACCCGGGTCATCAAATTGCGAGCGCAATGTTCTGCCCACTAGGCTATCCCGTCCCCCAAATCTTAATGCACTGTTTTAGTACACTTTACACAGGGTCAGTTCTTAACCAGGGTCCCGTGTGCGAACGCACGCAGAATGTCTTGCGCACATGTTAAATCTGTTCGCCTTTCAGAAGAGTAGGTTAATGTGTGCCAGTGGAAGCCGATAGCAAAATCCACATAGTGTAGGCACATGGGGACAGGATGTAAGAAATGCACATGTGTGCTTATTCCACTATCTCCGAAATAAAAGAATAAATATAATAAGAAAAAGAATATACGAACTAAGTACCTGTCTTATGGTAACCCCTCCCTCCCCTGTATTCTCCTAATCCAATGGAGAGAGACAGAGAGAGAAGAGAGAGGAGAGAGAGAGAGAGAGAGAGAGAGAGAGAGAGAGAGAGAGAGAGAGAGAGAGAGAGAGAGAGAGAGAGAGAGAGAGAGAGAGAGAGACAGACAGACAGACAGACAGACAGACAGACAGACAGACAGACAGACAGACAGACAGACAGACAGACAGACAGAGACAGAGAGACAGAGAGACAGAGAGACAGAGACAGAGCAGAGACAGAGACAGAGATCAGACAGAAAGATACTAGAGACAGAGAGACAGAGACAGAGAGACAAGAGAGACAGAGACAGAGAGACAGAGAGAGACGAGAGACAGAGAGAGACAGAGAGAGAAACCAAGACTAGACCAAGACAGAGACAGAGATACAGAGATACAAAAACAGAGATACAGAGACACAGAGACATAGATACACAAGAGATACACAGGGACACACGAGATAACACACACACACACACACACACAACACACACACACACACACACACACACACACACACACACACACACACAGAACACTGAAAGATACAATCGTGCATCAGCTAGCTGCTTGGGTACCCTGGCAGTACCAGCGGGGAGAGGAGGAGGAGGGAAGGAAGAGGGCACCCAGCCCAGGCCCATAATGGGTTAATGAATTGTTTATGAGTCTGGGAAGCCGAGGGTTAATGCCTGATTTATGGGTCAGGGGAGTGACAGTGATGGAAGCTGTCAAGCCTGAAGGGAAGAAAGATGAAACTGCTGGACAGAGGAACCCTCCTCCCTCTGGTCAGCTAGGGGCTAGGCCTAGCCACAGACAGGCTTGAGTCTATCTACCCCATGGACACGATAAGAGGATGGTTTTGGGATGGTGTGGGGTGGGTTGGGTGGGAAGAGGGTAGAGTGGGATTGGGTGGGGTGGTGCGGGATAGTGCGGGATGGTGTGGGATGGTGTGGAATGGAGTGGGATGGTGTGAATGAATGAATGAATGAATGTGATCAATCAATCAATGAATCAATGAATCAATACTCTATTTTTCAAGGGTTACAGAGTAAGTATTACATACTTTTTTTTCATCCGGCCCTTGCCCTGATCAGGGAATAAAGCTAAGAACCCCCCTCCCTACCCCTACAAAACAGCTTGACCAACATCAGTTCAACCTATATTTTAAAGGAAGATGTTGAGATGGTGTGGGATGGTGTGGAATGGTTTGAGATGGTGTGGATGATGTGGGATGATTTAGGATGGTGTAAAATGGTGTGGGGTAGTGTGGGATGGTGTGGGATGGTGTGGGATGGTGTGGGATGGTGTGTGGGATGGTGTGGGATAGTGTTTGAAAGGGCTTACTAGGTAGCATCCTACGTAGGTTATCTCAGGACATGCATCACTGAATCACCACCAAAGTGGCCCAGGAGCAGTGCAGAGCCCTTGTGTTCAGTGGCCTTGCAGCATGCAGCTTCACTCTGAAAAGCGCTCTGTCCAAAAGAGATGACGTGGTAAGCTTTGGTGTACAGGAGAAGTGGCAGTGCTGCCACTGTAGAGAAGCTGCAGCAGGAGAAATATCAAACCTGTATCCTCTGAAGTGCACGTTCTTGTGCATGTACATAGGTAAAGGTAAAAAGTGTTCCCATAGCCTATGTGATCATAGGAGAGTGAGGCATCAGAGACTTCAGCTTCTCTAGGGGCCAGCATATTGAGGGCGGCACCTGTCTCCTCTCCCTCGCTGCTTTACCTTCCCTGGCCCTAAAGAGGGCAGGTACCCATTTTCAGCTGGGTGAACTGGGGGACTGTACTGAAGCCAAAGTGTGCAAACGGTCACCCATCCAATTGGAACCTCACTTGATACTGCTTAACTTTGGCTGGGGGAAAACGAGTGCTCTGACTGCTGAGCTATCCCGTCCCCGCACATATATAATATATATATATTTATATATATATTTATATAATATATATATATATATATATATATATATATATATATATATATATATATATATAAGTGTACTTGTACATTTGTCTGCATGCAAAAAATAAGTGTATAAGTGTACTTGTATATTTGTCTGCACGCAAAGAATAAGTGTATAAGTGTACTTGTACATTTGTCTGCATGCAGAAAATGTTTTGACATCAAGACTATCATTCATTGATTGGTATTGTCAATTAATTGCTGTTTCCAAATAAAATGAAGGAGTCAAAAAAGAGATATTCCTCTTTACTTCCTCCAACACCACCAGCAGCAGCAATAACAAAAACAGCAGCAACAACAACAGCAACAACAACAACAACAAAATCACCTATCACTTCGGGTTGTTGGAAAAAAAGTCACAGAAAAAAATTACAAAATTGAGTAGGAAAAAAAGTCTCAGGAAAAAAGTCACAAATCAAATCCTCTCTCTCTCTCTCCCTCTCCTCTCTCCTCTCTCTCTCTCTCCTCTCTCTCTCTCTCTCTCTCTCTCTCTCTCTCTCTCTCTCTCTCTCTCTCTCTCTCTCTCTCTCTCTCTCTCTCCCTCTCTCTCACTCTCTCTCTCTCTCTCACACACACACACACACACAACACTTTTTGTTGTACAAGGGAGTACATCACACAGCCACCATTGTGACTTTTTCCTGTGACTTTTTCTGTGACTTTTTTTCTGTGACTTTTTTCCTGTGACTTTTTTCCCCGATTACCATCCCTTCACATTTCTCTCTGGTCCATTCCTAAACTGGTACCCTCCTTTCTTCACAATGTCTTCTGCACTGAGTTTTGATGACAACTGGTACCATGGCAAAAGTATTTTTAACTCTCACTCTACTGAATGCACCCCCTCCTCTCCCTCCTCTCTCCCCCCCCCCCCCCTTACACCCTTTGTCACCCCCCCCCCCCCTCTGCCTTGAGAACAGACTCCAAGGTGTTACTGTGCATGGCTGTCTTGGCAGCTCCGTCCACTGTAGGCAGTAATGGGTTAATGAATTCTTCATGAGTCGGGAACTAGAGGGTTAACGCCGTCAATGTTGAACTGTTGACTCCGGGGCGGCGAAGGAAGGAAGGAAGAAAGGAAGAGAAGGAAGAGATAAGTGTCCAGGCAAGTGACCCTGGTGGGTCAGCCTTGCAGACTGGGATTGGAGCTGAATGAAAGAATATCCTCTGTGTGGTGTGTGTGTGTGTGTGTGTGTGTGTGTGTGTGTGTGTGTGTGTTGTGTGTTGTGTGTGTGTGTGTGTGTGTGTGTGTGTGTGTGTGTGTGTGTGTGTGTGTGTGTGTGTGTGTAGTGTGTGTAGTTGTGTGTGTGTGAGTGTGGTTGTGGGGTGGCTGTGTATGTGTGTGTGTGTGTTTGTGTGTGTGTGTGTGTAGTGGTTGTGGTGTGTGTGTGGTTGTGTGTGTGTGTGTGTGTAGGAGGTGTGTGTGTTGTGTGTGCATGTGTGTATGTATGTGTGTGTTGTATGTATGTGTGTGTGTGTGTGTGTGTGTGTGTGTGTGTGTGTGTGTGTGTGTGTGTGTGTGTGTGGTGTGTGGATAAGGAGTGGTGGAGGAAAAGCACAAGCCTTTCAGTAACTATGTTAGTACTTTCTTGTTCAAGGTGGCTTGGATTGGGGTGGGTGTGGTTTTTTTTTGGTTTTTGTTTCTTGGTATGGGGGTGGTTTATGGTATGCTAGTAATGACTAAGTGTAGGTGCCAAGACAGTAGGTTTCAGACAGAGAGAGAGAGAGAGAGGGTGAGAGAGAGAGGGGGGGGACAGAGAGAGAGAGAGGTGGGGCAGAGAGAGAGAGAAGAGAGAGAGAGAGAGAGAGAGAGAGAGAGAGAGAGAGAGAGAGAGAGAGAGAGAGAGAGAGAGAGAGAGAGAGAGAGAGAGAGAGAGAGAGAAATAGAGAGAGAGAGGAGGAGGGAATAGAGAAAAGAGAGACAGAGAGAGACAGAGAGAGACAAAGAGAGACAGAGAGAGACAGAGAGAAACAGAGAGAGACAGAGAGACACAGAGAGAGAGACAGAGAGACAGAGAGAGAGTGGGGGGCAGAGAGAGGGAGAGAGGGACAGAGAGACAGAGAGAGAGAGACAGAGAGAGAGACAGAGAGAGAGAGACAGAGAGAGAGACAGAGACAGAGAGAGAGACACAGAGAGAGACACAGAGAGAGACAGAGAGAGAGAGAGACTTTTTGAAACAGAAGGACTCTACTGGAAGCACAAAATTTAATAAGATGTGGATATGTTCTGAATGCTCTGTCGGACCGTCAGTTTATTTCTATCTGTCTGTCTTTCTTTATTTTTTGTTATTTATCTTTTCTTTCTACGTCTGTACAAAAGAATATGATCGTTTTTTTTTCTTAAAGTTAATGCTCTTCTCTCTCTCTCTCTCTCTCTCTCCTCTCTCTCTCTCTCTCTCTCTCTCTCTCTCTCTCTCTCTCTCCTCTCTCTCTCTCTCTCTCTCTCCCTCCCTCTCCCTCTCTCTCTCTCTCAGTGGATCGGTGGCCCAGAGGTAACGCACCTGCCTAGAAAGCGAAAAGTCCAGGTCGGAAGTGTTCGGTGTTCAGATCCCCGTTTGGGCCCGAAACTTTATCCCCCATCCAGCAGACCAGAGTAGTGTCTGGGTGGTAGTCTTTGGGATGAGACGATAAATTGATGTTCCGTGTGCTACACAAAATTATTCAGCGCATGTAAAAAAAACACGGCAACAAGAGAGTTGTCCATGGCAAAATTCTGTAGAGAAAAGCCACTTTGATAGGGAAATAAATACAGTTGCAAACAGGAAGAGAAAAAGTAATGGGTGGCGCTGTTCTTGCTGAAACGCACTCCTCCCAGGAAGAGCAACCCGAATTTTACGCAGAGAAATCTGCCATGATTTAAAGAGGTACAAAATACAAAAATAAAGATGTATTTTATGCATGGAATACATTCATGGACTTTTATGGAGAAATAGTTATCTCTCAGTGGTCAGAGCACTTGTTTTCCCTTTAAGCTAAAGTTATGCAGCATCGAGAAAAGCTACCATTTGGATGGTTGACCGTTTGCCCGCTTTGGCTCCAGTACAGTCTCTCAGTCCACCCAGCTGTTAATGAGTACCTGCCCTCTTTAGGGTCAGGGAAGGTAAAGCAGCGAGGGAGAGGAGATGGGCGCCGCCCTCACTATGCTGGCCCCTGGAGAAGCTGAGGTCTCTGACGCCTCGCTCCCCTACGACCACATAGGTTCTGGGACACCTTTACCGTTACCATGACCTAAAATCCCTTCTCCCTAGAACTTCTGTTTTCTCTAAATGCATTGAGAGGAGTTGTGTGTCAATGCCGAGTAGAGAAGATGGCCAGCTTTAAAAGCTGATAATTATAAGTTGATTCTGCTAGATACAAGTGCATTAATTAAGTGGGTCAGTGGCGGAGATTTCAGTATATTATCTGGAGTCCAACTGTTAGCAGGTCTGCCAGTTCATTAATTAACTTTCATAGAATTTATTGTATGCACACGTGCAGGGGATCGAGTGTGCATGCTTGATATTCCACATTTTCTATTGACATTTGATGGCTTGTACACACACACACACACACACACACACACAAAACACACACACACCACACACACACACACAACACACACACACACACACACACAGACAACAAACACACACACAACACACGGACAACACACCACACAGCACACAACAACAACATGCACACACAACACAACACACCCAGACGCACACACACACAGACACACACACACACACACACACACACACACACACACACAACACACACACACACACACACACACACACACACACACACGTACACACACACACACACAACACAGACACGCACACACACAAACACACGCCACACACACACAAACACACACACACACACACCACCACCACCATGCAACCAACCAAACAAACAGACACTGAGCAGATTTCTCAGCCAAATTCACCAAAGACGAACTTCCCCACTCATACCAAACACCTCCATGGGAAACATCAACCTGGTCCTGTCACTGCACACTCACTCACTCACTCACTCATCAGTCCCATGTCCCAAAGGACGTAGGGGGGACATGAGAGAAGACGCAACAGAGATCTTTTTCCATGCTTCACGATCCTGTGTGGCTAGTAGGAGGTGTTGCAGGGGTTGGGCGGTCCAGTCTTTGATGTTGTCAACCCATGATTTCTTTTGGCGGCCTCTTCTTCTCTTGCCCTCGACTGTTCCTTGCAGGATGGTTTTTGCTAGGGTGTTGTGTCTTGTGGTGTGACCAAACCACATCAGCTTTCTCCTCTTTATGGTGGAGAGCAAAGGTTCTTGGGGGCCCACACGCTTTTTGATTTCTTCTTTCACATAGTTGTTGGTCTTGTGTTCTTTGTATGATATTTTGAGGAGTCTTCTGTGGCACTTGTTCTCGAATGCTTGGATTCTCCTCTCTAACTCTGCTGTCAGAGTCCATGATTCACAGCCATATAGGAGGATAGATTTCACGAGGGATTTGTAAAGGTGGTATTTGGTGCAGAAGCTGATGTTGTTGCTTCTGATGATCCTCTGGAGTCTGACTAGAGCAGATGTTGCTGTTGCAATGCGAGCTTTCACTTCATAGTTTGATGTGCCATCTTTTGTTAGGATGGAGCCTAAGTATTTGAATTGGCTCACCTCTTCTAGTATTTCTCCATTCATCTTTATTTCCGTGCTGTCATTACTCACGCTGTTGACCAGCTAACCCCCAGTGCTAAACCCATTTAACCCATCAACGCCAAATGCAGCCCCCCCAACCCCCCCCCCCCCCCCCCAACAACCCCCCACTAATCCATTCCCTAGCCTCTTGTCTTGAGAAAGCCCTTCACAGGCCTCACAGCTCAATTGCTGTCTTGACGGCCCGGCGCCGCTGTAGGCTGTAATGGGTTAATGAATTTTGAATGAGTCAGGAAATAGTGGGTTAATGCACAATGTATGGGAACCACGCAGGCAACACTGATGCGAGCTACTGACCCCAGGGGGGGAGGGAAGGATGACACAAGTGTCCCCAGGAAACGCTGTTTCTGGTCAACATAGCAACAGCGGTCAGCAGATGGATGTCCCTGTCTGTATAGCCGAAGGATGTAGGCCTACAGCAAAGGAAAAAAACGTGGGTGTCTCATTCATGTTGACAGTGTCTGCTTCTTTAATAAAGGCTACATACATTTCACAGGCACTCTGAATGGTCAAGTTGAGGTTGGTATTTCCTCTGTGTTCCCGTTGACTATCCTCTGCTGGAAGTCGTAGACATAGGCCTGAAAGCATGCCGCAAAAGCGTGGACAAACTAAAAGCAACCCTAATACATGGATTTGGGGGTGGTGGTAGTGGTGGAGGTGGTGGGGGTACTGCTGTGATGATGTCCCTGTTCATGCTTAATTAAAGCATTAACCAAAATTATATCTCGAATGTTGAAATTCACCATGGGCAGAATTTTTAGAATTGTAGAGTGAGCATGAATTAAATACGAATTAATGAATAAAATATGTTTGGAAATAAATTGTTCGGTAGTGTTGACGCCTTTACACACACACACACACACACACACACACACCACACACACACACACACACACACACACAC
>CM060337.1:16421161-16423661 GCA_030674155.1 Stramonita haemastoma | reverse complement strand
CACACACTAACACACACACAGAGGGGGGGAGAGGGGGGAGTGTGGTTTGTCATTTTTGATGTTTTAAGTGGTTTAGGAGGTGATTTTTGAAGGTTGTTAATGATTGGTGCTGTTTAATTGAATCAGGAAGGGAGTTCCACAGGGTAGGACCTGAGTATAGTAAACTAGATTTGAACAAGTCTATTCTTGGGATTGGGACTCTTGGCTTTTCCATATTTCTGGAATGATTTATTGGGAAATTATCTTTTAAGGGTGTGGGGACATTTCCTGTCATTATCTTAAACATCATAATGCCTTTGTTATATTTTAGTCGTTGGTGTAGGGGAAGAATATTCAACTGATTATAGTCCACTTCTTGCAAGGTTGTTTTCTTCAAAAGGACCAGTTTAAGACCACGTTTATACAGGCTAAGTAACGGTTTCATGGTATTTGCACTGGCAGAATCCCACAGGGTTGCTGCATAGTCTATTGAGGATTGTATATAAGCTTGAAAGAACAGTTTCCTTGAGTTGAAGTCAAGAAAGTGTTTAATTTTAGTCAACTGGTAAACTTTTTGGGACAAGTATTTGCATAGATGAGATATGTGGTAGAACCAGCTGAGATTTTCATCAATTGTTACTCCTAGTACTTTGTGGTGAGAGGTTTGTTCAATTGCTTCATTTTTTATGTAGATTTTAAACAGTTTATGTGATAAATTTTGTCGCTTTTGTCTGGTGGTGATAAGCATGCATTTTGTTTTTTGGGGATGAATTGACATGTGGTTTTGTTCTGTCCATTTGACAAGTTCGTCAGTGCTTTTTTTGTAATATGGTTGCAAGATAGTCAATGTTGTTATGGCTCGTATGTATGGTTGTGTCATCAGCAAATAGTTCACATTTGGAATGGATATGTAAAGGGAGGTCATTTATGTATAATGAAAAGAGAATTGGTCCCAATATGGATCCCTGTGGTATTCCATAATGAATGGTTTTTAGTTTGGATGTTGATGTAGCTATTGAGACACACTGTTGCCTGTTTGTAAGATAGGAATGTAGTAGCCGTATGGTTTTTGTTGAAATGTTATACAGTTCTAGCTTTTTAAGGAGAAGTTTGTGGTCAATTGTATCAAATGCTTTTTTGAAATCAACAAATAATACTCCACAAAATTTATTATCATTAATGTTTGATAGCCAGTTGTCAACAAGACTGGTTAGTGCTGTATGGCACGAGTGCTTTTGTCTAAATCCAGACTGATTAGGATGGAGTAAGTTATTGGTTTCTATATGATGGACTAAGTGTTTATTCATATGTTTTTCCAGGGGTTTTGAAAGGATAGGTATAATAGAGATTGGTCTATAGTTTGAAGGATCTGAAGTATCACCTGACTTGTAGATGGGGATCACTTTAGCACATTTGAAGGCGTTGGGGAAATAGTTCTTATCAAGGCATAGGTTTGTATATATATGTTAGGGTGTCTGTGATAACTGGAGCTGATAATTTTAATATTTTGCTGTCTATTCCATCAAGACCACGCGTTCTGGATTGTTTGAGGTGAGTCAGATAGTTATAGACCTCTGAAACAGACATGAATGGTAAGTGAAGTTTTGAAGGTATATGCTTTTCTTGGCAGTATTGTTTTAATTTATTGAGGTCATTGGATTCTGAGTTATCATTGCTAATTACGTTAGAAGAAACATTGATGAAGTGGTTGTTAAGTTTTTCAGCAGAGATGTCTTTGATTATATTTGATTTGGAAGAGAGAGAGAGAGAGAGAGAGAGAGGAGAGAGAGAGAGAGAGAGAGAGAGAGAGAGAGAGAGAGGAGAGAGAGAGAGAGAGAGAGAGAGGATCTTTATTTTCCAAGGGTTATAGATAAGCATTCGCATAAATTATTTTCCTCCGGCCCTTGCCATGATTAGGGACTATCAACAAATCAAGAAGGAACGCCTTCGCAAAAAGTACAACTACAAAACAACAATCTGACAATCAATAAGATAAAGGAACAAGCGGTAAGTCAACGAGCATGTCACTGCAGGTACACGTTCTCCCCTTCTGTTAAAAAAAAGAAAGAAAGAAAAGAAACGCACACATTTCCCCCGAGAAAAAATCATTAAATTGTCAACAGCCTGAAGACAACCACTGCCTTAACGCTCTTTTATATAACCTGCTGTCCTTCGAAGAGATTTATATGTAGGGTGTGCGAGATATGTACTTACAAGGCCTTCTCTCACTCCCTTTTCATTTGTATCGGGATGAGGGTAGCAATAATCTATTATGCCGAACAGAGAACATCTACGATCGACTATTTTTTTCAAAAGTATGTTAGGAAAAATATTAAAAATACAATTTACCTTTCGTTTATCTTATTTTGCCTATATACCCATCGGTCCATTTTTCGCTGATGCTTGACGCCTAGAATTCCCTCCCCTGACCATGAAAAACACTGTTGCCTTCTTTAAAACTACTAAAATTCATAAAGGATTGTCGCCCCATGCTTTGAATTGCCTCCCTTAGCAGGAACGC
>CM060337.1:16413661-16416161 GCA_030674155.1 Stramonita haemastoma | reverse complement strand
TAGAATAAAAAAAAAAAGGATGCAAGGGAGATCATTAAGTCTGTACCCAGCCAATGGGCATGTCTTAGCTGGATAACAATGATAACCCAAAACACGCACGCACATCACACACACACACACACACACACACAACACACAACACGCGACTCACACACAGATATATATATATATAATATAGATATAGATATATATATATATATATATATAATATATATATATATATATATATATATATATATATATATATATATATATATATAAACGATTTCTCCAAAGCGTCTCACCTGTCTCACCTGTGAGAGACATCACCAGGTAAGGCTTTAGCGGCTGCACCCATAACACTTTTCGATCATCCTCCTTGTACACAGCCTAGATACAACCCCCCCCCCCCGAACTATTCAAAAAATTGACAATGATATATCATTCAATACTGGTGCAATATGACGTGAAGCATAACAAACATAGACTGTAAGGCAAATTCTAAACAGGGCTTATTACAGTAAAGTCAGTATGTACTGAATACTCCGAGAAACTAGCCTGCACAACGGGTAAAATACGTACACAAAAGAGAATAAAAGAAGAAGGAGGACAAAAGCGTAGGCAGGTTGTAACAATGAAACAGAACACAACGTAGTGAAATGAATTGAATTCTTCAAGGATGCTGGCTAGAAATACGCACTCTTTTAAAAAAAAATTCCATGAATTACCTACATGTAACACAATATTACTGATACCCCCTCCTCCACTTCCACCCCCGGTAAAAACTATTCCTCATACAAAAAAAAATACCATAACAAGAATGAAACAGAATGCAACATAGTAAAAATGAATTTTTCTTCAAGGATGCTGGCTAGAAATACGCCACTCTTTAAAAAAAAAATTCCATGAATAATCTACATGTAACACAATATTACCGAAATCTCCCTCCCCCCCTTCCACACCCGGCAAAATCTACTCCCCCTACAAAACAAACAAACAGACCCAACAAGAATGAAACAGAATACAACATAGTGAAATGAATCAAATTCCGCCAGGATGCTGGCTAGAAAAACGTCATTATAAAATAAACCCTCCATGGTTTATCTACACGTAACATAATATCACTGATACCCATCCCCCCTCTTCCACCTTCGGCTAAACCTACCCCCACTACAAACCCCCTTCCCCCCGTCCAGAAAACAAACAAACGAAAAACAAAAAAATCCCCCAAACCCTCCTAGCAACAAGCACACGAGTGCACGCACACACTTACCCAGATTCTAAAAAAACAACAACCCACCAACCCTTCAACCTTTGACAAAGTTAGAAAAGACACCAAAGAGAAAATGTCAAGGAAAAAAGACACAAAAAATGAGTTCTGAAATAAGGACATCTTTGAAACGTATCCACGATGTCAGTATAAAAAAAAAAAACGAGAGAGAGAGAGAGAGAGAGAGAGAGAGAGAGAGAGAGAGAGAGAGAGAGAGGAGAGAAGAGAGAGAGAGAGAGAGAGGGAGAGAGGGAGAGAGAGAGAGAGAGAGAGAGAGAGAGAGAGAGAGAGAGAGAGAGAGGAGAGAGAGAGAGAGACTTAAAGTCACATCAAGCCTTTTGTGCACACACACACATACGACATACAGACATACAGACATACAGACACACACACTACACACACACACACACCACACACACACACACACCACACACAACACACACACACACTCGTTTTTTCTGTCGCTCTGTCTCTGTCTCTGTCTCTGTCTGTCTGCCTCTCTGACTCAAGATTTCAGAAATCATATCTTATTTTCTGTCTCATCCTTTTATTTGTCTTTGGAAATGCATTATGATCAAAAGCCGAAGAAATGATAAAGAATTTTTAAAAAATCTAAAGGTCAGAGCTGTCTGTCTGTCTATCTGTCTGTCTTTTTGTCTGTCTGTCTGTCTGTAATTTTGTCTTTCTGTCTGTCTGTCTGTCTGTCTGTCTCTCTCTCTCTATGTATGTCTTTCTCTGCCTCTATACCTCTTTCCCTGTCTCTCTGTGTATCAGTCAGTCAGTCTGTCTGTCTGTTCTTTCTCTGTCTGTCGTCTGTCTGTCTGTCTGTCTGTCTCTTTCTCTGTCTGTCTGTCTGTCTGTCTTCATCTCTCTCTCTCTGTCTTCTCTCTCTCCTTCTCCTCTCCTCTCTCTCTCTCTCTCTCTCTCTCTCTCTCTCTCTCTCTCTCTCTCTCTCTCTCTCTCTCTCTCTCTCTCTCTCCTTCGGATGAGGACTTTAAACCGAGGTCCCGTGTGCGAACGCACGCAGAACATCTTGCGCACACGTTAAATCCTGTTCCGCTTTTCGTACGAGTAGGCCATCGTGTGCCGGTGGGAAACAGATGACAATATACACAACTGCATACACACGAGGACTGGATGTAAAAAAAAAAAAAGCACAAGTGTGCTTATCCCATTATCCTCGATATAAAAGAAGAAATCAAATCCAATCAAATCTCTCTGTCTCCTCCCCCCCCCCCTATCTCTCTCTCT
>CM060337.1:16408502-16413561 GCA_030674155.1 Stramonita haemastoma | reverse complement strand
TCTGTCTCGGTCTCTCTCTCCGTCTGTGTGTGTGTGTCTTCTCTGTGTCTCTGTCTTTTTCTTTCTCTCTCTGTCTCTGTCTCTCTCTCTTTCTCTGTCTGTCTGTTTGTCTGTCTGTCTGTCTGTCTGTCTCTGTCCTGTCTCTGTCTCTCTCTCTGTCTGTCTCTGCTCTCTCTCTCTCTCTCTCTCTCTCTCTCTCTCTCTCTCTCTCTCTCTCTCTCTCTCTTTGTGTGTGTGTGTGTGTGTGTGTGTGTGTGTGTGTGTGTGTGTGTGTGTGTGTGTGTGTGTGTGTGTGTGTGTGTGTGTGTTGTGTTGTGATTGTGGTGTGTGTGTGTGTGTGTGTGTGTGTGTGTGTGGTATATATATATATATATTAAAAATATAAATATATAAATTATATATGTATATGTATGTATATATTATATATATATATATATATGTATATACTATAATATGTGTGTGTGTGTGTGTGGTGTGCGTGCGTGCGTGCGTGCGTGCGTGTGCGTGCTGTGTGTGTATGAACACGGGCTTAGATATGCAAAATTATGATTGGAACCATTTCCATTTTGCCTTGGGTTCTTTTACATGTGCTAAATAAACAAGAAACCTCAGTTATAACATGTGGTCAGAAAGGTTCGGACCAGACCTACGGGTAATATATATAGTAACAAATGGGAGCGGTAGATCTATGGCCCAAAATGATAAGCAAAAAAAGGGCTTTTAAGTGCGACAGTGTTCTACATGAAAATTACTTCTAACACCCCCCCCCCCCCCCGTCCCCGCCCCAGTAACAGTTGATCCTTCCTACAATGTCTTTGTTTATTATTATTATTATTATTTTTTTTTTTACTCCTAATAAAACAGTAACAGTTGCGTTGCTCAACCCTACAATAAGCCTTTGTTTATCTTTTTTTTTTTTTACTTATACAAAAATAGTAACAGTTCCTCAACCCTATGAAAGTCTTTGTTTAGTTTTTTTTTTCTTTTTACCTGTCTATGGTAAGGCTGCCGTCAGTCAACATTACTAAGTAGACCAGACACCTGTCCACACCTTATAGCTGAAGCCAGCATTGGGTCCTTTTGTTTGTATTCCTGATAATGTGTTGCTCTGTCTGTACAGCTTCAATCTCCTGTTTCGCTCCATTCTCTATCCTTTGTCTGTGTTCAATTCTTGTCAGTTGCGTTTATTTTCTATTCAAATATGTTTGCTATGTGAAGAGTGTCTGAGAGCAAAAAAGAAACAAACAAAAAAACCCCAACAACCCCCCCCCCCCCCCCCTAACATGACGTGATTGGTCGGTTAGTCTGCCATCCAAGTGGCTTTTTTTGGGTGTTTGACCTTTCCTGTTAGAAAATAACAAATAACAGTAATTAGTATGACCTCACCAAGGCATGTGCGTGTAACAGAGATCACAAGAACGGACTCCAATTTGAAGATCTAACGACAGTTAAACCTGTTGGAACCAAACACCCAATTACCAACTGTTAAAAGGTCTTTGAAAGCAAAGGGTCAATCTGGCTCTCAGATGGTTTACTTGTTGTCGTCATTATTATCAGTTTTTTGTGTTTATTGATGTGCTGCCACACTCTGGAAAATGAACCCAATACCACCACCATCTGAAGCTTTTATACAGGAGGCTTGGTTGCTTCCTGTTTGAGGTGACAGGTAACAATCTACAAGGGTGGGTAGTGGTGTGTGTGTGTGTGTGTGAGTGTATGTGTGTGTGTGTGTGTGTGTGTGTGTGTGTGTGTGTGTGTGTGTGTGTGTGTGTGTAGTGTATGTGTGTGTGTCTATCAATCTATCTACCCCTATCTATCTATCTATCTATCTATCTATCTATCTATCTATCTATCTATCTATCTATCTATCTATCTATCTATCTATATCTATCTATCTATTACTGTCCATTCGCTGATGTTGTCCTCCCATCTCTTCCTTGGTCTGCCTCTTTTTCTTCCTCCTTGGACAGTGCCTTGCAGTATTGTTTTTGCAAGTCCTTTTGATCTTGTGACATGCCCAATCTAATAGATCTGTCGACTACAATTATTATTACTGGGCACTCTTGTCAACCCTTAAAGCAATGAACTGTTCTAAGTCCGTGTGCAGCGCAGATCAGATCCAGTCTGTTATCATTCATGCCCACTCTTCCCACCATGGAGATCTGGTGTTATCAAATTTACCAAAAAGCCTAAATCATCACCAACATTTCGTATACAGGTCACGTCACGGAGACTCACTCACCTAAGGGTCATGAGGTCAGCAAGATCACACCCCCCAGGTCACCCTCAATTCCCTCATTAGGCCACGTTACCAAGCCCAACTGTCTAAATTGCCCCTGACCCCTAGCTGCCATATTGGTACTGTGTCATGTGACACGTGACCTCAACACAGAGCCCATCCATCTTCCAACAAAAAGAAAAAGAGGGTCCTCTCAAAAAAAAAGAGAAGAAAATGTCAGACCCTGTTGCCTCGTGATGTGGCATCCTGGTCACTCGAGGCTCCATTTCTCCTCCTGTGATGAGTTAGTGTCCAAGTCTTGAAGCTGTCCGGATTCAGGTAGCACGTAGTGTCTTTAGGAGGGAGGGGGGTGAGAGTGACCATCCCATCAAGGGCAGCTTACTCTAGACAGGACACGTGACTGAATTAGTACTGTCATTAGCTAGGTTCTGGTCAGAGAGAAAAGTAGGGCGTTTTTTTTTCTTCTTCATTTTTGTTTGAGTTAAGAATCGGGGACGGGATAGCTCAGTGGTCAGAGAGCTCCCTTTCCTCCAGCCAATGTTAATTAAACAGCATTGAGCGTGGTTACCAATTGGATGGGTGACCATTTGCGCACCTTGGCTTCAGTACAGTTCCCCTCAGTTCACCCAGCTGTCAATGGTTACCTGCCCTCTCTAGGGTCAGGGAAGGTAAAGCAGCGAGGGAAAGGAGATGGGCGCCGCCCTTACTATGCTGAATCCTAGAGAAGCTGAGGTCTCTGATGCCTGGCTCCCCTACGACCACATAGGTTATGGGACACCTTTACTCTTACTTTACTAAGAGTCGCCAGTTCGATTTTCACAATGGGGCGCCATGCTGGAAAGGTTTATTTTTCTACAGAGAAAACGTGTGTACAAACTTAGTTTACTTTCAAAGTCTTCGGGTAAGACTTTAAGATCAATGTCCTGTGTCTGGACATACGAATAGATTGTCTTATAGCATGGGAAATCTCAATCTGTTTGTTTTGGATATAGTTTGGGCACATCGCATGTAATGTGAATAGATTGTGCGTGCGCAAGCGCACACACACATACACACATATATATTTTACCTCTCTCATATAAATGTGTGTATCTATATCTATAACTATAGCAATATATATAACTATATATAACTATATATAACTGTCTATATATATATACATATATATATATATATATGTGTGGGGTGTGTGTGTGTGTGTGTGTGTGTGGTGTGTGGGGTGTGTGTGTGTGTGTGTGTGTGTGTGTTGTGTACAGCAATGTACGTCAGGAGTCAACAGAAATGTCGTGGCTTTTCTCAGACACGCACCGTTATAAACGAATAATTACCATCAACAAAACTCCTATGCAAACTGTACTAATATAGCAGTAGGGTCAACAATGTTGGATTTAAATCAATTTGTAACAATAACATGTTAACATTACATAAAACCTGGAAGCAGTGTCAATATATAACAGAGATGTCATTTGCTACTTTAACAAGTTTTGGTTTGGATTTACCCAAAACTGCTAGATCATTGAGCTACTAAGAAGCGTAGTCTCCAGAACTGAAAACCATACGAGTCACTTCTGACTTCATTAAAAACACACAAACTAAAGTGGAACGAGTATCTCACACGAACATCTGAACTGGCCAAGACTGTCCTACAAGGAATAGTAAGTAAAAGGAGGGAGAGGAAGAGACAGACAGAAAATGCGGAGAGTGGACAGGCCTTTAGAGGAATGACACTCGACAGAAAATTGATCATCGCGAGGAATGGAGGAATCTGGTTGCAAAATCTTCGGTGATACCCCAACGGTCAACCAGACTACAGGATAGGTATAGGTGAAGTAGAGTTAAACTAGGAATATTGTACCGAGGATTTTTGAAGACTTTTTTTTTTTTTTGGGGGGGGGGGGGTAGCGATAAATGAATGCATATAAATATACTAATACTAACTCCGAGGGCATGAAACCTTTTGAAGTATGAAATAGAATCATTCAGAAATTTAAGGGAAGGAAAAACAACACAAAATGGGAAGGGATTTGCTCACAATAAATTATTTGATTGGCCCTCCATTAAAGAGTCGTGTGTGGGATTGTTTCTTTCTTTCTTCCCTGAATGCAATGTGTTTCAGAAATAACGGGCTTGTCAGAGCGTAAATCCTATTTTCCTGGCCAAACGCTACCATGGGAAACGTTGGGGAAAGTGTGGGTGAATGTGGGTGTTGTAGTGGTGGTAAGAGATTCTTACTCCTGTGTCTGTCTGAGGGGGTTGGGACAGTTCAGGATGTTGTTGATACACCATGGTTTCAGTGTAGTGCAGTGGAGTGGGGTGTAGTGTAGTGTAGTGTAGTGTAGTGTAGTGTAGTGTAGTGTAGTGTAGTGTAGTGTAGTGCAGTGGAGTGTAGTGTAGTGTAGTGTAGTGCAGTGCAATGCAATGCAGTGTAGTGTAGTGTAGTAGTAGTGTATGTAGTGTAGTGTATGTGTAGGGTAGGGTAGGGTAGGGTAGGGTAGGTTGGTGTGGTGTGGTGTAGTGTAGTGTAAAGTAGTATAGAGTGGTGTAGTGTAGTGTAAAGTAGTATAGTGCAGTGTACTGTAGTATAGTGTAGTATAGTGTAGTGTAAGGTAGTACAGTGTGTTGTATTGTAGTGTAAAGTAGTGCAGTGTAAAGTAGTATAGTGTAGTGTCAAGTAGTATAGTGCAGTGTACTGTAGTATAGTATAGTATAGTGTAATGTAGTGTAGTGAAAAGTAGTAGAGTGCAGTGTAGTGTAAAGTAGTACAGTGCAGTGTATTGTCTTACCCGCAATGTCCAGACGCATGCTAAAGCATCAGGCATT
>CM060337.1:16388502-16401002 GCA_030674155.1 Stramonita haemastoma | reverse complement strand
AGCTTAGGCCAACACGGGGGTTCAAACGGAATTGAACATTAATGGGGACAAAGGATGCACCCCCTGATCCTCTTTGTCCAATCACTTAACACTTTGTACAGGTTTCCTGTGCTTTCTGTTGTTTTCATTTCGCTTCTTCTTGGGTTTTTTTTTTTCCCAGCCTACACGCACACTCTATGTATGTGTGTGTGTGTGTGTGTGTGTGTGTGTGTGTGTGTGTGTGTGTGTGTGTGTGTGTGTGTGTGTGTGTGTGTGTGTGTCTGTGTGTCTGTGTGTCTGTGTGTGTGTGTGTGTGTGTGGCTCTGTTTGTGTGTGTGTGTGTTTGTGTGTATCGCCAGAGAGAGAGACAGACACAGAGAGAGACAGAGACAGAGAGACAGAGAGACAGAGACAGACAGACAGAGACACAGAGAGATACAGAGACAGAGACAAAAACAGAGAGACAGAGACCGAGAGACAGACAGAGACAGAGAGAGAGAGAGAGACAGAGACAGAGAGAAACAGAGAGAGACAGAGAGAGACAGAGACAGAGAGAGAGACAGAGAGACAGACAGAGAGAGAGAGGGAGAGAGAGAGATAGAGAGAGAGATGGTTTCAGGGGCCGGGGAGAGGACAAAAGACCTGAGTGTAGCAGATAAGCAGCTTTATGTGTCTGCCCGCAGACCCCGTGTGTGCTTGGTTACCCAGTATAGCTACAACAACTCTACCCCCCCCCCCTCCACACCATAGTGATGGCTTCAGTAAATGTTGTCCCCCTCAGTTGCCCTAAGTATCCAGACTATCCACTGTACACGAAAACCATAGTGTATGATTGTTATCTCTATCATGGAGGCCATAGTGTATGATTGTTATCTGTATCCTGGAGGCCATAGTGTATGATTGTTATCTCTATCATGGAGGCCATAGTGTATGATTGTTATCTCTGTCATGGAGGCCATAGTGTGGGATTGTTATCTCCATCATGGAGGCCATAGTGTATGATTATTATCTCTATCATGGAGGCCATAGTATATGATTGTTATCTCTATCATGGAGGCCATAGTGTATGATTGTTATCTGTATCCTGGACGCCATAGTGTATGATTGTTATCTCTATCATGGAGGTCATAGTGTATGATTGTTATTTGTATCATGGAGACCATAGTGTATGATTGTTATCTGTATCCTGGACGCCATAGTGTATGATTGTTATCTCTAGCTCTATCATGGAGGCCATAGTGTATGATTGTTATCTGTATCATGGAGGCCATAGTGTATGATTGTTATCTGTATCATGGAGGCCATAGTGTATGATTGTTATCTCTAGCTCTATCATGGAGGCCATAGTGTATGATTGTTATCTCTAGCTCTATCATGGAGGCCATAGTGTATGATTGTTATCTGTATCCTGGAGGCCATAGTGTATGATTGTTATCTGTATCATGGAGGCCATAGTGTATGATTGTTATCTGTACCATGGAGGCCATAGTGTGTGATTGTTATCTGTATCCTGGAGGCCATAGTGTACGATTGTTATCTCCATCATGGAGGCCATAGTGTATGATTGTTATCTCTGTCATGGAGGCCATAGTGTATGATTGTTATCTGTATCATGGAGGCCATAGTGTATGATTGTTATCTCTATCATGGAGTCCATAGTGTATGATTGTTATCTCTGTCATGGAGACCATAGTGTATAATTGTTATCTCTAGCATGGAGGCCATAGTATATGATTGTTATCTCTATCATGGAGGCCATAGTATATGATTGTTATCTCCATCATGGAGACCATAGCCTATGATTGTTACCTCTATCATGGAGGCCATAGTGTATGATTGCTATCTCTATCACTGCTGCGGGTCTGTACCATCACTCTCACCATCTCATGTTAATTTAAAACTGTGACTTGTGTTGCATTGCGTTGCGTTGTGTTGAGTTGTGTTGTATAGTCATTTTTATTGCATTGCATCGTATTGTGTTGTGTTGTGTTGCCTTGTATAGCATAGTGTTGCATTGTATTGTATTGTGCCACTTTCAGTCACAGCAGATTATTCTGTGTAGAAATTCGGGTTGCTTTCCCACGCGAGAGCACAGCACTAGATGAGGAGCACCACCCATTATCGCTTTATTTTCCTGCCTGCAAGTCTATTTCTTTCTCTGTGGCTGAGGGCAACAAGCAAAATGAGAGGCTGTATGATCAGTGGCTTTCCCACTCATAGAGTTCCACTTTACAGCTTAGTCTTTAGTAATTGACTATGACTCTCTGACTAGGAGGCTCGACTTGCACAGTCCTTATGTGCTGCAGCCCTGGGGGCTAGTTGGCATTTGAAAAACATCTCCAACGATGACTGTACTTATGCCCTCTTGGCCAAGGGAGTGGGGATGTGTTGTGGGCAAATCATCTCCATCATAATCAAATTTCTGCCCAATTTCACTAAACAACAGCTGCCTTCTCTGCTGTTTTGGAGGCCATCGTCGAACACGACGGACAAACATAAAGTACTGTCCAGGCGTGATAAGCGAGTCTGTACACCTCATTCTGGGTGACTGAGCCCCCAGGTTGTTCAGAAGATAGCGAATACACAGCATTCCCAAATTCAACATCATGTCCGCTTACAATGCAGAAAACCATTCTTAAGGACATTGTGCATTCCCATTGTGGCTTGTCCTTCTTACATCCAATTAACTCCTTGGCGGCCCTCGTGCATGTGACCGCTCTGAGATAAAAGCGGAGTCAAGAGTCTCTAAAGCTTCACTGTCTTTGAAGGCAGACGACAATGCGGTAATAAATAAGCCACTTAGCCGATGCTGGCCTGAACAACAACGAAAAAGAAAAGACGCTTTCATAACCCGAAAAGAAAAAGAACGAAGCAAATATGTGTCAATCAAGGCTAAGGATATTTCACTTTGGAGCATGCAATGAAGGGAGTTTAGGAGTGCTAAATATATTATCTTTAGTCCTTTTTGTACTTATCAGTTGCTCTCTCTCTCTCTCTCTCTCTCTCCTCTCTCTCTCTCTCTCTCTCTCTCTCTCTCTCTTCTCTCTCTCTCTCTCTCTCTCTCTCTCTCTCTCTCTCTCTCTCTCTGTCTGTCTGTCTGTCTGTATCTCTGTATCTCTGTCTCTGTCTCTCTGTATCTCTGTCTGTCTCTCTCTGTTCTGTAACTTTAAGCTAAGATTTGTTTGAATTGCTGGTCTAAGTTAGCACAATTTGTACGATTTTGGAATATGCGTTTTCAGGAGCACCGTTTTGGGTATATGCCAACGTGTATAATTAGGGCAAATTCTTATCAACGATTACGTGTAGTGTAGTTATATTTCATTTTCTTCCCTTTTTTCTTCCTTTTGAATTATATTGTGGCCAAAGGCCGAAATACAATAAATGATTTCAGTGTTCAGTGTTCTCTCAGTCTGTCTGTCTGTCTGTCTGTCTGTCTTTGTATCTAATCTTTCCTAGACACTCTGTCTCTCTGCCTCTGTCTCTCTCTCTTTTTATGCATACAAACATACATACATACGTACATACATACATACATACATACATACATACATACATACATACATACATACATACATACATGTATATATGTATATATATATATATATATATATATATAATATATATATATATGTATATATATAAACATATATACATATATATATATATATATATATAATATATATATATATATATATATATATATATATATATATATATATATATATATATATATATATATATATGTGTGTGTGTGTGTGTGTGTGTGTGTGTGTGTGTGTGTGTGTGTGTGTGTGTGTGTGTGTGTGTGGTGTGGTAGCCGATAGATACTGACTCCTAAACTCTCCACAATGGATAACCGTAAACAGAAATCCACTTGTGTCTGAGACTTAGGATAATTGCTCTCGATATCCAGAAAAAGAAGCGCGCGTGTGTGTGCGCGAGTGTGCGCGCGCGTGTGTGTGCGTGTGTGTGTGCGCATGCACTCGTGCGTGTGTGTGTGCGTGCATGTGTACATATGTATGTGTTGGTATATCTGTGTGTGTGTGTGCATGCGTACACGTGCGAGTTTGCGCACACATATCTGTATACTCTACTTGCTCGAGTATCTACATACTCTGACACGTGTGTTTGTCATTGTGTTTTTATGCCTGAAATAGAGAACAAGGGTGCCACCCTGGCTTTACAGATAAGCAGTTTTATGTGTCTGTCTGCTCAAAGGCGTCAAACAGCTTAGAACTACCTCTCACCTCCCCATCCACACACACACACACACACACACACACGCGCGCGCGCGCGCGCACACACACACACACGCACGCACACACACACACACACACGCACACACACAGACACACACACACACACACACACACAGACACACGCACACACACACACGCACGCACACACACACACACACATTTCCATGGCAGACGCTTTCACTTTCACTTCAGTTCCCTTCCTGACCATATGAATGGCGGTCATAATCATTCATCATAAAATATACCCAACTGCTTCCTGTCTTGCGCTCATGGACTTCCTGTCTCTCTGGGTACTAAAAATGAAAGTCTTATGTTCTTCGCGGAATGCTCAGACATCAGCACATAGTTTTGTCTTTTATGAGCAAAAAATGCGTTGTGCTACCGTTTAAAGCGCTTAAAACGTTAAATCCTGTTCCGCTTTTCGTAAGAGTAGCCCATTGCGTGCCGGTGGGAACATGACAAAACTGACAAAACTGCATACACACGGGAGCCTGGCTGTAGAAAAAAGCACATGAGTGCTTATTCCATATGTAAAAAAAAAAAAGCACGTGAGTGCTTATTGAATTACAATCGGTAGAAAAGAATAAATAAAAAATAAATGACAAGTCAAGACCCAGCCAATCCAATTTGGGCATGGAAAAGAATTGGTTATTGTTTTTTAAGTTTAGCTGGAAAAAAAGCAGAAGAATGGACCAAGAAGGCAGAATATGTACGAGGAGGAGATGAAAGAAGAGAGAGAAAAAAGCAGAAACAAAGAGAGGCATAGAAAAGAGGAAATTTCTAGCACAGAATATCCAGAAGGTGAAGATGCTATGTATGTTGACCCCCCCCCCCCCCCCCCCACACACACATCCTGCATACCCACCAGGACAGATAAAAGTCTTATAAAAGAAAAGTCTTCTGCTGGTATTAACTGAAGTTGTGTATGTTAAGCACTTTCTGTGAATCAGGATAAAAGCTTCTGTCTAAAAAAAAAATGCTTTCATCGAAGAGGTGTTTAGTTAATTAAGTAAAACGTCATTTCTAGTGAGTTTACATTTCACCAACCGTTTTTTTTCATTACTTTCATCATATCTGGATTATCCACTTTGGTGACAGACCAAGGAAACTATAGGAAAATGTTGTAAAACAACATATAATTCTAAAGGTGTTTTGGAGATATAAAATATTGAATATTGCAAGAGAAAGAAATAACGAGCTAAACTTTCTTAGCGATCATTTAAAACGAATGGGTTATTGGAATCTGGAATTCACACACACACACACACACACACACACACACACAACACACACACACACACACACACACACACACACACACACACACAACACACACACACACACAAACACACACACACACACACACACACAAACACACACACACACACACACACACACACACACACACACACACACACACACACACACACACACACACACACACACACACGAGAAACAAGTAAATTTGCTTCATAGTAAGTCTCAATTGTCGATGACACATATACCCACATTTTTAGAAACTGACAAAAAATAAAGTCACACCTTTAGTTGCTCAGTTTTAATCTTTAGCAGAGATTGTTTGATATGACAACCATCACCATCAACATCCTCACGTGAATGATCCTGATAAGAACAGCACAGTTAAAAACTTCCAACATATTAGAAAGAGAACTATAAACATACACGCGAGTATCCCTTCATATAAAAAGCTGCTAATAGGATTTTAGCCAGCAGCCGTTTTGAACTGAGAAAGCCAATGAACGAGCTGTTTCTCAGGACAAAGATAGCAAACTCACCTTTCAGTACCTGGAAAATCCATACCAACACCTTAATTATCCCATTTTTTCCTATTGCAACGTTGCAGCATGTGATATAAGAGGTACTCTCAAACTCAGCTCCCTCCCACCCCTCCTCCTCTCCTTTTAAATCTGCCCCTGCCCTTCTCCTCCAAGACTGAAATCTCTGATTGCATTCCTCCATCTAACAGGCTTCAGATAGAAAGACTGTCAGGTATCTGTGAAGCTCCACTGCCTGTGAACAGAGGCGGACATTGGCGGTAGTAATAACGAAGCCACTTAGTTTTTGCTGACTGGAAGAGAAAGACAGTTGTGCAGAACAGGATGATGGATGGGTGTAGTACTGGACTGTCCGTCAGGATTACAGAGGTGTGTGTGTATGTGTGTGTGTGTGTGTGTGTGTGTGTGTGTGGTGTGTGTGTGTGTGTGTGTGTGTGTGTGTGTGTGTGTGCGTGTGTGTGTGTGTGTGTGTGTGTGTTTGTTTGTTTCTTTCTTCTTTTATATCAAAGAGACTGGAATAAGTACTCATGTGCTTTTTTTTACATCCAGTCCACACGTGTATGCAATTTTGTCCATTTTGTCATCTATTCCCACCAGCACACAATGGCCTACTTGTCTGAAAAGCACATCAGGTTTTAACATATGCACAAGATGTTTTGCATTTATTTTTACACAGAACCTTGGTTTATAGTCTTATCTGATGGACTTTTGGGAGGGAGTGAAGTTGGCACTGATGTTAACTCCAGAGGAAAAATCCTCTAGAGCAAGAATCAAATCTGGGTTAGCAGATCACAAGCACATCACTCTAACCACCAGGCTATCCTGTCCCATTGACCAAGGCTTTACTGTACTGCTGTTCCCAGCAAAGGAGAGACCCTGATCTGTAGACTTCTAAATAATAACAGAATTATGCAGAGGTTTTTTCTCTTTAAGTTTTCAACCTGTGAATTAAGAAAAGTTCAGCTGGTTGAAATGCTAATGTGACTGTTTTAAGGGAAGTAATTAGACCCTTAGCTGTTTTGGAAATACAGAGGTTTGGCATCAACGAAGTTCATTCTTGTCACTGTGGCTAGGGTGAATCAGTGTGAGGTAATTTTAAATGTAACTTAATGGGGGGCGGGCATATGTAAGTGGTTCTGAATTATCCTACAACATGAGCCATTAGTGAGCGCCAGATGGTTTGGGGGAATCTTACCTAAAAAGAGGATGGATCAATGCTGCATCAGTTTTAGACTATCTTCAGGGTAAGGCTGCTTTTGAAATACGTTTCTTTTCTGATACTGTCTTTCTATGGAAAATGTAAGAGTTACAAGGACTGTTAACTTATTTTTTGAAGTGAGAATATATGTTTTGTCTAAGACTTTTTGAACTTCTCAGGGATTTCTTTTCAGTGAAAAACAGTTGATGTTTACTCTCATACACGTTCCTGTTTTCCTTGACATTTATTTGGTGGCAACAAAGCTGGATTTTAGTTCACACCTAATGGATTCTAAATTGTTTTAGTCAAAGGGCAAAACCATAACAAAATGAGAAAAGTTAATCTTTGTGTCATGTGACGGTAATATGAGCAGCTTTTGGGCAAACTGTGTGAGAAATCACCAAAGGGTCCCATACCGAGCATGTGTGACAATGAAAAGGAATAAAAACGCTTTTCAAATGTAAACAAAGGTGGACAATACAACTTCCTTCACATAGATAGGTCCATGCCATAAAACAATTCGGTCACCCTTCCTTAACTTTACCTTAACATCAGATTAAAAAAATTCTAAAATGATTTAAAGTGACCTTTTCCTTCCCATCTTGACATTACCATTACATGGCAATACACAAGAGTTCATTTTCAGCAACCTTTTAAATCTGTCCCTGACTTTCTCCCCCAAGACTGAAATCTCTGATTGCATTCCTCCATCTAACAGGCTTCAGATAGAAAGACTGTCAGGTATCTGTGAAGCTCCACTGCCTGTGAGGAGAGGCGGACATTGGCGGCAGTAATAACGAAGCTGCTTAGTTCTTGGTGACTGGAAGAGAAAGACAGTTGTGCAGAACAGGATGATGGATGGGTGTAGTACTGGACTGTCCCTTAGGATTGTAGAGGTGTGAGTGTGTGTGTGTGTGTGTGTGTGTGTGTGTGTGTGTGTGTGTGTGTGTGTGTGTGTGTGTGTGTGGTGTTTGTTTGTTTGTTTCTTCTTTTATATCAAGGATACTGGAATAAGTACTCATGTGCTTTATTTTTTTACATCCAGTCCACACGTGTATGCAATTTTGTCCATTTTGTCATCCATCCCCACCAGCATGCAATGGCCTACTTTTCTGAAAAGCACATCAGGTTTTAACATATGCACAAGATGTTTTGCATTTATTTTTACACAGAACCTTGGTTTATAGTCTTATCTGATGGACTTTTGGGAGGGAGTGAAGTTGGCACTGATGTTAACTCCGAGGAAAAATCCTCTAGAGCAAGAATCAAATCTGGGTTAGCAGATCACAAGCACATCACTCTAACCACCAGGCTATCCTGTCCCATTGACCAAGGCTTTACTGTACTGCTGTTCCCAGCAAAGGAGAGACCCTGATCTGTAGACTTCTAAATAATAACAGAATTATGCAGAGGTTTTTTCTCTTTAAGTTTTCAACCTGTGAATTAAGAAAAGTTCAGCTGGTTGAAATGCTAATGTGACTGTTTTAAGGGAAGTAATTAGACCCTTAGCTGTTTTAGAAATACAGAGGTTTGGCATCAACGAAGTTCATTCTTGTCACTGTGGCTAGGTTGAATCAGTGTGAGGTCATTTTAAATGTAACTTAATGGGGGGCGGGCATATGTAAGTGGTTCTGAATTATCCTACAACATGAGCCATTAGTGAGCGCCAGATGGTTTTGGGGAATCTTACCTGAAATGAGGATGGATCAATGCTGCATCAGTTTTAGACTGTTTTCATGGTAATGCTGTTTGTGAAATACGTTTCTTTTCTGATACCGTGTTTCTATGGAAAATGTAAGAGTTACAAGGACTGTTAACTTATTTTTTGAAGTGAGAATATGTATTTTGTCTAAGACTTTTTGGAACTTCTCAGGGATTTCTTTTCAGTGAAAAACAGTTGATGTTTATTCCCATACGTGTTTCTATTTTGCTTGATGTTGATTTGGTTGCAACAAAGCTGGATTTAAGTTCACACCTAATGGATTCTAAATTGTTTTAGTCAAAGGGCAAAACCAAAACAAAATTAGAAAAGTTAATCTTTGTGTCATGGATGGTAATATGAGCAGCTTTTGTGCAAACTGTGTGAGAAATCACCAAAGGGTCCCATACCCAGCATATGTGACAACAAAAAGGAATAAAAATGCTTTTCAAATGTAAAGTAAACAAAGGTGGACAATACAACTTCTTCACACAGATAGGTCCATGTCATAAAACGATTCAGTCACCCTTCCTTAACTTTACCTTAAACATCAGATTAAAAAAAATTCTAAAAGTATTTAAAGTGACCTTTTCCTTCCCTTCTCGACATTACCATTACATGGCACTACAAAAGAGTTCATTTTCAGCCACCTTTTAAATCAGATCTGCCCCTGACCATCTCCCTCCAAGACTGAAATCTCTGATTGCATTCCTCCATCTAACAGGCTTCAGATAGAAAGACTGTCAGGTATCTGTGAAGCTCCACTACCTGTGAAGAGAGGCGGACATTGGCGGTGGTAATAACGAGGCCTCTTAGTTTTTGCTGACTGGAAGAGAAAGACAGTTGTGCAGAACAGGATGATGGATGGGTGTAGTACTGGACTGTCCGTCAGGATTATAGATAGAGGAGTGTGTGTGTGTGTGTGTGTGTGTGTGTGTGTGTGTGGTGTGTGTGTGTGTGTGTGTGTGTGTGTGTGTGTGTGTGTGTGTGTGCATCATTAATGATGTAGACCTGTAAAGAAGGCAGAGATATGCAGAATTTTTTCCCCAAAAGTTTCTTACCTGTCAAATAAGAAAAGTCTGCTGGGTTAAATGCTAATTTTACTGTTTGCAGGGCAGAGATAAAAATCTCAGCTATTTTAGAAAGGCTTTAAGAGGAGGCAGACTGTAGTGTTAGGAAAAACAATTCTTTTAAAGGCAGTGGGTGGAGTGAATCCCTGCAAGAGCATTCTAAGCGTGACTTTATGTACAGGGCATCTGTGAGTTGTGGTGAATCACCCTGACTGCCAAAGGCATTAGGTAGCACCTGATAAGTCTGGGAAATTCCACCATCTGCAATGGGGATGGGTTCATGTAAAGCAAATGTTAAAACGTGTGCACGTTAGAGTATTTGTGGATTGCATTAATTTTTTATCTTTTACCAAATCTTTCTTTAGTGTTTGCAAGTGTTATAAGCCTCACAAACACTTAACCATCCAAGAAGAAACCACACTCAACTATTACACCAGATTACAAACAAAAAACCCCTTTCTCACCTTCAATTTTTAAATCAACTTTTAAATAAACTAGTAAAGGACAACAGAATTATGCAGAACTAATTCTTTTACCTTCTAGCCTGACAATGGAGGACGAGTTGGGGCGGGGGGGGGGGGGGGGGGGGGGGGGGGGGGGGGGGCTGATAAAATGTAGATTTTACTGTCTGAAGCAGGGAAATCAAACCCTCAGCTGCTGTAATTGAAACTGCCTTCAACAGCCGTCTGGTTTAGCTTCAGGTGTGGCTTAACTACAGCTGGTGTCGGTCAGTGCTGGAGCTGTTTTCTTTTCTTTTCATTGTCCTCATGTGGAGGGATCTTTGAGTGCTGCTGCTGAAAGGGAATTAATCTCAATTTCAAGATATGTTTGAAATTTCCATCACCTGCAAAAAAGGAGTTTTTTTCTGATTAAGTGTAAAGTATTCTAGCATAATATGTTTATAAAATGATTTTACCTGTTTTTTTTCCCAGATGTGATTGACTGTAAAGTATTTAAACATAACATGTTTATGAAATCATTTTACTTAATTTTGTCCACATCTCTCTGTGTCTATCGTATTGGCAATCTGTAAGCCTATCTACGAATGTCAAAATCTAGTTTGGCAAAACGAGTTTCAAATAAACTCTTTTCTTTTGCATTGAGCAACAGTGAATGCTTACTGTTGCCTTGGACGATCACCCTCGTCCCCTCCCAGCATCTACAAACGTAAGTTCATAGTCATGAACTTTACCGGTTTTAGGATAGGACAATACCAATGGAGACTAGAGAGAGCGTATCTCCATTAAACTAGAAAACCATCAGCTTTTGTGCAGCCCTTCTGTCCTGACATTGGGTCAGAAGCTTGCTTCAAGAAGCAGTGATGCTGCAATGTCTGAAAATGTCTTTACCCCTCAATTGACACCCTCAAGGTCGTTGCCCTTTAGTCAGAACTGTCAAAGGTCATTGCCCTTAAGTCAGCACTGTCAAAGGTCATTGCCCTTTAGTCAACATTGTCAAAGGTCATTGCCCTTAAGTTGGCACTGTCAAAGGTCATTGCCCTTAAGTTGGTACTGTCAAAGGTCATTGCTCTTAAGTTGGCACTATCAAAAGTTGTTGCACTTTAACTGGCACTGTCAAATATCTAGGCCATTTAGTTCTAAATGTCATATGTTTTGGCCATTTAGCAGCCTTTGCCAAGAACCATGGGCATTAAAATGCAACTGTCATATCTTGGCCATTAAGTTGCAACTGTCATATTTTAGCCATTAAATTGCAACTGTCATATATTAACCATTAAGTCGCAACTGTCATATCTTAGCCATTAAGTTGCAAACTGTCATATCTTAGCCATTAAGTTGCAAACTGTCATATCTTAGCCATTAAGTTGCAAACTGTCATAAGTCTTTGCCATTCAGTTGGACCTTCTAAAAAGTTTGACCCATTCAGTGGCACTTAAAAAAGCCCTCTCCTCTGAGACTGTGTGTATGGACTAAGCATCCCTCTGCCTCACACAAGCTATGCTCACTGGCCAGCGTTTGTTTTCACGCGGAAGCCTCTGGGTGGAGGCGTTAACAGATGGGATGGGTCGCTGAGTGGTGGAGGGCTGGTCTTTATGCCCTGATCAAGTACACAATGCTATGTGCCCAGACCTATAGACCTGCTTAGTCACATAATAGACATGGCTAACGTCAGCCATTGATTTTTTCGGTCTCCAGTATTTTTTTTTATCCATATTCTAGTATACACCCTCCCCCCCACACGCATACATGCACACACGCACGCATGCACGCACACACACAGAGGCAAAGACACAATCAAAAACACATACATACAGAAACACACATTTCAATAGCAAACTCTCTCTCTCTCTCTCTCTCTCTCTCTCTCTCTCTCTCTCTCTCTCTCTCTCTCTCTCTCTCTCTCTCGCTCGCTCGCTCGCTCGCTCTCGCTTTCTCTTTCCCTCTCTCTGTGACGCCAATACAAAGCAAGCTGATTTCATCAGCTCCGACATAAAGTAACCTGCATATTTTGCCTGTAGATTCTATGCCCAAGCTACAC
>CM060337.1:16384654-16385902 GCA_030674155.1 Stramonita haemastoma | reverse complement strand
TCAATCGCTCCTACCGGCACAAAAGGGGGCCTACTCTTTCAAAAGGGTAAAACAAGTTTTGACATTTCTGCGTGCGTTCGTACTTTAAGGGACCTTCGTTCGCGGAAAAGAGACGGTACTGAAAGTTCCCCGGAAAAAAAAAATCTCCCCCAAACGGGCGTCTAGATCTTGGCCCAACCCGCGGTTTTAGATCGCGAGTTCAAGCTCTAACCACTACCCCTACCCCCCCCCTTATCCCCCTTGTCTTTTTAATTATGTAAACAGAAAACAATCGTTACGTTGAAGGTCGAAAACGAACCCTACCGACATAATATGTTTTAAAATAAAGAAAACGTCGTGTAAAAATCAGCCTTTTTTTTGGGTTTTTTTTTCTGTTTTTGTCAGAGTGGAACACCTGTCAAAAAGCTTGAAAAAAACCTTTTTAAAAAAAATAATGACGAAAAAAAACTTTTTGGGGCCCAGGCTGTATTTTCAACATTTTTTTTCATCTAGTTTTTTTTTTTTTTTCTTTTTTTTTTTTTCCCCGATTTTTTTCCCTTTCCCTTTTTCCCCCAAGTTGTGCCCTGTTTGTCCTTATTAGGATTTTTTCGCCTTCTTCTTCTCAGTGATGCTGGAGGCAAAAGGGAAAGATGGATGAATAAAATATGTACAATAGAAAAAAACAACAAGAGACAAAGATGAGGAAGAAAAGACGGTACACGAGAAACAGAAGAAAGAAAGAGAGGAAATCAGAGGAAGAAAGAACGTGTGAGGGTGGTGACAGGAAGGGGGGGGGGAGGGGGGGAGAATAATAAATAAAGGCAATAATACTTAAAGGGAAGAAGAAGATGGAGGAGGAGGAGATGGAGGAGGATGGAGAGGAGGATGGAGAGGAGGAGGATGACGACGATGATGATGAAACGGTACGAACATTTCAGTCTACAAACCGCAACAGCTCTTTATTTGGCAATGCGTTAAGATGTAAGATGTAAGAGAAGCAAAATGGCTATGACGATATTGATGTCGGTGACAACTATGACAACTATGACAGAGAAGAAGGAGAAGAAGAGGAAGAAGAAGGAAGAAGAAGGAAGAAAGAAGAAAGAAAAGAAGAAAAGAAGAAGAAAGAAGAAGAAGAAGAAGAAGAAAGAAAGAAGAAAAGAAGAAGAAGAAAGAAGAAAAGAAGAAGAAGAAGAAGAAGAACAACAACAACAACAACAACAACAACAACAACAACAACAAAAAGAGAGAAGAAAGTGAGAACAACAA
>CM060337.1:16369654-16372154 GCA_030674155.1 Stramonita haemastoma | reverse complement strand
AAACGGATGAAAAAAAAAACAAAATTGCATACACACAAGGACTAAGTATAAAAAAAATCCACACGAGTGCTTATTCCATTATCCACGAAATAAACGAATAAAAAAATACCACCTTCACACACACACACAACACACACACACACACACACACACACACACACACACACACACACACACACACACACACACACACACACACACACACACACCACACACACACACACCACACACACAACAAACACATAACAAACAAACACAAACAACAATCACACACAAATTATCCACAAATAAAAGAATAAAAAAAAATACCCCCTTCACACACACAAACACACACACACACACACACACACACACACACAACACACACACACACACACACAAACACACATACACACACAACACACAACAACACACACATATACACACACACACACACACTATTCCATTATCCCGAAATAAAAGAAAAATTCTTGAGGAAAAAGTATTGAGGAAAGACAAGTGCAGGTACCAACTTCTCAATCATTTTGAAAATGTAATCATATATATATATATATATATATATATATATATATATATATATATATATATATATATATATATATATATAATAGAAGAATAAAATAAATAAATAAAAATAAAAACACACACACAACACACACACAACACACAACACACACACACACACACACACACACACACACACACACACACACACACAACCACACACACCACCACCACCACCACCACCACCACCACCACCACACACACACACCCATCACCACAACAAAACAACAATACTCACGGTGGAAACTCAGAGACATGGCGATGTGTTCAGAGCTGAAAACACCAGCAGAGGAGGAAGAAGAAGAAGAAGAAATGTCGAAAACTGGAGGATGAACAGAAAGTCTTGCTCCACTGGCAGCGTCTCTGAGGAGAGTTTGATCTGCAAGTACCCTGCTCTTGTGGGCCAATCAGTCCGTCTCCAGTCAAGCCGCAAATCAGGAGGGGTTGTCTTCTCTTGTCTTCGGCACGCACTCTTGTCCAATCAGCTGTAAGGATAGGTTCTCCACGTGAGTGGTGACTGTTTGAAAAGAGTGCGAGTTAAGTTTGGGTGTTTTTTTTTTTTGTGTGTGTGTGTGTGGGTGGGCTGTTTTTGAGAACAAGGCTGGTGTGGTTTTTGGTTTTCTTTTCTTTTGTTTTGTTGTTTGAAAAAAAGAATCGATAGTATTGTAGACTCTTCTCTCTCTCTCTCTCTCTCTCTCTCTCTCTCTCTCTCTCTCTCTTCTCTCTCTCTCTCTCCTCTCTTCTCTTCTCTCTCTGTTTCTCTTTCATTCATCCTTTTTTTCGTTTCTTTCTTTTTAATTATTTGCTTTTATTCCAAGAGAGAATGTAAACATTTCAGCATTAAAAGAGTAAATAAAGGAAAAGAGTGAATACCAAGTATTTCTGATAAAACTCATTGTTTGTCTATTTCTATTTTTTATCGTCGTTTTATAAGTTTATTATGTGTACTTACAATTGCGCCATACCAAATTATTTATAGTATCTACGTAAAAGAAGTGCATCTATTCACTTATCTTTTCCTTAATTTATTCATTTACTTTGTCATCTTTCTGTTTATTTCATACCAGTCACATTTTACCATTAAAAGTTTCAACAACGCTTACAGAAAACAGATAAACTCTGGGGTTTTTTTATAATCATTTCAGCTTTTTTCACCCTTCTGCAACCATCTTACCCTTTACCACCCCAATATCTTGATCACGTCACAAACTTTTCTTCTAAACACTTCAAAATCAAACAAACACAAAACAAAACAAAACAACCACGCAAAACAAACCCCAAAACCTAACAAACAATGACTCTTAAAAAATAAATAAACTTTACAATACTGGAAAAGATGACTCTCAACAATAAAATATACGTTACGATACTGGAGAAAAAAATCACTCTCAAAAATAAATATACGTTACAATACTGGAAAAGATGACTCTCAACAATAAAATATACGTTACGATACTGGAGAAAAAAATCACTCTCAAAAATAAATATACGTTACAATACTGGAAAAAAAGAGAAAAAAAACAGGAGAAACCTACAAAAATGCAATAATATACAGAATACAACCAAAACTTTAACCTTCCCACAACAAAAAAAAAAAAAAACCCTGCACTAAATAACCACCAAAAAGACACAAGATAAAAAACAACCCTAGAACAGTCCAAACGCCTAGACCTCTACATCACACGCATCCTTCCTTCCTTCCTTCCTTCCTTTCCTCCTTCCTTCCTCCCTTCCTTCCTTCCTTCCTTCAATTCCTTATCCTTCTTGCCCTTAACTCTTTCGAGCCGGACTACACACGTGCCAAGCCACGATCAAGGGAGGAGGACAACGATTGTACCTGCACGTGCTAGTGGCGCACTTAGCCAGACGCGAACTCTGCTGTGCCTGAGGTGGAAATGGACGAGGCACCGTACAGCCACCGCTCTTATACCCTTGG
>CM060337.1:16352154-16362154 GCA_030674155.1 Stramonita haemastoma | reverse complement strand
CAGGGATGGTAAAGCAGCGAGGGAGAGATGAGGCGCCGCCCTCAATATGCTGGCCCCTGAGAAGCTGAGGTCTCTGACGCCTCGCTACTCCTACGACTACAAGGTTATGGAACACCTTTACATATTTTACCTACTTTTGCATTTATTAGTAAAGAGAGGTAAAATCAAAGAGCAATAATTTCAAGCTTGTTTCCCGTTTTTTTACTGAAACTTCAGTTTACCTGTAATCCTGCTATTCCAGTGACAGTGAAACCTGATAGGAAATAAATCTTAGAATCGTTTATTACAAAAGTGTCATTAAAAAATTTGCATTATTCTTTTATATCGAGGATACGACATAAGCCACAACAGGGATAACCCCCCTGGTATAGTTGTATTTTTCAGGTTCACCACACACCAATGACCTAATCTTTCGGAGAGGCAATTAATTGTAAGTTGCGCAAGATGTTCTGCGTGCGTTCGCATACGGGGCCTCGGTTTACAGTCTCATCCGAAAGACTTTTGGGGAGAGTAGAGTCAGCACTGATGTCAACTCCAGGGGAAAAACCCCTCCAACGGGAATCGAGCTCGGGTCGTCAAAATGCCAGCGCAATGTTCTGACCACTAGGCTATCCCGTCCCCCATATACATGCTTGTACCGTGTTATACTGAGAAACACAAAAACCACAAACATGAAACCCCCAGGCAAGTCTGTCTTCAGGTTTCATCCACTTTTCATTTTCTTAATCTTTCGGATGAGACAATTAACTGAAGTTTCGTGTGTACCACGCATTAATGCGCAAGTAAAAGAACCCACGGCAAGGAAGGAATTGTGCACGACCAAAGTCTGGTAGACAAAACAGCAACAACAACACTGATAGGAAAAGTTGTACACATGCAGACAGGACAAGAAAAAGTCATGGGTGGCGCTGCTCTTGTGAAAACGTGCTCTGCCCCCCGGAAGAGCAGCCTGAATTTCACGAAGAGTGGTATACACTCCACTCCACTCACTACCACTACCCCTACACTACCACTACACTCCACTCACTCCACTACACTCCACTCCACTCCACTACACTCCCCTCCACTCCCCTACACTCACTACACTACACTACCACACTGGGTGTGGGGGAGTGGATTCGGCACTGATGTTAACTTCTGGAGAAAATATCCACTTGAACGAGATTCGAACCCGGGTCAGAATATCTCGATGCAATGCGCAACGCTCTAACACTCTAACCAGACTATAAACCGAGGCCCCGTGTGCGAACGCACGCAGAACATCTTGCGCACAAGTTAAATCCTGTTCCGCTTTTCGAAAGAGTAGGCCATTGTGAGCGAGTGGGAACAGATGTCAATATTTTCAAAGCTTCATACACACGTAGACTGGATGTAACTCCCCCCCCCTCCCCCACCACCACATAAGTGCTTATTCTACTATCCTCGATAGAAACGAATAATGAATAAATGAATCGATAAATAAATAAATGAAATAACCAACCAGGCTATCTCGCAGCTCCCCCCCCCCCCCCCTGTGTCTCCGCAACTAAAACGAAATCAATGAAACTAGATACAAACTGTATGTAACCGAGTATAAACAGAACTGCGGAAACATGACAGCAAACACGGCAATAATTAAATGAATCATAAATCATCAGGCACTTCTACTCAGTGATCATGTGAAGACCATAACTTATCTGATCTCTGATATCTGTTGAACCTATAGGGTGTAACTTTAGTTTTAACGTTCGTTAATTTAACTCAAGGACGGGTATTAATCATCGTATGGTAATCGTGAACGTCAAGCAATCTGTTAAAGTGAATAATAATAATAATAACAACAACAATAATAATGGTAATAATAATGGTAAAAAAAAAAAAAAAAAAAAAAAAAAAATAATAATATAAATAATAAATAATATAATATAAATAATGATGATATGATGATGATGATGATGATGATGATGATGATGATCATCATCATCATCATCATCATCATCATCATCATCATCATCATCATCATCATCATCATCATCATCATCATCATCATCATATTAATAACAACGACAACAATCATAATAACTAAAAATAATCCGAGTCGGTACTGATGCTAACTCCAGGGGAAAAACATCACTTCAAATGGATGTCTCAGTTATGGCTCAAACCCCACCGTCAGATCGCAAGCTCAATGGTCTAACCACTAAGCTATACCACTTATCCCACTCCCACCCCCTTCCCTGAAATTTTTGTGACTTTTACTATGTAACCAAAAACATTCACTACATTCAGAAACAAGTTTCCTCATCATTTTCCAATATTTCCATTCCTGTCCTGTCCCACAGCTTTCTCTACTTGTCAACCGTAACAAATTCCCCGGAAATCGGAATGTGGCTACCTTAATGGTAGGTAAAAACAGTCGCATAAGCAAACCACAGCATTAAGAAACCCCAAACTCTAGCGTGGAACGTGGAGCATAAAGAAAAGGAACAATACATCACCCCCAAAAAGTAACATAATTATGTCACCAAAAAAAAAAAAAATCTTCCTAAACCTCCGTCAATAAAGTTTCAAGTTTGCACAATGATCTGTGGGTTTTAGGTTAGTAGTCGAACGTAAAAAAAATGAAAGACAAAGAGAGAGAGAAAGAGAGACGAGAAGAGAGAGAGAGAGAGAGAGAGAGAGAGAGAGAAGAAGAGAGAGAGAGAGAGGAGAGAGAGAGAGAGAGAGAGAGAGAGAGAGAGAGAGAGAGAGAGAGAGAGAATAGGTATTTCAATTTCGAAAGACTAGAAAGAAGAAAAACGTTGAGAGTGTCAGTCCATAGCATTTGGCCCCATTCTTCATGTTAGCTCTTCCAGAAGAAATACTCAACTGCCTCAGTTCAACAGGTATTTTGACATTACGTTACTGGTGTCGAGTGATTTTCTAGTCGATCTGACACTTGCGCTCTGAAATTGTAGTCCCCTTACTGACAGTGGCATTTGAAATTTACAGAGCAGGGTATCGTATTGGTGATTAGTTTGAGTAGTTTAGATTACTCTCGGGGACTTCTTTTTTTTTTTTTTACCTTAGATTACTCTTAGTATTTGAATGAAGCGGAGGTGTTTTAAAAATATAGTGTGTGGTTACATTTTTTCAGTAAAAATAAAGTTCACCAAACAATGTTAGCAGAAGCGTCATTGTTTTGAAATATTGTATTATATTGTACACAGACAGACAGACAAGAGAAGAGGGACAGAGAGACAGACAGCAGACAGACAGACAGACAGACAGACAGCACAGACAGACAGACAACACACACACACACACACACACACACACACACACACACACAAACAAACACAAACAAACACAACAAACAAACAAACAGCACACACACATCAGCTTATCATCATCACTGATATTGATCGCAATAGTCTTGATTATTGTTACTAATATGTTTATCATCGTCATCACCACTATCGTGATCTTTATTCTTATAATTTCTTTTTTCAATAGGGTTTGATTTGTTTGTTTGTTTGTTTGTGTGTTTCCTGTAGATAGTTTGCTTGACAAAAAAAACTAAATGTTTTGCTTATTCATTGTACCATCTGGAAATAAATGTTCGACTTTGACACAAACACACACGGAAACTAATTCAGATGATATCATCCGCGATACCATCTTGTTATCTAACCCAAACAGAAACTACTTTCGATACTAATTAAACTCATACAGAAATCGAAACCGATGAAAATATTTAAACTATTCAAGTAGCTGTCAGACCAACTATTGAACAAAGGTGCAAGAACTACATTCAAGGTCTTTTTAGTATGTGGATTAATTTCAGTTCCTTTTCTTATCATCCCTCAAGGATATGGAGGATTTTCTCATAACATAAAGAAACAAAATTCTCACTGAATAATTTGATTTTCTTGTACCTTTGAGCGAGGTATTGCAAAATTGTTTTTGGTTTACATATCTAACGTCTTTAAACAGGTTCTATGTACCTTCTGTGATAAAATTAAGCATTTTAACAGCACCTGGGGGATTTCTGCTTGTTTGCTGAGGAAAAAAGTGTTGCCTACTTTAAAGTGTTTAGAGATATTTTACATATTTTGATAACTTTCTTTTTACTACAAATTTCATTCAAAAAAAGATACGGATAGCTCAGTAGTCAGAGCACTCACTTTACCCACGCTAATGTTAAGAAGCATCGAGCGTGGTTACTAAGTGGATGGGTGACTGTTTGCGCGCCTTGGCTTGAGTACAGTTCCCCAGTTCACCCAGCTGTAAATGGGCACGTGCCCTCCCTCTTAAGCAGCAAGAGGGAGAGAGAGGAGACGGGCGCCGCCCTCAATATGCTGGCCCCTGGAGAAGCTGTGGTCTTTGATGCCTCGCTCCTCTACGACCACATAGGAGGTTATGAGACACCTTAACAGTTACAATTCAAAATGAAACTAGTAAAAAGAGAATGAAGTTCATCATCAACATAACCACTATCGCATTTTGTGCAGTATCTATCGTTCAGTTCTATGAATTCATTCAAAGCAGAGGGTATCAAGAGGAAGAATGTTATTGATGTGCAGAACTGGGCACAGCGAACAGAAATATTTGATGGCAACAGCAGCTAGTAGTTTTTCAATGCAAATGTTGATAGTTTCTTCACGAAAGAGTGACGCAGGTGCACCTTTCATCATACTAACTCCTAAACGTGAAATATTGTACTTTTGTGGGGACAAAAAATACAACACTTTAGTGCTGAGCTTGTCATCATTTCAATAACTACACTACCTAACTAGTCTCCCGTGAAGATGTTAAAAGGGACATGCTTTGTACTTTTTTTTTACAAGCTTTATAGGACTTTCTAGGCAGGACTAGGGGATATTTCTAATAATTTAAAAAGTGTTATAAGTTCAAGTTTATTGTTACATCTAAGATTATACCGGCATCATGTACAAAAACCTAAAAATCTACAAATCATAAAGTTTTTAGGAACCGTTGCCAAAGGCAAAAAAGTCCAAAATGGCCACCAACACTTACAGCATTCCATCTTCTTTGACTTCTACAGATGGAAATGTCGTCTCTTTAAAGTCATACTTTTCCAACTCAAGCTCTCCAGATATTCACAGAAAAACGTTTACATCAGCATGATAATAGCAAGCTTTTGACACTGAAAAATTAATAACCTCATGATTTTGATCACTTCTTCCTCAGTGTCTAATCAGTGTCTTTTAGTTATGATTCGTGTGAATATGCCTGTCAGTATTGTATTGTAATCTTCGCCCTTCAGGGATGATATAGTGTTTTTGACTTGACTTGACTTGACTAACCATTGCATTCCACTTTTTCGTATTAATTTTGTATTTTATACCAATTTAAGTCACGGAAGATTTCTCTGGTGAAATTGAAGCTGCTCTCCCCGGAAAGAGCGCGTCGCCACAAGAGCAGCGCCATCCATTATTCTTTTTTTTTTTTCCTATTACTGTCTGCATGGGTATTTTTTTTCCATCAGAATGACTTTTTTCTACAGATTTTTCCAGGAACAACTCTTTTGTTGCATTTGTTTTTTTTTCTTTTTTACACACGCTAAATGCGTGTTGCACATGGCACCTGGTTTATCATCTCATCCAAAGACCCAGACGACCTAGAACGACCACTTCACGGTCTAGTGGATGGGGAAAAGTTTCTGGAACAAACGGGATCAAACCTAGACACGGATGAACCCTGACGTTTCCATTTTTAAGCACTGAGTGCATTACCACTTGACCACCGACCCCTTTCAGTATATATCCCCCTCCCCCTCCCCTTGACAAAGCCTAGTCTGTGCACTGTACGTTTTTTCATTAACACACGCAACACACACACACACACACACACACACACACACACACACACACACACACGCACACATACACACACCACCACAACTCACACACATACACACACACACACACACTACACACACACACAACACACACACGCACACAATACACACACAACACACATACTCACGATACTAATAAACAATTATCTTCTCCCTCCCACTCCATACTATATCATGTAACACTCTGAATCACTCATGTCCATCCACTCCCATTCTAATCCTTTTGTGAAGTGACTAATACCTCCACCACCTCTTCATGTGTCAAGCTTTTCTCTCATTCAAACTACGAAACACAAAGCACACACACACACACACACACACACACACACACACACACACACACACACACACCACGCACGCACGCACCACACCACACACACGCGCACACACATACACACGAAGCACAAGTATGGTACAAATAATATGTGTTTGAGCACACACACCATCCACACTCACATACGTATATGCATGTAAACACTTGAACACACACATACATGTGCCCATCCACTCCACATTGTGTCTAGAATCCACTTTTGTGAAGTAGACGTAAAATTGAAGACCACCACCACAAACCTCTTGGACAGAGGTGTGTAATCAAGCAGTTATATTATTTATTCAAATTATTCTTTTATATCGAGGATAATAGAATAAGCGCTCTTGATACTTTTTTACGTCCAGTCCCCGTGTGTATGCAGTTTTGTAAACTATGTCATTTATTCCCACCGGCACACAATTGCCTACTCTAACGAAAAGCAGAACAGGATTTAACATGTGCACAGGATGTTCTGCGTGCGTTCGCACACGGGGCCTCGTGTTTTGTGTGTGGTGTTGTGTGTGTGTGTTGTGTGTGTGTGTGTGTGTGTGTGGTTGTGTGTGTGGTGATGCGTGTGGTGCGTGTGGTGTGTGTGTGTGTGTGTGCGTGTGGTGTTGTGTGTGTGTGTGTGTGTGTGTGTGTGTGTTGTCTCATCCGAAAGACTTAGTTCTAGCCATCGGGTTCGGGAAGATGGCCAAACACTAGTAATCAGCGGGAAATGGAAACGCACGTCCTGCTGGTTTCAATGTTGTTGTTGTTTTTTTTATATTTATTTTATTTTATATTATACCACTTTATGTCATAGCAGATTTCTCTGCGTGAAATTCGGGCTGCTGGTCCCGGGGAGAGCGCGTCGCCACAAGTGCAGCGCCTACCCATTATTTTTTTTTTCCTCAGGATGGTGTCTAAACACGACACCTGTGTGCATGCTGGTTTTTTTCATAATTTTGTCATCCACTCCTTCCGGCACACGATGGCCTGATCTTCACAAAGGCGGAACGGGATTTTAACGTATGCACAATATGTTCTGCGTGCGTTTCGCACACAGGGCCTCGGTTTCTATTCTCATCTGAATGACTTTGACATTCAGTTCGATTTTTTCATCAAACTGGGACGAAAGGGCGAGGCTGGGAACGAACCCAGAACCTTCGTGGTTTACTTCTTGGCAGGCGAACGTCTTAACCATCCTGCCACCTTCCTTCCTTTGATTGTATACAAATTCCCAGTCTCCTGTCAGTTCTGGGGTATTCTTCTTTTCATTAACAACAAACCAGTCAAGACGAGGTTGAAAAAAACAAAACAACCCTGCCCTCCCCCCCCCCCCCAAAGAAAAGAAAGAGATGTGGCTTGGTCTAGAAATCTGAGCCCTATCCATGGACATGTGAATCGCTTTGTTTTTGTGTCGGGTTGTCGTTGTTTGTAAACGATGTTAAGTGAAGTTCTTGATAGTGGTGCATGGTATCAATTGAGGGCAATGACCTAGTGGTTAGTACCTTGACTTTATCACCTGATGCTTCCCAGTGGGGATGCTGGGGTTGGGGGGGGGAGGGAGGCTGTCAGTATAAATTTCATTCCTACCTTCTGGAAATTATCTGCACGAAGTGTCCTCTTTTCTATCTTTCTCTTTGTTTCTGCCTTGTTCATTTTCTTCTGTTCATCTCCTTCTGGTCTTATTTTCTGTCTTTTTTTGTCCATTCTCTTGCCTCCCTCCCTCCTCCCCCCCCCCCCGAAAGAATCAAATGATAATAGTTCTCTCCTACGCCGATGTGGGATGCGCTGGACCTGACTTGTCAAGCGCTTAACGGCAGTTCAACGCATTTTTTGCTTTTTTGACAGACAACAACAGTTGCTGTCTGAGTGTTCCACGTCGAAGAGGCAGAAAAATCTGATGTTTATTTAAGAGGCAGAAAAATCTGATGTTTATATAAGAGGCAGAAAAACCTGATGTTTATATAAGAGGCAGAAAAATCTGATGTTTATGTAAGAGGCAGAAAAATCTGATGTTTCTATAAGAGGCAGAAAAACCTGAAGTTTCTATAAGAGGCAGAAAAATCTGATGTTTCTATAAGAGGCAGAAAAACCTGATGTTTATATAAGAGGCAGAAAAATCTGATGTTTATATAAGAGGCAGAAAAATCTGATGTTTCTATAAGAGGCAGAAAAACCTGATGTTTATATAAGAGGCAGAAAAATCTGATGTTTATATAAGAGGCAGACAAATCTGATGTTTATATAAGAGGCAGAAAAATCTGATGTTTATGTAAGAGGCAGAAAAACCTGATGTTTCTATAAGAGGCAGAAAAACCTGATGTTTCTATAAGAGGCAGAAAAACCTGATGTTTCTATAAGAGGCAGAAAAACCTGATGTTTATATAAGAGGCAGAAAAACCTGATGTTTCTATAAGAGGCAGAAAAACCTGGTGTTTATATAAGAGGCAGAAAAACCTGATGTTTCTATAAGAGGCAGAATAATCTTATGTTTATATAAGAGGCAGAAAAATCTGATGTTTCTATAAGAGGCAGAAAAATCTGATGTTTATATAAGAGGCAGAAAAATCTGATGTTTATATAAGAGGCAGAAAAATCTGATGTTTATATAAGAGGCAGAAAAAACCTGATGTTTATATAAGAGGCAGAAAAATCTGATGTTTATATAAGAGGCAGAAAAATCTGATGTTTATATAAGAGGCAGAAAAATCTGATGTTTATATAAGAGGCAGAAAAATCTGATGTTTATATAAGAGCAGAAAAATCTGATGTTTATATAAGAGGCAGAAAAATCTGATGTTTATATAAGAGGCAGAAAAATCTGATGTTTATATAGAGGTTCTGGTTTTCTTTTTGCTCTCTTAGTTAACAGTGGTCCCGACAATTCTCTTTGTATTATTTTGAAAGTATCAAGACTGTACTGATATAGTCTTAAGTGATCGACTACGACTCTCTTACTAGGCCAGGGGGCTTGACTTGCACAATCCATATGTGCTGCAGCCCTGGGGGCTAGTTGGCCTTTGGAGAACATCGCCAACGCTGACCGTCCTTATGCCCTCTTGGCTGAGAGAGTGAGGATGTGCTGTGGGCAAGGCATCTCCACTATAATCAAATTTCAGCCCAATTTCCGAAAACAGCAGCTGCCTCCTCTGCTGTTGGAGGTCATTGTCGAACACGACTGACAAACATTAGGTATAACATGATTCTGTACAGTTGTATGTTTGTTGTTTGTCGTCGTTGTCAATGTTAATGTGTTCCAACACATTAAAATGAAAATATAAACAAGGGTAGGAAAAAAAATAGGAGATGAGAATAAGTGAGGTTTTAATCTTAAAAAGAACATACGTTATTGTTGCTATAAACTCAGAGGTTTTGGCTCTCTGGGAAGTTACTCTCATAGTGAAATCCATTAGGGCACATACAGACCACCCAAAAACATAACTTGATGCCAAAGCTTTTGTTTGTCGTAAAACATTGGGTATTGTTGTCTTTCCTATTGCAGACTGTAAGCTAGTGATTTGTTGATGGCTGCTAGAAATAGTAGTTAACCAATAATTATTGATTTGAAAATTTTGTTCAAGAAAAATACATTTGGAATATGGACAACAAAGAGCGATAAACTTTCGTTATAATTGTGCTATAAGAACCAACCAATGCTCTCTCCCCCTCTATCCCGTCTCTCTCCCCGTCTCTCTGTCTCTCTGTCTCCTGTCTCTCTGTCGCTCTCTGTCGCTCTCTGTCTCTGTCTCTGTCTGTCTGTCTGTCTGTCTGTCTGTCTGTCTGTCTGTCTGTCTGTCTGTCTGTCTGTCTGTCTGTCTGTCTGTCTGTCTCTCTCTCTCTCTCTCTCTCTCCTCTCT
>CM060337.1:16342154-16344654 GCA_030674155.1 Stramonita haemastoma | reverse complement strand
CGAATTTCACTCAGAGAAATCTGCTGTGACATAAAGTGGTATAAAATAAATAAATAAATAAATAAATAAATAAATAAATAAATAAATAAATAAATAAATAAATAAATAAGTAAATAAGTAAATAAGTTTTGGTCACGGGGTAACCATTTTCCTGCGGATGATGTCTAAACACTACACCTAGTGCATGTCTGCAGGTTTTTATTCATCAAAAAAAAATTGTCATCCTTCATATAGGCAATCGATGGCCCCATTTGAGGGGATTTTACCCTGGAGTTAACATCAGTGCTGACTCCGCTCTCCCTCCATGTCTTTCGGATGAAACTATAAACCGAGGCCCCGTGTGCGAACGCACGCAGAACATCTTGCACACATATTAAATCCTGTTCCGCTTTTCGTCAGAGTAGGCTATTGTGTGCCGGTGAGAAAGATGACAAGATTTACAAAACTGCTTACACAAGGGGACTGGATGTAAAAAAGCACATTAGTCCTTATTCCAATATCCTCGATATCAAAAGAATAATTAAATGATTTTTCTGCCAAAAGGTGGAAGCGGTTTTAATGTTTAAGCAAGATGCTCTGCCTGCACTCACACAAGGCCTCGGTTTATAGTCTCATCTGAAGGACTTTTTGGGGGAGGGGGGGGGGAGAGTGTTGTTGGCACTGATGTTAACTCCAGGAGTAAAAACCCCCTTGATGGGCATTTCTGTCCATCCAGTCCCCGTGCATATACAGTTTTGTAAATCTTGTCATCTGTTCTCACCGGCACACAGTGGCCTGCTCTTACGAAAAACGGAACAGGATTAATATGTGTGCAAGATATTCTGCGTGCGTTCGCACACGGGGCTTCGGTTTATAGTCTTATCCGAAAGACTTTTGAACTGCTGTGTTGGTGATGCTGGTATGTAGGGGTAGGGAGGGGGTTTCTTAGCTTTATTCCCTGATCAGGGCAAGGATGAAAAAATGTATGTAATACTTACTCTGTAACCCATGAAAAATAAAGATTATTCATTCATTCATTTCATTCATTCATTCATTCATTCATTCATTCATTCATTCATTCATTCATTCATTCATTCATGTCTGTGATGGTTCAATCCTGGGCCATCATCAGATCACGAGCACAACGCTCTAACCACTAGGCTACCTCGCCCCAACATAACGACTAAAAAAAGACATAAGAGAAGAATACTCACTCGAGGTATTTTGGTGACAAAGGAGACAAGATATTTCTTTTCTTCTTTCTTTCTTTCTTTCTTTCTTCTCTTTCTTCTCTTTCTTTCTTTCTTTCTTTCTTTCCTTTCCTTTCTTTCTTTTCTTTCTTTCTTTCTTTCTTTCTTTCTTTCTTTCTTTATCTATTTATTTATTTATTAGTTAATTAATTAATTAATTTATTTATTTATTTATTTTTATTCATTTATTTATTCTTTTATTTATTCTTTTATTTATTCTGTTATATCGAGGATAACGGAATTAGCATTCATGTGCTTTTTTCATCTGGTCCCCGTGTGTATGCAGTTGTGTAAATATTGTCGTCTGTTCCCACCGGCACACAATGGCCTACTCTTACGAAAAGTGGAACACGATTTAACGTGTACGCAAGATGTTCTGCGTGCTTTCGCACACGGGGCCTCGGTTTATAGTCTCATCCAAAGGACTTGGGGAGAGTGGAGTCAGCACTGATGTTAACTCCAGGAGAAAAATCTCCTCGACCGGGAATCGAACCCGGTCGTCAAAATGCGAGCGCAATGTTCTGACCACTAGGCTATCCCATCCCCAATCAGCTAGCTGTGTGTAGAACTACCGAAGATGAGGACGATATTCAGAGTCTTTCCATACATCTAAACACACTTGTATAAAGTTTCCAAATCACGAAGTCGTTTTTAAAGGGCTGGTATCTCGTGTATAATATCTCTCCTGAAAAAAAATGACCGTAAATCTCACTAGGCAGCTTCCTCAGTAAATCTGAGAAGACATTGTCTTGTGTATAGTACTTCTCGTTCAGTAACACAACTAGCATTTCAGTCACACAGTACAACTTTTTTTTGGAACCCCCCCTCCCCCCATCCCCACCCCCGACCGCCTCTCCCCCCCCCTCCCCCCCCTCCCCCCCCCTCCCCCCCAGGAAAAGGCAATGAAGAATGAAGGAATGTGGGAGTGAGGTAGCTTTAAAGGTTAAGGTTTAAACAAAGGAAAGGGTGATCATTAAAAAAACTAAGATTGGTATTTTTAAGTGGCAGTCTAAAATTTGGCGAGTGTGTTGTGTCATCGCTAAGTGGTACCCCGTACCCCGTTTGGGCCCAAAACTTTCCCCCCATCCATTAGACCTTGCGTGATGATCTGGAGGGGGGGGGGGGGGGCAGGAGGGGGGGGGGAGGCAAGAGAATGTAGAAAATAGACAAGAAGGAGGAGACAGGAAGAAAACAATCAAGGCAAAAACAAAGAGAGGATAGAAAAGAGGGAAGTCAGCATAGAATTTCCAGAAGGAGTTTTATACCAACAG
>CM060337.1:16334654-16337154 GCA_030674155.1 Stramonita haemastoma | reverse complement strand
TTTTGTTAATGAGAGAGAGAGAGAGAGAGAGAGAGAGAGAGAGAGAGAGAGAGAGAGACAGAGAGAGAGAGAGACAGAGAGAGAGAGAGACAGAGAGAGAGAGAGAGATGTGGGCATCGATTATGAAGCTGTCCAGTTTGGTTTTGCTTTTTTTGTTGTTTTGTCTAGGTTTTTTTTTTGTTCTAATGATCACTTAACCAAAAGAGTAAAGTGACAAAAAAGACAGAGGGAATTGGAGACTTGAAAAACAAAGCCGGAAGTACACATACGTCAGCTCACACACGTGCACATGCACACTCAAGCGCGTGTGCGTGAGTGCGCGTGCACACACAAACACACACACGCGCGCGCGCGCATTCACATATATTCACACATACACGCAAACACACACACACAAACACACACACACACACACACAAACACACTTATACACACACATGTGCGCATTTACGCACATATTCACACACACACACACTTTCACACATACATACACATACACACATACACACACAACAACAACAATAACAAACACAACAACAAACAACACGCACACATGCACGTGCGTGTGCACATCGCAGTGTGTTGCTTTCCTTTTCGGGTCATTTTTTTTTTCTCCTTTGATGTTTTTTTTTCCATTTTATTGTTATTGTTATTGCTGTTGCTAATGACGATAACAGTGGCGATGATGATGATGATGATGATAATGATGAGGATGAGGATGAGGATTTGTATTTTGTATTTGTATTTTGTACCACTTTATGTTACAGCAGATTTCTCTGCGTGAAATTCTGACTGCTATCCCTGGGGAGAGCGCGTCGCTACTAGTGCAGCGCCTACCCTTTTTTCCTGCATGCAACTGTATTTGTTTCCCTATCAGAGTAGCTTTTTTTCTACAGAGTTTGCCAGGGTCAACCCCTTTGTTGCCGTGGGTTCTTTTACGTGCGTTAAATAATGATGTGTAACACACGTGACCTAGGTTTATCGTCTCACCCGAAACACTAGCGCCCAGACCACCACTCAGGGTCTAATGGATGGGGAAAAAGTTTTGGGCCCAAACGGGGTACGAACCATCGCACACTCCGACCCGGACTTTTTGCTTTCTAGGCAAGGCGCGTTACCACCTAGACCACCGATCCATTATGAGGATTATGAGAGGAGGAGGAGAGGAGGAGGAGGATGGTGATGATGATAATGATGATGATGTTAGAGATTCTGCTGTTGCTGCTGCTGCTGCTAATGATGATGGTATTGAGAAATGTGACGTTGATGCCGTTTCTAGATAGACGGCTTGATGGATAAAAGCACATGCGTTGCTCAATAAAATGTACAGTCTGGAAATAAAATTTGACTTGACTTTGACACATACACACACATGCCCGCTCAAAACGAGACAGAGAGAGAGAGAGAGAGAGAGAGAGAGAGAGAGAGAGAGAGAGAGAGAGAGAGAGAGAGAGAGAGAGAGAGAGAGAGAGAGAGAGAGAGACAGACAGACAGACAGACAGACAGACAGACAGACAGACAGACAGACAGACAGACAGACAGACAGACAGACAGACAGACAGAACAGAGACAGAGACAGAGACACAGAGACAGACAGACAGACAGACAGACAGACAGACAGAGAGAGAGAGAGAGAGAGAGAGAGAGAGAGAGAGAGAGAGAGAGAGAGAGAGAGAGAGAGAGAGAGAGAGAGAGAGAGAGAGAGAAGAGAGGTGCACAGGACGAAAGGAAGATAATTCTGTTTAATGAGAGAAGAGTTTGTGCCAGCAATTTTGTGCAACATACTATTGTCTTTTTTTTTTACAGCCCCCCCCCCTCGTCCCCCCCCCCCCTCAAAAGAAAAAGAATAAAGTTTACCCGAAACAACTGATCTAAAAGTAAAGGGCAAAACAATAAGTGTATAAACATATCACAAACATTGAAAACATATACACTTATCAATGAAGATGGAAAAAAAAGAAAAGTGTATAAACATAAACCCAACCACCACACAAAAACACAAACATAATATTATATTATACTGATTCTGCTTTGCACTCCTACACTTAATAGCCTATGTCATACGTGACGATGTGAGCTTTTCAGCTCCACAGAGAGATTCAACGAAGCAAAGACTACATCTTCTGACATTTTGTTCTGGAGGACATGGATGTCTTCTTTCTTTATTTATTATGGATTTTCTATGTTGTTTCTTTGTTTGTTTGGTTGGTTTGTTGTTTCTTTGCTTTATTTGACCTCTTTCCCTTTGTCAACGTCTCTAATTGAACAGGTGACGTGAGGCTGCTGAGAGGAGAAATGATTTTATTTTGAATCAGGTGCTAGATTGCGCCCCCCCCCCCTCTCTCTCTCACTCTCTCTCTCCTCTCTCTCCTCTCTCTCTCTCTCTCTCTCTCTCTCCTCTCTCTCTCTCTCTCTCTCTCTCTGTCTCTCTCTCTCTCTCTCTCTCTCTCTCTCTCTCTCTCGTCTCTCTCTGTCTCTCTCTTCTCGTCTGTCTCTCTTC
>CM060337.1:16320935-16323435 GCA_030674155.1 Stramonita haemastoma | reverse complement strand
AACACACTTAGCGCCTCACAGTTTCTGCGTTTATCAGAATAGGCCATACAATCGAAAAGAAAGTGAAATTCGTCTTCTGTGGCATTTCGGCATGAAGGGCATATATTATCGTTAGAGTTATCTTCACTTAAAAACCAATACTTACAATTTTTAAGGCCACTGACTCTTAGCCGAAATCTACTGAGACTGATCTTGTACCATTTGTTGGTTATAAAAGACAGATATCTTTCTGTTTGAAAGACACTTTTGAAGGAACTATACCACATATATTTGTCATTATTTTCTAAATCCGAATGCCAGTTCTGTTTGTAGCATGAAATAAGTCTATCTTTAAATTCATTAATGAAACTATATTCACATCCTACGTCTCTACTCAGCCACACAATACCAAATCCATTCACACATAAAGTTTTCTGTACATTTGATACCCAATTGAGTCGACCAGATTCATGTTGTAAGATTAGCATTTCATAAGCCTGTCTACATATTCTAGAAGCTGGTTGTTTAAGAAGTTTTAACCAGTATTTAATGCTTTTTATATATGTCCTTATGTATAACGGATATCTACCACTTTCCCCGTAAACAAGATGGTTTGATGCATGTAAAGGAACAGATAGAAATCTCTTTATAGCAAATGTGTGAACTTTTTCAATTCGCTTGCCTTCTTCATACAATCCCCAAACCTCAGATGCATACGTTAATATTGGTTCTATCTGAGTATCAAACATCTTCCAAAACAGTTTTAGATCTGTGGTATTCAGTTTTTTCATAGAGAGAGACAAGAGAGAGAGAGAGAGAGAGAGAGAAGAGAGAGAGAGAGAGAGAGAGAGAGAGAGAGAGAGAGAGAGAGAGAGAGAGAGAGAGAGAGAGAGAGAGAGAGAGAGAAGAGAGAGAGAGAGAGAGACAAGAGAGAGAGAGAGAGAGAGAGAGAGAGAGAGAGAGAGAGAGAGAGAGAGAGAGAGAGAGAGAGAGAGAGAGAGAGAGAGAGAGAGAGAGAGAGAGAGAGAGAGAGAGAGAGAGAGAGAGAGAGAGAGAGAGAGAGAGAGAGAGAGAGAGAGAGAGAGAGAGAGAGAGAGAGAGAGAGAGAGAGAGAGAGAGAAAGAAAGACGCATTTTAACTCTACCGACGCATTTTAACTCTTTTGACAGACAATAGTCACTGTCTGATCGTTTGATGACAACGTAAAGACAAAAGGAAGGCAAGAACTGGATGCAAGTAATATCATGATTGAGATGACACAAGTTAATGACCATGGGTGATTTCTGTAGCTTTGGCATTTTATCCTAAAACACTGTGGCCAGCTTTACTACCCAATTCTCCTTCATAAACAAAAGAAATAATAATCTAGCATGATGCCAAGATGCGTGCGTGTGTGCGTAAACATGTACACACGCACAAAAGCACATTAAAAATATATACACACATACATACAAGCGCACACGAGCGCATCCCAACCTACCCCCCCCCCCCCCCCCCCCCCCTCCTTCCCCGAAAAAAACCCACCCCAAAACATGCACTTTAGTGCTCGTCTTCAAAATCAAGAGAGAGAAAAAAAAATGTTGTGTCTATTCAACCCTGCCAATCTGAGCACAGGATGGCCTCAAATCAGAGCCATTGCAGACAGGGAATGCAGTCATTTCGCCATCTTTGTGCCTTTATTGGACTTCCCCATTTCTTGCAAATTGATGCATGGGGTGTGACGTGAAAATGGATGTGCACACAGAAGGGTCCACACAAAAGTTAATGAAGCAATTTGACCGGGTCGTAGATATTGATTATCTTTTTAGAGACATTCCAAAACAAAACAATGAGGCGGGCAGGATAGTTTAGTGGTCAAAGACTTCAGTCTGCAATAATATGACAAGGCAGGCTTGAACCACACACCACCAAAGTTTGAGAGGGTAATCATTATCATTATCATTATGTGTAATGCTATGTATTGTTGTCTATACTGTACCAGGTTCTGTTCTGACAGACTTACTATCGAGGGGATATTTCCCCTGGAGTTAACATCAGTGCTGACTCCACTCCCCCCAAAAGTCCTTCCGATGAGACTATAAACTGAGGCCCCATGTGCGAACGCATGCAGAACATCTTGCGCACACGTTAGATCCTGCTCCGCGTTTCGTAAGTAAGAGTTGGCCATCGTGTGCCGTTCGGAACAGATGACAAGATTTACAAGACTGCATACACACAGGGACTGGATGTAAACAAGCACACTAGTGCTTATTCCATTATCCTCGAAATAAAAGAATACATAGAAAATCGAGGCTGCCCTCTCTGGGGTGTGATGTAACCACAAAAAGGGTGCCACCCATAAATATCTAAGATGCTTTTCAAGTGCTTATGCCCACAGTGCAGCACTCTCTTCGTGCGGTTGACGCTGTTACTGTACAAAAATCGGGGTAGGCCGGGACTTCAACCATCCTTTTGTCACATCTTCTCGACAAACCCCTTATTCTTGGGGGTGGGTATGCGCGTGCGCATGCATGCGCGTGTT
>CM060337.1:16305935-16310935 GCA_030674155.1 Stramonita haemastoma | reverse complement strand
TTGGTTGTTTGCTACTTATTTTGTTGTAATAATGCCTTACTGCTTGGAATTCATTAAAAAGAAAACATGTGGGAAATAGTGTACTTGATAAGTTTGGTGTGGAACTATAAAGAAGTCATGTACTGAAATCGTGTCTGGATACATGTATTTCAATTAATTTAATTCAACTTATTTCTGAACTTATTCAGATGTAATGATTTGCAGAAATGATGTACTTGATAACTTCGTTTGAAATGTATATTAATCACTGGGCATTAACTATTTTTATCGGAAACACAGGTAGCCTGTGGTATAGAGCGTTGAGCTTCTTATCTTATGGCTCGGTTTCGAGCCACCACTGAGACTTCCATGCGAGATTTCCCCCTGGAGTTAACATCAGTACCAACTCCACTCTGCCAAAAGTCTTTGGATAATACTTAAGCCAAGATCCCATCTGCGAACGCACGCATAACATATTGGGTACATGTTAAAACTTGTTTTGCCTCGAGGAAGAGTAGGCTGTTGCGTACACGAAATTATGACGATTTTTTTTAAGAAGCATGCACACTAGTGTTTTTGCTAGACATCATCTCCGAAGTTGGAACGCGGCTAGCTTGTTGGTAGGCAAAGTATCCCATGATTATGCAAAGTGTCGCCATTAGTGAACCTCAGAACTCCAGCTGAGGAACGAAAAAATACAGTGCGTGCATAACACAGGGATGCTCATACACAAACACACCACACACACAACACACACACCACACAACACACACAACACACACACACACACACACACACACACACACACCCCACACACACAACACACACACACACACAAATAAACAAAAGCGCGCAGTCTTACTGATGATGATTTTCTGCTTTCAGGGGCTGTGGGTCCAGAAAGGGCCTGTGACCTGACCTGACCTGTGTGAGGGCAGCCATCATGACCTACCTGACCTAACTTGTGAGAGCAGCCATCATGACCTTCTTACCTGACATGTGATGTGTGAGGGCAGCCATCATGACCTTACCTGACCTGACATGTGTGAGGGCAGCCATCATGACCTTCTTACCTGACCCGACATGTGTGAGGGCAGCCATCATGACCTTCTTACCTGACCCGACATGTGAGGGTAGCCATCCTGACAATCTTTACCTGACCCAACATGTGTGAGGGCAGCCATCATGACCTGCCTTTTCTACAAGGGGAGAGCATCAGCATCAGCAAGGCCCATAACCAAGATGGTCGTCACAGTGGACATGAGGGACGTGACACGACAAACGATCGAGGACAACATCGAAGGCGTCACGGAAAATCGTTGAGGACAACATCGAAAGCATCGAAGACAACACGATGAATCATCGAAGACAACATCGAGCACAGTGCACAAATCCAACATCACTCTGTAGAGCCTAGTCAAGAGTGCTAAATTTAGCATGCTCCTTCCTTTTACCTAGTCCATGTGTGGTCAGCTCCTGCTAAAAATAGCACAAGGTGGGATGGGATGGGATGGGATAATTAGCAGCTGAGAGGAGCTGAAAGTGGGGGAAACTGACAGCTGTGAGAGGACAACATGGAGAACATCAAAAACAACATCGAGGACAACAGCGATGACAGCGTCGAAGACAATATCGAAGACAGCATGGCAAATCATCAATGACAACTTCAAGGACACCATCGAGAATATCATCGAGGACAACATCGAGGATGACAAGGTAAGTCATTAAAGATAACATGGCAAACAACAATGTACACATCAAAGACAACATTGGGGACAACATCGAAAAAAACATGGCAAAAATCGGTAACAACATCAAGGACAATTTCGAGGACAACATCGACAACACGGCAAATTATGAATGACAGCATCAAAACAATATCGAGGACAACATCAAGGACAACATAGAGAAAAACACAACAAATCATAGAAGACATAATAAACAACACAGCAAATCGTTGAGAGCAACACAGCAAATGGTTGTGGACAATATCAAGGACAACATCGAGGAAATCATTGTTGCGTGTAAGATCGTAAATTTGTTTTACTTTTTGAGATGGAAGGGTTCTTTTTTGTTTGTTTTTTTTCTAGATGGATCAGATTTCGTATGTTGGGAAAAATATCATACTAGTTTTAAACATTTCTTGTAGGACTTGTGATGATCAATATCTTTTTGTATGTTTTTTTAATACTTGTCATTATTACCCTGTACCCTTTGATGCTCAATCAATCTTTGTAGGAATCAAATTTTGTGATGTCTTGCAAGTTTTTATCTGTGAGGTTTTTCTTGATTTTGTTTGCTTGTTTTGTTTGGGGCTCTTGTTGTTTTTTCAGAAAAATATAGACATACAAACTGGGGTGCAGATGCAATTAGTTTGTTGTTGTAGTAGTATAGTAGTAGTAGTAGTAGTAGTATAGTAGTATAGTAGTAGTAGTAGTAGTAGTAGTAGAAATATGCGCGAGAGAGGGGTAGAGAGATGAAGAGAGAGAGAGAGAGAGAGAGAGAGGAGAGAAGAGAGAGGAGAGAGAGAGAGAGAGAGAGAGAGAGAGAGAGATGAGAGAGAGTATTATGAACAAGGCTTTGGGATGATTTACCATTGATAAATTCCGAAATGCACCTTTTATAAAGAAAATATGCAAGTTATATTAGGTGACCATTTGAAATTGAAACATTTTTCCATACATTGCAAAACAATGTTATGTAAATTCACTACATACTTTTTTCTTTCGAGGATAATGGATAATGTCATTCGGATGAAACTAGTCTATAAACCGAGGCCCCGTGTGTGAACGCACGCAGAATTTCTTGCACACACGTTAAAACCCCGTTACGCCTTTCGGAAGAGCAGGCCATCGTGTGCCGGTAGGAGCGGATGACAAAAGTATTATATAAAAAAAACTCAGCATGCACACAGGTATCGTGTTTTGACACCATCCCTGAGGGGAAAAAAAATGATGGGTAGGCGCTGCACTTGTGGCGACGCGCTCTTCTTTGGGAGAGCAGCCTGAAATTCAAGCAGGGAAATCTGCTGTGACTTAAAGTGGTATAAAATAAAATAAAAAAATAAATAAAATAAGTGGTCGTGTGCTTTTATCATCCAGAATATGCGGTTTTATTTTGTTTTATTTTTCTTTGTTTCCTCATTGTGTTACATTGGTTGACTATGGCATCTCATCTTAAAAGAGGAGCAGGTTTTTAACATGTGCGAAGGTGTTCTGGCTGCGTTGAGTGAGTGAGTAGTGTGTGTTGTGGTGTGGTTGTGTGTGTGTGTGGTGGGGGGAAGGACTTGGTAGTGAAGTGGGCACGTAACAATTGAAGATGTACTTTCAAAGAAAAGAGGTGTTTGAAGGTGGGTAGAATACACCTGTTTGGATCAGTAGGGATAAATAAAAATGTGGGGTGGAAGCTAGATAGATAGATTCATATTTTATGGGGCTGAGTTTCGGCGTATTCCTTTAAAAAAAAAAATCTCGCGTTGGTCAGTTTGGGTGTAATCCTTTTTTAAATGGAGAAAAAATGCTTCAAATTAAAGATTTTTAATGACTTGGCTGAAAACTGGAAATTCATTATTTAAAGAAATCTGAAAACCAAAGCCAACATTTTTGATGTTAGAGGACTAGTAATTACAATAACTTGATGAAACTTCTTCTGCATTCCCTGAATATGAACATTTTTAATCCCGTGATAAAAGCGATCTACACAGTTGTGTCTAAAGCTACACACCATAGTGTCTGCCTGTTCTTGTGTCCACATGCATGCATGCAGACAGACCAGCCAACTGACTGACAACCCTTTCCCCAATATTAACCTTTAACACTAACCCTAACCCTTTATAACTAACCTTTACAGTTACTCTAACCCTGGCCCCGTCATGTGGACACAGATGGCAGGTAGATTCCTTGGTACGTGCTGACACAATGGCGAAACATTTCTGTCTTGTATAGTTCCGGGTGGTTGTAGAACATTTTTCTTTTTCGTCGTCGTCGTACTCTGACAGCAAACTACTGTTTAAGTGAGCGAAAAGTCATTAGCGCTGCCGTCAAGCGCCTGACAAGGCAGTTCCAGCCGCATATGATTTCGGGATAGGAGAGAATTGCTATGGTTTGTGCTTTTTTTTTTGAAAATGATAGGGAAATGGAACAAGAGGTAGAAAATAGACAAGAAGACAGAAAGAAAAGGAATAAGGCAAGAAACATGAGGGAAAATCCTAGCACAGAATTTCCACACGGAGGGGAGATACTCTTTATACTGAGAGACCCCTCCCCTTAATCCCAATATGGGGGAGGGGTGGGCAGGAGGATTAGGGTAAGATTTTAAGGAAAGAGATGTTAGGAAGGGGAGGGGGTAAGATGTTTAGGTCTGTGGGAATGCGTACGAGGACTGAACGTGTGAATGCCAATAGGGGTAGGGTAGTCATCCATAGGAGATAGGTAATCATAGATAGGGGAAAAGCAATCGATACGGGATAGGTAGTCATCCATGGGGGATAGGTAGTCATCGATAGGGGACAGGTAGTCATCGTAAGTTGGGAAAGGGGAGTTTAAAAACAAAAATTAGTATGGATTGCAGATTAAGAAAAATGCGTTTAAAAAACAAACAAGAATCGTGGAGTGATAGACTTGAGAGAATAGGCGAGAGGAAAGGGGAGAGAACAGGGGATGGGGGTGTATTATAGGACAGGTGTTTAAGAGGAGAGGTAGAAAAGTTCTTTGCTCAGGTCAGTGGGAATGAAAAAACTGTGTGTGTGTGTGTGTGTGTGCGCGCGCGAGCGCTCAATCTTTTATTTATTTAGTTTATTATTTACTATTTATTTACTGTTTGCTTTCCAGGATAATAGAATCACTTGTAAGATTTGTACATCCAGTTCCCATTAGTATGCAGTTTTGTAAATTTTGTCTACCGTTCCCAGTTGCACACAATAGCCCACTCTTCTCAAAAGCGGAACAGATTTTAACGTGTGGGCAAGATGTATGTGCGTTCGGGACGTCGGTTTAGTCTCATCGGAAGGACTTTTCCGATTT
>CM060337.1:16292000-16299500 GCA_030674155.1 Stramonita haemastoma | reverse complement strand
TTTAAGTGATTAACTTTTGGTTTCAATTTTTTATGTCATTTTTTTCTGTCCCTGAGTCTTAACTTTTGTATGTTTTGAAGTTTATCAACATGTTGCTGTATTTCTATAACCATTACCCCAATTGGTTGTATTGTGGCCTAAGGCCGAAGAGCTATTAAACCATTTCTGTGTTCAGTGTTTCTAATGCAAAAGAGGCGCAGGACATAATAAACTAAAAGCATAACATACTGCATTGGCTTTGTGGTAAAAATAAAAAGAGTGGCAAATAGTGTTCATCTGCTTCTGTCTTTGTATCCAGTTTTGTGGACCATCTTCGATTTGGCTTCTCACGTATTGTGGAGCGATGTGTGAAATGGCCACTGAAGATGACTGTGTTTTTATTGATTTTTCTTGTTTCCCTAACCCATCCACAATCATGTGACAGAATCTTGAAGATAGGTAATTGATATTTTAAAAAATAATGACATTTGAAGTGGTGAGGCGGCCGGTTAACGCTGTCTATTTGTGGATCATTGTGTGTGGGAAAAAATTCATTGACAATACCATGCACATTCTTTAAGAAAATCTATAGATCTTCCAGAATTTTAATGATAAACGCTTGTGTTTTATGAGGCTGTCTTTTATTGTGTTGCTTTTTGGTGACTTGGTAGTGAGGCAATGATACACTAGTCTAGAAAGTGAGAGATTTCGGGTTCGAATCCTGTTTAAAGCCAACCCTTCACTCATCTGCCTAATTTACAGACTGTGGTCTGGGTGCTATGTTTTCAGAGGAGGGGGTGACTGGAAATCTCCGGAGCAGCAAGTGTTGAAGTACATGAGAACGATTCCCTCATCTTTTGGTATTTGTTTTATTTTGTTTATGTGGGGGAATGCAATCCTTTAAAATATGAGTAGACCACAAAAGTATGCAGATCGTGAAATTGGAAACAAAATTACTTTTTATCTTTCGTCTGTATTTTTCAAATAAAAGCCCCAATATCCCATTGCCAAATACGTCTCTCTTTATAATAACAACAACCATCAAAACAAAACACATAAAAACAAATGTAAAACCCACCCCTCTGTTCCCCCCCCCCAAAAAAAAAAAAAAAAATCCACCCCAAATGCCAAAACGTAAGAGAAGGAAAGTCATTTTCCTCTGTTCTCTCGCTATATCCGTTGGTCTCACCTTTTCTCTTTTTTCGCCTTAAATAAGTCAAGGCTAAAAAAAAAAAGCTTTTTTTTTTTTTTTTTAACTTACTTTCAACCACATCATCTGATACAGCAACAAAACCCCGAACGTCAAGTGTGCCCCCCCTCCCCCCCCCCCCCCCCCGTAAGGATGCCGGCCCCTGTCACTATAAACAGCATCCCCACCTTCTAGAAATTCTGTGCCAGGAATTCCCTCTTTTCTATCCCTTTCTTTGTTTCTGCCTTGTACCTCCTTCCATGTCCCTTCTTTCTTTTTCTGCCTTCTTGGTCTACTCTCTTGCCTCTTTTGTTTCCTTAGAAAGACTAAAAGATAACAATTCTCTCTCTGAAAATAACAACATCAAAAAAAAAATCCCCCACAAAAACCCACCAATTTTCTCTCACGCCGAAGTCGGATGCGCTGGGTCTGACTCGTCAGGCGCTTAACGGCAGCGCAACGCATTTTTGCGCATATCGACAGACAACAGTAGATGTTCTCCGAGCAATCAATGAAGAAAAAAAGTAATGTGTTTGAAATTACAGTGACCACAATAGAGTTGTCTGTGGGTCGATTGCGTAGTCTAAACAAAGCCACTGTCACAGGGATAAATTATATATTCGAAGACAAAAGCGACACTTCGTTATAAAAATAAAAAAGTATTCATCCCTTTAAAGAAAGAGCAGTTCCAATTTCAAGCAGCAAGTCTTTTTATAATCGTATCATGAATGCGAGTGCTATGAATAATAATTCTTTATTGTCACATTGGTGTTTCATTTGTGTCACAAGGCTATTCATTACTTTATTGTATGCCTTTCTTATTCTTTGTTAAAGATTGTTTTGTTTTGTTTTACAAAGTAATCTCATTTCATGTCCACACAGCATTTCTTGGGGTCTAAAGTCTTGCTTTGTCTTAAGTCTTGCTTTATCTAAATCTTGCTTTGTCTAAAGTCTTGCTTTGTCTGAAGTCTTCCTTTGTCTAAAATCTTGCTTGTCTAAAGTCTTGCCCTGAATAAAGTCTTGCTGTGTCTAAAGTCTTACCTTGCCTAAAGTCTTACCTTGTCTAAAGTCTTGCTTTGTCTAAAGTCTTACCTTGCCTAAAGTCTTGCCTTGTCTAAAGTCTTGCCTTGTCTAAACGTCTTGCTTTGTCTAAAGTCTACTTGTCTAAAATATTGCCTTGTCTAAAGTTTTGCCTGTCCTAAAGTCTTGCTGTGTCTAAAGTCTTACCTTGTCTAAAATCTTGCTTTGTCTAAAGTCTTTCCCTGCCTAAAGTCTTGCTGTGTCTAAAGTCTTACCTTGTCTAAAATCTTGCTTTGTCTAAAGTCTTTCCCTGCTTAAAGTCTTGCTGTGTCTAAAGTCTTACCTTGTCTAAAATCTGCTTTGTCTAAAGTCTTTTCCTGCCTAAAGTCTTGCTTTGTCTAAAGTCATTTCATTGTCTAAAATCTTGCTTTGTCTAAAGTCTTTCCCTGCCTAAAGTCTTGCTGTGTCTAAAGTCTTACCTTGTCTAAAATCTTTGCTCTGTCTAAAGTCTTGCCCTGAATAAAGTCTTGCTGTGTCTAAAGTCTTACCTTGCCTAAAGTCTTACCTTGTCTAAAGTCTTGCTTTGTCTAAAGTCTTACCTTGCCTAAAGTCTTGCCTTGTCTAAAGTCTTGCTTTGTCTAAAGTAGTACTTTGTCTTACGTCTTGTTTTGCATTCTGAAGTCTTGCTTTCACGATGCCAGTGTTCATTTCATGTGTTGACATGCACTATAGCCAAGTGCTTCATACCGTTTGACTTCCGTCCCATGGTCCGTGAAGTCTTGGTTCGAATCTCGGTGGCGTATGGCGGAAAAAGGTAGGGATTTTTACGATCTCCCAGGTCAACTTCAAGTGCAGATCTGCCAGTGCTTTAATTCCCTTAATGTATATTCACATGCAGAAGGTCAACTATACAAGTTAAAGATCCCGTAGCTTATGTTACCGTTTGATGGGTTACGGAAACACGATCATACCTAGCATTCATCCCCGAAGTCGGAATGTGGCTGCCTTCAAGGTGGATAAAAACGGTCGCATGCACATGAAATCCCACCATTGGCAAACCTTGCCAAGGAACGAACAAAAGAAGAAGCAGAATGCGAAGAAGAAGAATTGCGAAGAGATTGCGAGAAGAAGAATGCGAAGAAATTGCGAAGAAGAAGAATTGCGAAGAAAATTGCAAGAAGAAGAATGCGAAGAAGAAGAATTGCGAAGAAGAAGAATGCGAAGAAGAAGAATTGCGAAGAAAGAAGAAGAAGAAGAAGAGAAGAAGAAGAAGGAAGAAGAAGAAGAAGAAGAAGAAGAAGAAGAAGAAGAAGAAGAAGAAGAAGGAAGAGAGAGAGAGAGAGAGAGAGAGAGAGAGAGAGAGAGAGAGAGAGAGAGAGAGAGAGAGAGAGAGAGAGAGAGAGAGAAGAGACGAGAGACAGAGACAGACAGACAGACAGACAGACAGACAGACAGACAGACAGACAGACAGAAGAGACAGAGACAGACAGACAGACAGAGACAGAGAGACAGAGAGACAGAAAGACAGAGAGTGATAGACAGAGAGACAGAGAGACAGAGAGACTGAGAGACAGAGACAGAGACAGAGAAAGAGAGACTATATTTTGATGTCAATAGCTTGGATATCCTGCCAAAAGAGAAAAGATAGAAAAAAAAAATCTGTCTAGCAAAACAGGTGGCAATGGCATCCGTTTTATTCGGAACTGATGATTTAATTAATTCAATCAGTCTGCTAATGCTAGGACATAGAGCAAAGGATGAGAGACAAACGACGCAGTGATAAGTATTGATTACCAGAGATAAACTGATTTTGGAAGTAATTATTTTGAGTAATCTTTTCATTTGTCAGGTTCTTTGCTCGTTTTGTTTTCTTTTTAGTTATTAATTTCTTTTGTTTGGCTGTAGTTTTCGTATGCTTGCTGGCTTGTGTATTCAATCACATGGATCAACGTTCTTAATTAAGGAATACACGTTAAATCCTGTTCCGCTTTTCGTGAGAGTAGGTGATCGTGTGCTGGTGGGAACAGATGACAAGATTGACTAAACTGTGAACACACAGACTGAATGTAAAAAAAAAAAAGCACATGAGTGCTTATACCATTTTCCTCGATATAAAAGAATAAAAAAAAGGATATAAAGCTATTCACATTAAAGAAGTGGTCTCAACCGTGGGGGTGCAGGGCATCTGTCAGTTTGAATAGCATTCCCACCTTCCTCACCTTCTAGGGGGCGGATAGCCTAGTGGTCAGAACATTACGCTCGCAATTTGACCACCCGGGTTCGATTCCGGTCGAGGAGATTTTTCTCCTGGAGTTAACATCAGTGCTGACTCCCACTCTCCCCAAAAGTCCTTCGGATGAGACTATAAACCGAGGCCCCGTGTGCGAACGCACGCAGAACATCTTGCGCACGCATTAAATCCTGTTCCGCTTTTCGTAAGAGTAGGTCATCGTGTGCCGGTGGGAACAGATGACATTTACAAAACTGCATACACACAGGGATTGGATGTAAAAAAAACAGGAGTGCTTATCCCATTATTATCGATATAAAAGAAAAAAAATAAATAGATAAATAAATAAACTAAATAAGATATTCTGTGTAATGTATTCTCTCTTTTCCCTGTATTCCAGTTGCCTCTTTCTTGCCTTTCTTCTGTCGCCTTAGTTCATTCTCTTAACGGTTGTTTTTTTGTAGACTTGATATATGTGACGCTCCACCACATAAGGAGTCGCATTGCACAAGAGGTCCATTTTTAGTTATTGACATATTAGTAATCTGCAATAAAATGGCTATACAATACAAAAAACAGATTGAAAATCGGACAGTTCAATGACAAGTTATTCCAAGTTGAAATGATAGACTGCAGGAAATGACAAAACGAGAAACGGACAAGTTTAGCATCACAATAAATGGTCAGAACTAGGGCTTGGGCATTTTTAATTAAAGCAGGTTTAAAAGCAAAATGATACCAAAATTATGACTTGATATTTCATTACAAGGTAGAATAATGGCTACAGTTTTATAAGCAATCAAAATCTGAAAATTGCCAACTTGACCCCACCTGCCTTTAATGGCTTCTAGCGGAAAAAGTGGGTTATGTGCTAAGTGACTCATTTTGTGATGGAGCGTCACATATAGCATTATTTGTTTTCCCACACTGAAGTCGGAAGCGGTGGGTCTGACTTGTCAGGCGACTTAACGACAGCGCAACAGTTTCATGTTCATATTATGACAGACACCAATAGTTGCTGTCTGAGAGTACATACGACGAACAACAAAAGAAGTGCTAGAGTAATGGACAGTGGTCTGTGAATTAAAAGTAATGATATTGATAGAGTATGTGACGTCTTCTTTGTCTATATATGTGAAATCCTCGTGTTCTTTTCCACGCACACATGCCCGTATTTTATACGTTCAGCGTGTGTGTGTGTGTGTGTGTGTGTGTGGTGTGTGTGGTGGTGTGTGTTGTGTGCTGTGTGTGTGTGTGTGTGTGTGTGTGTGTGTGTGTGGAGAGATGAGTAGAGAAGAGAAGAGAGAGAGAGAGAGAGTGGGTGAGATGAGAGAGGAGAGTGGGTTGGAGGTGAGGAGGTGAGTGTTGTGTGTGTGTGCGTGCGTGCGTGCGTGTGTGCGTGTGTGGTGTGCGTGGTGGTGTGTGTGTGCGTGTGTGTTGTGTGTGTGTGTGTGTGTGTGAAAGAAGGGAGGGGAGGACAGACAGACAGTCAGACAGACGGACAGAGAAAGCAAAACCGAGAAACAACAGAGAGACAGAAACAGAAACAGGAGCACAAGGAACCTGACACAGAACAGAGCACAGCTTTCACACAAGAGTATGACAATCTTTAAAAAAACAACACACAATGTAGCATAAAACAACACAATGTAACATGAAACAACAAAATATAACAGCCCCCTACCCCCCTCCCCACCCCCCACCTAACCCCCCACCCCCCAAAAAAAAAACCCACCACAAACATAACTCCACCTCCCACCACCCACCACCCACTTCTACCCCAACCTTGTCCAACATATTACCACAATGTAAAGAGGGCAGCGCAGAGAAGAAGAAATGAAGGCAGGTTTCTAAATGATAGGCATGTTTGCCTGCGAGGCGGAATGAATGTGGAGGCAGTGTGTGTGGTGTGTGTGTGTGTGTGTGTGTGTTGTGTGTGTGTGTGTGTGTGTGTGTGTGTGTGTGTGTTGTGTGTGTGTGTGTGTGTTGTGATGTGTGTGTGTGTGTGTTGTGTGTTGTGTGTGTATGTGTGTGTGTGTGTGATGTGCGTGTGTGTGTGTATGTGTTGTGATGTGTGTGTGTGTTTTGTGCGCGTGGTGTATGTGTGTGTGTATGTGTGTGTGTGTGTGTGTGTGTGTGTGTGTGTGTGTGTGTGTGTGTGTGTGTGTGAGGGGTGCTTCTGAAGCACTGGCGGCTGGGGCTTTTCCTTCTGTGGCTGGAATGGCCAATGCTGCTGGAGATATATCGTTATTTGAGGATGTCTCGCAATGTAACACAAGACGTCAGGGGTCATCCGGGGGTAGGACAATAGGAATCCATTAAAAAAAAAAACAACTCTTGTCTTACTTTGTTTTTGTGAGTTCGTGTGGCTGTCTGTCTTATAGTCTGTCTTGTTGTCTGTCTTAGTCTGACTGTGTATGTGTGTGTGTGCGACAGAAAAATGTAAACACACAGAGACAAAGAAAAGCTCAGACAAACAAACAGACATACAGATGGACATTATGCAGTTTCACACACACAGGTGCACACGCTTATATAACACACACCGCGCACGCATCACGCAGCACGCTTACCACACCACACAAACACACACCTCACAAAGCACAGCGCGCAATCCCCACACACACACACACACACACACACACACACACACACACACAAACACACACACACATACACATACACACGCACGCACGCACGCACGCACACATCGCTCTAACCAACAGGCTATCCCGTCCCTGTACGTGTAGCTAAAATGAAAAAAAGATATCGGCCGATTCGAATCAAGTTCAAAGCTTAAAATAATATCATAAAGATTAAGCTTTTTCTTTAGGGTCAGGGAAGAAAAGTAGCAAAGGAGAGAGATTGATGCCGCCCACAATATGCTGGACCCCCATAGAAAACTCCCCCCCCCCCCATCCATTTTGGACCCTGAGTGGTGGTCTGGGCGCTAGTCTTTCGGATGAGACGAAAATTCGAGGTCCCGTGTGTTACATATCACTATTTAACGCTCGCGAAAGAACCCACGGCAACAAGGGGGTTGCATCCTGGCAAAATTCTGTCGAAAAAAGCCACTCTGATA
>CM060337.1:16277000-16282000 GCA_030674155.1 Stramonita haemastoma | reverse complement strand
CCAGAGAGACTTGTCCATTGAGTAATGACCGCTGTCCCGTGTATTTTGTGTATATGTGCGTGTGTGTGTATGGGTGCATGCATGCGTGTGTGTGTGTGTGTGTGTGTGTGTGTGTGTGTGTGTGTGCGCGCGTGTGTGTGTACGTGTGTGTTGTGGTGTGTGTGTGTGTGTGTGTGTGTGTGTGTGTGTGTGTGTGTGTGGTGTGTGTGTGGTGTGTGTGTGTGTGTGTGTGTGTGTGTGTGTGTGTGTGTGTGGTGTGTGTGTGTGTCTTCTCCCCCGTCAAAGTCGGATGCGCTGGGCCTGACTTGTCAGGCGCTTAACGGCAGCACAATGCATTTTTGCTTAATTGTCTGGGCGCTCGACGACGAAGAAGAATACAGTCAGTATTCTCCTTACAGGAGAGCAACTAATCCTCTGAAGCCGGAATATGGCGGCTTATAGAGCAAGACTCCTGAAACTTGATGTATTTATCCGTGAGTGTTTTTTTCTACCTTTGTTTTTTCTTCTTCTAAGCATCTAAGGAAACGTAGCTCTCTACAAGGAAAAAAACCTCTGAACAAGAAAACAACAGCAACAACAACAAGAACAAGAACAACAACAAGAACAACAACAAGAACAAGAACAACAACAAAACCCCAACCTTTGGCAGTCCCGCCATCTTTGTATGTAATTTGTGAAACGAAAGGCTACAGTTAACTTCAGAACTAGAGTCCAAATCGTCACTTCTCTTTCGTTTTTCTTATTTTACTTGTCGGTTGTTGTTTTTTTTGGAGGGAGGGGGGGGGGGGGGGGGGGGGGAGGGGGGGGGGAGGCAAGGGTCTGAAATTGCCAAAAAAAAGAGATGTCTAGATTTTTTTTTTTACTGTAAAAGAGCATCAGAGTTTTGTTTGTGTTACAGAGAGTGTGTGCACAATCCAAATAACAAAGGATAACGTTTCCTTTATAAAAAAAAAAAAAATCCCAAAGCCTATCACAAAAATTTCAATGCTGAGTTGCTTTCCCTTCCTTTCTCTTTCTTTGTGTTTCCTTTTTTTTTTTTTTTACCGACTAGTTCGTTTTGTTTTCTCTCTTTTTTTTTTTCTTTAAAGTTTCTCTCGGTTTTTTTTTTTGTCCCCTTTTAATTCCTGTCTTTTTCTTTCTGTCTGTCAATCTTTCTTCTTGTTATTTGTTTTTTCTTTGATTTTTTCAGGTTGTTGGGGTTTTTTTGTGCTGTCTACTATTTGCTTTCTTTTCATTGATTCAACTGGTTTCTTTCTTTCTTTCTTTTCTTTTCTTTCTTTCTTTCTATGTGTCTTTTTTATTTGTTCCCTTTCCTCCTTTTTTTGCATGCTTGCTTGCTTCTTCTTTTTTTTTCTTTCTTTCTTTCTTTCTTTCTTTCTTTCTTTCTTTCTTTCTTTCTTTCTTTCTTTCTTTCTTTCTTTTTATTCTCTCTTTCTTTCTCTCTTTCTTTCTTTTATTCTCTCTTTCTTTCTCTCCTTTCTTTCTTTCTTTCATTCTTTTTTCTTTCTTCCTTTCTTCCTTCCTTTCTTTCTTCCTTCCTTCCTTTCTTTTTTTTTCTTTCATTCTTTCTTTCTTTCTTCCTTTCTTCATTCCTTTCTTTCTTCCTTCCTTTCTTTCTTTCTTTCTTTTTTTCTTTCTTTCTCTTTTTCCCTCTCTCCATCTCTGTCTGTCTGTCTATTTGTCTTTCTTTATCCGCCTTTATCTCTCTTTCTTACTTTTTTCCTTCCCTTCTTCCCTGCTCACAGCACCTGAAATGATCCAGCACTCTAACCAGTGACTTTGCCGCAGTGGTTAGCGGCTTGGATTTTGGACCGGAAGGTCGTAGATTCAAATCCCATACGAGTCATATGAAATTTTCAGACTCTGATTTGCTCTATCCAGAGTGGGTGTGCTGTGGAATCAGTGGGAGATGGGACCACACAGTTGAGCTTCATCCACTTTATAGATGCCAGTTTGAGATTTGCTCAATATACCTAGCCAACCTGCAGGTGTCTGTTGTATCTTTCTGGCCTTGTTGACGCCGGTATATATATATTATGACTGTAAGCGTTGAGTACAACCCTGTCAAAAAGTCTGAAGGCATATGCATTTCCACAGCAACATCATTATGTCATCCTCATTATCATTAATCATCATGATTTTTTTTGAATGTCTCTAATTGGGTGGTCATATTAATATGGCAAGTTTGTCAGAAAGACAGCTGGTTTCAGTGTATGCATTAATGCCTAGTAGTAATGATAATGATAATAGACAATATGATGCACTAAAGCAAAGTGCAGGGCCTTTACCACATGCACACATATAAAAAAAACCGCACACACAAACACGAGTCCACAGTCCACATAATAAAAATGATAATAGGTAATATGGAGCATCACAGCAAAGTGCAGGGCATTTGCCACATGCACAATATAAAAAAACGCACACACACAAACACGAGTGCGCTAATGCATGCGCGCTCGCACAACACCCCCACCCGCAAAAATAAGGCGCATCTCGAAAAGATGTGACCAAACAATTGGCGTCAGTTTGAGTCCCGTCCTACCCCGACTTTTGCACTGTAACAGAGCCCACGTCACTAAGACAGTGCTCTACTTTATGCATACAAACTTTACTAGCATCTTCGACATGCGTAGCGTTGGTCTTGTGGCGACACCGCAGTCCCAAAGATGGAATCAGGGAGACGGGATAGCCTAGTGGTCAGAACATTGCGCTGGCAATTTGACGACCCAGTTCGATTCTCGTTCGAGAAGATTTTCTCTGGAGTTAACATCAGTGCGGACTCCACTCTCCCCAAAGTCCTTCGGATGAGACTATAAACCGAGGCCCGTGTGTGAACGCACGCAGAACATCTTGCGCACACGTTAAATCCTGTTCGTTTTTCATAAAGAGTAGGCCATCGTGTGTGGTGGGAACAGATGACACTTACAAAACTGCATACTCACGGGGACTGGATGTAAAAAGCACAAGATTGCTTATCCCATTATCCTCGATATAAATGAATAAGATAAATCTATAATCAAAAATAAAATAAAATAAACGCAGCAATGCCTTGAAGTCTACATAATCAAAATGATAATAGGTAATATGATGCATCACAGCAAAGTGCAGGGCATTTGCCACATGCACACACACAAAGAAACGTACACACAAAACACAGGCGTGCCAAAGCATGCGCGCTTGCGCACACAACCCCACCTCCAAATAAGGCGCATTTCAAAAGATGTGTCCCAAAAAATGGTGTCGGTTTGTGGCCTGTCCTACCCGACTTTTGCACAGTAACTGAGCCCACGGCACCAAGATAGTGCTCTACTGTATGCATACACACTTTACTAGCATTTTTGATATGCATGACGCTGGTCTTCCGGCGACGCCACAGTCCCAAAGAGGGCATCCTGGCGTATATATAATTTTGCTCTGGTCTCATGGTGACCTCAGATTTGGTTTCCCCCATACACTTCTGTGCCTTTGGGGAGTTTGTGTCGTAGCTTTTTGGGGATTAGAGATTCGTTGGGTCTTGTCATTGGAGGGACGTTGTAGCGGCTACCACCTGGAATGGACAACGCACTCACTCTGAGCTAATTACTGTCGTTGGAAGGGCTCTAGCAGGTAGATGGTGTCCTGCGTTTGTTAGCTCAAAACAGGCACCACTGAACACCACCAAAGTGACTCAGCAGCAGTGCAGGGCCCGTTTAGCTGGTGACCCAGGTGGCCTGATATTGATGAACCTGTGTGGACTTCCGACCCAGGGGGTGAAACATAACGAATATGGGTATGGCTGTGGTGGAGACATTGCAATGAGCGGCGCGGGAGCAGCAACAGGGACGTCGCAGAAGATAAATCAGCAAAAAAGCACTGTAAAGAAAAAATAAAATCACCTTTAGCGTCTAGCCTCACCATGTTTTTGTTATTTTTGGGTAAGAGAAACCCAAAAGTTCATTTCACAATGTAGATTTTGGTATTTGGTTTTATTTTCTTATCATCTTCTTTGTGCTTTCTTTGTGTCTGGAAATACACAGAAAAAAGATTCGTTGTATTGTTCTGAAAAATGAAGCACATTAAAGTCTCTGTTCTGTTTTGTTCTTTCTGTCTTTCTTTTTTATTTCTTTTGTCATTCTATCTGCCTTCCTTTGCTTTCTTGCTTTTTTCTTTCTTTCTTTCTTTCTTTCTTTCTTTCTTTCTTTCTCTCTTTCTTTCTTTCTTTCTCTCTTTCTTTCTTTTTTCCTTCTTTCTTTTTTCTTTCTTTCTTTCTTTCTTTCTTTCTTTCTTTCTTTCCTTTCTTTCTTTCTTTCTTTCTCTCTTTCTCTCTTTCTTTCTTTCTTTCTTTCTTTCTCTCTTTCTTTTTTTTCTCTCTTTCTTTCTTTCTTTCTGTCTTTCTTTCTTTCTTTCTTTCTTTCTTTCTTTCTGTCTTTCTTTCTTTCTTTCTTTCTTTCTTTCTTTCTTTCTTTCTTTCTTTCTTTCTTTCTTTCTTTCCTTCTTTCTTTCTTTTTTCCATTCCTTCTGTCTTTCTTTTCGTCCTTTCTGTCATGTTTTTTTTATTTTATTGATCTTTTGGTTGGTTTCTTTCAGTGGTTGTTCTCCTTTTTTTATTTTTTATTCATTTATTTATTTTTATGTCAAATGCTTATACCTTACTCATTTTGTTTCGCAAGTTTTTTTTCCATATTTTTTCAGCCTTTTTTGTTTTTGGGTATGTCTTGTCTGTTTTGTTTCTGTCTGTTGTTGTCTGTCTCTTGTCGTCTGTTCTTCTCTCTCTCTTCCTTCTTCTCTTTTTCTCTCTTCTCTACTCTCTCTCTTCTTTTTTTTGTTGTCTGTTGTCTGTCTGTCGCTGTTCTTTCTCTCTCTCTTCTCTCTCTCTCTCTCTCCTTCTTTCTCTTTCTCTTCCCCTTTTCCTCTCCTCTCTCTCTCCTTCTTTCTCTTCCTTTTGATTTTTGCCAGATTTTTTTCTTTTTTGTTTTTCTTTTTTTTCCAAATAATAAATTTCTTTTTTTTTTTTTCCT
>CM060337.1:16264627-16272127 GCA_030674155.1 Stramonita haemastoma | reverse complement strand
GAGCAAATCAATCATTTGTTTATTTATTTATTTATTTATTTATTTATCTATCTATTTATTTATTTATCTATTTATTTATTTTTTCTTTCTTTTGTCTCGAGGATAACGGAATAAGCACTCATGCTTTTTCTTGACATCCAGTTCCCATGTGTACGCAGTTTTTGTAAACCTTGTCATCTGTTCCCACCAGCACACAATGGCCTACTCATACGAAAACGGGAACTGGATTTAACGTGTGCGCAAGATGTTCTGCGTGCATTCGCATACGAGGCCTCGGTTTATAGTCTCATCCGAAAGACTTTTGGGGAGAGTGGAGTCAGCACTGATGTTAACTCCAGGGGGAAAATCCCCTCGAATGGGAATCGAACCCGGGTCGACTAATTGCGAGCCCAATGTTCTGACCACTAGGCTAACCCGTACCCCCAATCACCAACCAGCGATTCCCACATGACCTCCTGATGAAGGTCCTGATCAAGATCAAGTCAGTCATTCGGATGAGACTATAAAACCGAGGTCCCGTGTGCGAACGCACGCAGAACATCTTGCACACACGTTAAATCCCCGTTCCGCCTTTCGGAAGAGCAGGCCATCGTGTGCCGGTAGGAGCGGATGACAAAATTATTAAAATAAAACCCAGCATACACACAGGTGTCGTTTCAAAACCTTAAATGTGTACATGCCCGTACGTTTGTATGTTATTTCCACTCAATGGTGATGGGTATTATCGTATGGTATTGTTGCTTTTGTTGTTGTTTTTTTCTTTTCTTCCTTCTAATATATAATCAGTTTGGATTGGTTTTTGTTGTTTTGGTTTGATTGTTTGTTTTTTTGTGGGCTTTTTGTGGGCTTTTTTTTGTTTGTTTGTTTGTTTGTTTTTGTTTTTCTTTTTGTTTGATTGTATGTTTGTTAGCGTATATGTTATTTCCTCTCAGTGATGATGGGTATTATCATAAGGTATGTTGCGTTTGTTGTTTTTTTCCTTATCTTTCTTCTAAAGATATAAAGTATGAACTGAAGTATAGAGATATTGTAATCTGACATAAATTGCTTATAGACATTTCATGGACTCTTTTTTTTTTTTTTTTTTTTTTAGTCTTAAATAATGGTTTTTGGTTACATTGTAACTGATATAAGCTGTTTTTTGTGTTTTTTTTGGACACTATTTGATTTTTAAAAGACTCTAAATGTGTGCATGTACGTAGGAGTATACGTGCTGAGTGGATGAGCGCAAACCGTGTGTGTGTGTGTGTGTGTGTGTGTGTGTGTGTGTGTGTGTGTGTGTGTGTGTGTGTGTGTGTGTGTGTGTGTGTGTGTGTGTGTGTGTGTGTGTGTGTAGGTGTAGGTGTAGGTGTGTGTATGTGTGTGTGTGTGTAGGTGTAGGTGTAGGTGTGTGTGTGTGTGTGTGTGTTTGTGTGTGTGTGTGTGTGTGTGTGTGTGTGTGTATATATGGCTTTTGAGTGGGTTTTTTGTTGTTGTTGTTGTTTTTTCTCCTTTGGTTGTTTTTGCTGTTATTGTAGTTGCTTGTATTATCTATAGGCATATTTTATTTTAAAGCTGTTGAAATCATGTTAGCTAATTAATGTTGGTGAAATGATTGATGTTGTTCTATTTGCTTGTTTGCTTTTCCCCCTTTTCTTTCTTTTGTTGGCTTTATTGTTTGCTAGGGATTTTCTGCTTTGTTTTTTTGTTGGTTTTTTGTTTTGTTTTGTTTTGATTTGATTTTTGTTGTTGTTTTGATTTTTTTCTTTTCTTTAGATAGATGGCTTGATGGAAAAAAACAAATCGATGCTTACTCAATGTACCATCTGGAAATAAAACTTTGATTGATTGATTGATTGATTGATTGTATTGACACCATCCCTGAGGGGAAAAAATAATAATAATGGGTAGGTGCTGCACCTGTGGCGACGCGCTCTCCCCGGGGAGAGCAGCCCGAATTTCACGCAGAGAAATCTGCTGTGACATAAAGTGGTTCAAAATAAAATAAAAATGAAATAAGAGACTGCCGCTGCCCATGACCACAGAGCACAGAGAATCTAACCATCTTTTTCATGGCGCTGTGGGCGAGTCGGTCAACACCCTCCTTGTCAGGAATACCCACCCATGTGCCCTGGAATTCAGATAAAAGGATCCGGCATTCACAGAGGGCCATCAGCATCGGAGATCACTCAGCGGTCATGGCTGTTCTGTGTGAACTGACGTCAATGGTATAACTAAAGCTGAAGTAAAGTTATGTCGTTTGTATGCTTGTCTGTGTACATGAGTACGCGAGTCTGGTCTGTTTTCTCTGTCTGGCTGTTTACATACTTGCGGTGGTCTATTTGTCTGTCTGTTTGTCTGTTTGTCTGTTTGCCTGTCTGTCTCTCTGTCTCTCTGTCTGTGTCTCGTGCTCATACACTGAGGGGAATGTGTGCAGAAGGAAATTCAGTTAAGCCCTTCATCTGTAGCCGACATTTATCTACTCCAGTATTGACTTTGCAACAGCCTGGCTTCCCGTCCATTCGCAGCAGTGCCCGCCCTCAACAATGCCAAATTCCAGGCAATTCTTTTTTTATTTTTTTTTTTTAAATTAAATCCTCTCCTTTTTGTCCAACACAAGTTGTGTTTTCTTTAGGGTGATTTTTCAGACGGATGAATATTCATCATTCTGACATGGAGGTTGAAATGAAAAAGTTGAGGTTTTCTAGTGGTGTACAGAAAGTACCAAATGATAGAAAATACCAAATGATAGAAAATACTAAATGATAAGGTGTGGAGTCTGTATATGTGTGTTTTTGTATCAGCAGTATGTGCAGCTGTGTGTCTTTACTATCATCTTATTCTCTTATTCTGCCTTTGTGTTGTTTTTGATACCAAACGTTTCTCTACACAATCATTTTGAGGACGATACCTTTACCTTGAAACATGAAATCATAAAGATTTGCTATTCCTTGTTCATTGTTTGATAACAGCAGAACATGTTCAAAACCATTACAGGCTGTACAATCTTTAGAGATATCTCTTACATATTTCACCTTCCCCTCTAATGCCTTTAGCACCGGGCTTATCACAGATCTTGATTAAACCATTGATGCTGGGGACAACAGCAAAGTGAGAGGCTGTATGATCAGTGGCTTTTCCATGGATCCACTCATGGAATTCCACTTTACAGCTTAGTCTTTAGTGATCGATTATGACTCTCTGACTAGGAGGCTTGACTCGCACAGTCCTTAAATGCTGCAACCCAGGGGGAGGCTTGGCCTTATGAAAATCTTTAACATCTCCAACTCTGACTGTCCTTATGCTCTTTTGGTCGGGAGAATGGGGATGTACTGTGGGCAAGGCACCTCCACTATAATCAAATTTCTGCCCAGTTTCCAAATCAGCAGCTGTCTACTCTGCTGTTTTGGAGGTGGACGTCGAACATGACGGACATACATATAATTATACTGTAGTCTTATAGACTGTGTGGGCACCACTGAAGATGTTGCAGCAAGCTACCTCGACTCTCCGTGGTCCTCTGCTTTCCGTAGCAAATCATTCCATTCAAGCTTGTCCACTCTCCCGTGTTGTCTTACCATCGTTTCCTCTGTCTGCTTCTTTGTCTCGCTCCTTGTACTGTTTGTTCCTTGTAGGACAGTCTTGGCCAGTCCAGACGCTCGAGTGACATGTCCGCACTACTTTAGTTGGCGTTTCTTTACTGAACCAAGATCCTCATATGATCTGATGGCATTTTTAGTTCTGTTTTCCACTTCTTCGTTACAGCTGTGTTGTCTGTATGAGATACCAAGAAGTTCACGAAAGCACATCATCTCCATTGTCTGTACCCTTTATTCAGTGTCTGTTGTAACGGTCTACTTACGATGTGTACAACAGTTATATTTATACACTGGTAAAGAATCACGCTAATTTCCCCAAATCGATGGACCAGAAAGAGAGAACGAGTTGCGGCCAACGGTAGATAAGTCGAATCTAGGCATAAAACAATGTTTAGAAAGAGTTTGGTGTAGAGTACAACATAATTACATCATCCTCATCACCATTGATTATTATGCAATAATCTCTCTCTCTCTCTCTCTCTCTCTCTCTCTCTCTCTCTCTCTCTCTCTCTCTCTCTCTCTCTCTCTCTCTCTCCGTCTCTCTCTCTCTCCCCCCCCCTCTCTCTCTCTCCTCTCCCTCTCTCTCTGTCTCTGTCTGTCTGTCTGTCTGTCTCTGTCTGTCTGTCTGTCTGTCTGTCTGTCTGTCTGTCTGTCTGTCTCTCTCAGAGACTTATACACACAGACAAAAAAGTACACAGATAGGAGTGAAGTTTTTCCCTATCACCTTTGCATCAGTATTGACAGGGAAGATCCATGCCTTCTGCAGTATCTCCAGAGCTGCTGCCCCTCAGAAAATAAGGTTAACATTTATGGCGATCCCTTGTGCAAGTCATTCTACACTGGTCAAAGCAAATTGGTTTTACTTTCTCTAAGGTGACTGTGCAGGCAAAGATACATTAAGAATACTGATAGAGAGCTTTTATGGAAAAGTTGAAGTTCTCTGATCGGTTTGTGTGTATCAAGTTAGAGATAATGCTTTTAAGGTATGGACGTGTGATAGTGATTTTTATCATTAGTTAGTGGAAAAAAGGGGGGGGGGGAGCAGGATAGTCTATTGGTTAAAGTTGAGCTGGTGGTTAGATAGAGTGAGTTTGAGCCACTCCCTGTTTGAAAGGATTTTTCCGCTGGAGTTAACATCAGTATAAAATCCACTCTACCAAAACTCATTGAGACGGAAAACTTTAAGCCGAGGTCCTGTGTATGATCACAAGAAGAACATCTTGCACACACGTTTATTATTTATTTATTTTTATCTATTCTCTTATATCGAGGATTATGAAATGAGCACTCATGAGGTTTTTACATCCGGTGTCCATGTGTATGCAGTTTTGTAAATCTTGTCATCTGTTCCCACTGGCACACAACAGCCTATTCTTCCGAAAAGCGGAACAGGAATTAACGTGTGCGCAAAATGTTCTACGTGCGTTCGCAATGGGGCCTCGGTTTATAGTCTCATCCAAATGACTTTTTGGGAGAGTGGAGTCAGCATTGATGTTAACTCCAGGGGTAAAATCCCCTCAAACCGGAATCGAACCCGGGTCGTCAAATTGCAAGCGCAATGTCTAACCACTAGGCTATCCTGAACCCACATTACAATCCGTTCCACTGTTTGGAAAAGGACGTGATTGCACAAGGAATCATAGAAAAAAAGTAAAGGTGTCCCAAATTTATGTGGTCGTAGGGGAACGAGGCATAAGAGACCTCAGCTTCTCTAGGGGCCAGCATATTGAGGGCGGCGTCCATCTCTTCTCCCTCGCTGCTTTACCTTCCCTGACCCTAAAGAGAGCAGGTACCCATTTACAGCTTGGTGAACTGGGGGGGGGGGGGGGGGATTGTACTGAAGCCAAGGCGTCCAAACAGTCATCCATCCACATGGTAACCACACTCCATACTGCTTAACAATGGCTGGGGGAAAAGCGAGTGCTCTTGACCACTGAGCGATCTCTTTCGCTGTGCTGACCGATAACATGTGCTAAAAACACAAAAAAACAGGGTCTGCAACCTTTCATTCTTTCAACATGCTTTTAGACCTCAAATAAAAAACTCAACAAAATTGCCCTGCACTGCAAAGTTTACATATGTGGGCTGAAAGCTTGCTGGTGTACACTGCTGCTCTAAGGGGAAGAATACTTGCTACTGCATAATGAAGAAAAGGACTTCAGAAGAAATGGGTGGGACTTGCCTAGAAGCTGTTTGATAACTAAGCTCACTGTACAGGGTTCGTACATCATGAGTCTTTAAGATCAACAGCAGAATGAAGGTTACTGAGACAACAAAAAAGGAAGGTGGCAGGACGGTTAAGACATTCATCTATCTAAGAAGTAAACCACGAGGTTCTGGGTTCCATTTCCACCATTACCCTTTTTTATCAGTTTGACGAGAAAGTCAAACAGAATGTTAAAGTACTTCGGATGAGACTATGAACCAATTCCCCCGTGTGCGAATACACGCAGAACATCTTGAACACACGTTAAAATTTCATTCCGCCACTTGAAAGAGCATGATATTAAATTTCGCGCCAGTAGGAACGGATGACAAAGTTAAGGGAAAAAACCCCATGTACACATGTGTTGTGTTTGGACACCATCGTCGCACGCTCAGACAGCTATTAGTGCTGTCTGCAATATAAGCGAAAATGCGTGGCGGTGCCGTCAAGCGCCTGACAAGACAGGCCCAGCACATCCGACATCAGCGTGGGAGAGAATTGTTTATCTTAATGTTTACCATGGAAAAAAGGCAGGAAAACAAACCAAGAAGGAGGAAAATGGACAAAACCGAGGTGACAGAAAGAAAAGGAAAAAAAGAAAGAAATAAAGAGAGGGATAGAAAAGAAGGATTATCTAGTACAGCCTTTTCAGAAGGTGGGGGGGGATGCTATTCATACTGAAAGGCCCACCGACATCCCCATAGGGGGGGGAGGGGGCGGGGGGGAGAGAACACTCAACGATACTACACCCCCACACTCTTTCCCCAGCGTTCTTTGAACTTAGTTGAGCTAGAAGCAAACAGAAAGCCTTCAATTTTGATTTGACTTTAAAAGAATTCTGCATCCATCCAGTGAATGTATGTCAGCGCTGTCGTCTCGAAGACAACACCATTTGCTTTGGACAACAAAAGAGACTTTAGGAAGGAATCGCCCTGAACTTGGCATTATTTGTTGAAGGCCAGCAACCGTTGTAGATTGTACAGTTGTCGTACTTCTTCACTGTCAATAAAGGGCTTGAAGTTAACGGCAGAAAAGAGGAAGAACTTCATTTATGTCTGTGTACGTTTGTTCGTGTATTTTACAACAGGAGAGAGAGAGAGAGAGAGAGAGAGAGAGAGAGAGAGAGGAGAGAGAGAGAGAGAGAGAGAGAGAGAGAGAGAGAGAGAGAGAGAGAGAGAGAGAGGAGAGAGAGAGAGAGAGAGTGAGAGAGACAGTCAGACAGACAGACAGACAGACAGACAGACAGACAGACAGAGACAGAGACAGACAGACAGACAGACAGACAGACAGACAGAGCGACAGAGAGCGACAGAGAGAGACAGAGAGTGACAGAGAGAGACAGAGAGACAGACAGATAGACAGACAGAGACAGACAGACAGATACAGAGACAGAGACGGAGAAAGAGACAGAACTCTGAGCTCTGAACTGAACAGTTTTAGAATGCACCTTGAACTTAGGCCTCAACACACGGAGTATTAGGCGAAGGAAGCAAACTAACAACACAAGTGTGCAAAATGTGATTTGACATAAAAACCAACATACTGGTATGCAAAATGTGATGTGACACGAAACCAAACATATTGGTATTGTCACAATGCGATGGAACATAAAAACCAACACACACACACACACACACACACACAACACACACACACACACACACACACACACACACACACACACACACTCACACACACACACACACACACACATAC
>CM060337.1:16249627-16259627 GCA_030674155.1 Stramonita haemastoma | reverse complement strand
CACATACACACACACAAGAGATAGAGAGATAGAGATAGAGAGAGAGAGAGAGAGAGAGAGAGAGAGAGAGGAGAGAGAGAGAGAGAGAGAGAGGAGAGGAGAGAGAGAGAGAGAGAGAGAGAGAGAGAGAGAGAGAGAGAGTTTGATACTGCACAGCACTGCACTGCACTGCACTTCACTACACTACACTACACTACACTACACTACACTACACTACACTACACTACACTACACTACACTACACTACACTACACTACACTACACTACACTACACTACTCTACTCTAAGCTTCACTACACTACACTACACTACACTACACTACACTACACTACACTACACTACACTACACTACACTACACTACACTACACTACACTACAATACACTACAATACACTACACTACACTACAGTAAAGTCCTTCGAATGAGACTTTAAATCGAAGCCCCGTGTACGAACGGACGCAGAACATCATGTGCACACGTTAAATCCTGTTCCAGTTTTCGAAAGTGTAGGCTATTATGTGCAGTGGGGCTAAGTGCCAAAATTTACAAAACTGCATACACACGGGGACTTGATGTAAAAAAAGCTAATGAGTGCTTATTCCATTATCCTCGACACAAAAGAGTAAATAGATAGATAAGTAAATAAATACATAAACAAATTGAACAAATAAATAACTAAATACACACACACAAGATTCAAGATTTATTTCATTTGACCCCTTTTGGGGCATGGAGGATAACAAACAAATTCAACAGGAGAAAAGAAACCTTACAGCAATACATCCAAAAGTATTATCAATATCAACAGGAACTGAAATGCAAGGATTCTTTGCAAATAATAATAAACAAACAGTATCAAAGACTCACGAAATTTTTAAGGTATGTAAATTTCTGTAAAAGACACAATCTGCACTGGTTAAAGGAATCAAATCAAATTTTAAAAAATACCTGCAACTCTTATGAACTTTGACAGAGACAGTATAACCTTTCGGAATTTACACTTAATCAACCTGCAAAAATTATAACTGGACATGGGTGACGAAAATGCTGAGGAATAAAATCTTGCCGTAAATGTGTAAAGTGGGGACATTCCATGATAAAATGAAATTCATCCCCTATAACAGACATATTGCATTTTGAACATACTCTTTCTTCCCGTGGTATGTTATGGAAACGTCCAACCTCAATAGTAACCTCAACCTCAACCACACACACACACACACACACACACACACACACACACACACACACACACACACACACACACACACACACACACACTAACGCTAACACACACACACACTACACCACTTACACACACACACACACACACACACACACACACACACACACACACACACACACACACACACACACACACACACACATAAAAAACACACACAAACACACACACACACACAAACACACGCACACATCTTAAAAAAAAACCCTCAAACCTTCACCATAATTTCTTTGTTTGTCTAAAACATCATTTCCAACTTAAAACGCTAGTAGAGTAAAGAATAAAACAAACAAACAAACAAACCAAAAATAATGAGAAAGAAGAAGAAAGGAAAGAAAGGAACTGACAAGAGCAGACGACAAGCAGATGACAGTGACAGGAAGACAAAAGCCTTGTCTCTTCAGTCCATCACCTCCACAGGCAGCAACACAGGCCGACAGCCAGGCACTGAGGGGAGGTGAAGAGGAGAGGCAACACTCTCACCGTGACATGAAGACGAAGGTGAGACAGAACACAGTGATAGAGAGAAGCGAGGAAACAACAGATGGTCACCGTGATAAACAAAGATAGATGGACTGAAAGGAGCCGTGGAGGAGGGGGCGGGGGGGTTGAGAGTACTAAAACACAGGATAGGTTTTTTTTTCTTTTAGATATATATACCTTAAGAGGTATAAGGGGCGGGGTAACTCAGTGGTCAGAGCACTCGCTTCCCTCCCCCCCAGTCAAGTTAAGCAGCGTCGAGCGTGGTTACCAGTTGGATGGGTGACCGTTTGCGCGCCTTGGCTTCAGTACAACCTCCCCCCCCCCAGTTCACCCCACTGTAAATGGGTACCTGCCCTCTTTAGGGGTCAGGGAAAGTAAAGCAGCGAGGGAGAGGAGATGGGGGCATCGCCCTCACTATGCTGGCCCCTAAAGAAGCTGAGGTCTCTGATGCTTCGCTCCCCTACGACCGCTAGGTAACGGGACACCTTTACCTTTATCTTTACCTTACCTAAAGAGGAGACAGTAGATATGAGGTCTAGAGGTAACGCACCTACCTACCTAGAAAGCGACAGGTTTGGGTTGGAAGTGTGTGGTGGTTTGATCCCTGTTCGAGACAGAAACATCTACCCCCCTCGCTCCATCCACCAGAATGTGAGTGTTGGTCTGGGTGCTAGTTTTCGGATAAGACGATTAACTGGTCTCGTGTGTTACATTTATATAGCGCACGTAAAAGAACTGACGGCAACCAAGGAATTGTCCCTGGCAAATATTCTGTAGAAAAAAACACTCTGATAGGGAAAAATAAAACAATTGCTAATAGGAAAAGAAAAAAAACCGGTTGCCACTGCTCTTATGGCGATGTGCTCGTCCCGGGTACAACAGCCCAAATTTCACACAGAAAAATCTGTTGCGTCTTTAAGTGGTATACAATATAATTGTGAACTTCTTATGTGGATTTTTTTCAAGCTTGCATTCATAAGTTCACACACACACACACACTTACACACACACACACACAAGAACACACATATACATACATACACACACATACACACACACACACACACACACACACACACACACACACACACACACACACACACACACACACACACACACACACACATACTTTCTTCAAAGTAATCAATTCTGCAATAGAGTCCTTGTCACTTCAGAGGGTAAGAGCACAGCCGTGTATCCATCTCTCTTCTCTAAAAGAAGAACTCAGACCCAACCCCTTGAAGCTTTGTCCAACATTGACAAGGCGTGATAGATCACTAGCCAGTTAAGGCCAGTCACAGAGACAAAAAGTATTGTATCATGTTGTATAGTATTGTATTGTATTGTATTGTATTGTATTGTATTGTATTGTATTGTATAGTATTGCATTGTATTGTATTGTATTGTATTGTATTGCATGTTTTGGGTTGTATAGTATTGTATTGGGTTCTATTGTATTGGTGATAAGAAACTCGCGTAGAGCATGGCAGCAGAGAGTCCTCAGAGGAGAGGCCCCCTTCGAACAAGTGTTTCGGGCCTTTAATCTTCCTTACACTCTAGGGAGGCCGGACCACATCCAGTTCATGACTGTGGATGTCTCTCTGCTGCCCCTTTATGTATGTGGTGAGTTCAGCCTCGGATTCGAACCCATGATCTCTGGATATGCACACTTTTTTTCGGCAGGGAGGGGGGGGGATTAGCCATCTATGGTCACCCATCCAAGTCTTGGATGAGCTTGGCGCTGCTTAACCTTCAGTTAGTTGGACGAGCACTCTACCAACTGAGCTTAGGGGCCTCTCAACTGTAGAACTGTATTGTAATCTACTGTATTGTATTGTTTTGCTTTGTATTATATAGTATTGAATTGTATTGCATTGTATACCACTTTAAGTCATGGTAAATTTTTCGGCGTCAAAATTCGAGCTGCTCTCTCCAGGGAAAGCGTGTTGCCACAAGAGCAGCGCAAACCACTATCTTGTGTGCAACTGTGTTTTCGTTTCCATGTCAAATTAGATTTTATTCTAAAACTTGTTGCCAGAAACAAATCTCATCTTCTACAAGCGCTGAATAATTGTGTATAACATACGGGACTTCGGTTTATCATCTCATCCGAAAGACTAGCATCTATCTATCTATCTATCTATCTATCTATCTATCTATCTATCTATCTATCTATCTATCTATCTATCTATCTATCTATCTATCTATCTATCTATCTATCTATCTATCTATCTATTTATCTATCTATCTATCTATCTATCTATCTATCTATCTATCTATCCATCTACCTACCTATCCATCTATCTATCTATCTATCTATCTATCTATCTATCTATCTATCTATCTATCTATCTATCTATCTATCTATTTTTACTGCCTGCCTGCCTGCCTGCCTGCCTGTCTGTCTGTCTAACAGTCTGTCTGTTGGTGGGTTTTTTCTGTATATTCATTTATTTATAAAAATCTGTGTGTCTTTCATTTCGTTTGTATATCAGGCTATCTACCTGCCTAGCTAACAGTGCCATTTTGGCTCTACCGCTAGCGATCTACTCACCTAACTGGCTGTATTGTTGTCTAGCTGTCTTTTTATTTCCTAATTGACTTGTGTATGTGTGTGTGCGTGCGTGCGTCCATGCGTGCATGCGTGCGTGCGCGTGTGTGTGTCTGCGTGTGTGTGTGTATGTGTGAGCGTGTGTATGTGTATGTGTATGTGTGTGTGTGTGTGTGTGTGTGTGTGTGTGTGTATGTGTGTGTGTGTATGCGGTGTGTTTGTGTGTGGTGTGTGTGTGTGTGTGTGTGTGTGTTTGTGAGGGGGTGTCTGTAGTATGTATGTGTGTGTGTGCGTACGCTTGCGCGCGCGCGTGTGTGTATGTACGTGCGTGTGTAGTGTGTGGGTGTGGATGTGGGTGTGTTGGTGTGTGTGTGTTTCTCGTGTCCACCACATTATGCAGATGGTAGTACAGCAAAACAAACAAAAAAAACAGCAGACACAGTGCTCAGTTAAACCGACATGAAGCAGGCTGTAGCCCTGCCCATTCCCTGCGTCAACAGGCTTCCTACACAGGGCAATCCTCCACTTATACCCCCCCCCTTCTGGGAACACAACGCTGCAAGGAGAAATATAAATGTCTTGGTGGCATTGTTAGCTTTCCATTCCCACCCAATACCTTTGGTCTACTGTACTGATACAGGATAGAATTTATTACTATGTGGGTTAGTTTTTTTTATATTTCTTTTTTGGATGACAGTGTCCTTTGAGCTTAAGATGCTTTGTGGAGGTATTTGGTGATTGTAGCGTGTGGATCAGTAAAGTAATAGACATTTCTGGGAAAGATGAAAAGTATTCTTAGTCTGAATGGGTTAAGTTTTTTTATGTAAAAGGATGTTTTAGGAGTGTGTTTTCATTAGGGGTCAGCTTAAGGAATTGGATCGTATGACATTTTAAAATATGGATCTAAAAGAGAAGAAACATCAACATCACAAACACATACATATGTGAATGTACACTCATACACACAAAAGTATGAACGTGCATTTACAAACACAAACACATACATAAACACAGACATACACCTACACACATACACATACAAACACAAACACATATACACATACACACACAAGCACACATACACACACACTGGCACACATTCACACATACATCGAAACATGTGTGTAATGATATTATGAGTGTAGTGACGGCAGATTAAAGAAAGAAACACACACATACAAGCACACACACTCATACATGCACGCACGCGCATGCACACACACATCAGCACACACACACACACATGAACTCACACACACAAACCACACACACACATACACACACACACACGAACACACACATACACACATACACACATACACACGCACACGAACACACAAACACACACACTCACATGAACCAGTGACAACATTTACAAAACAAAATGCACACGGCAACTGGATGTAAAAAAAAGCACACGAGTGCTCATTCCATTATCCTTGATATAAAAGAATAATTAAAAAATAGATCAAATAATAAAACACACACACACACACACACACACACACACACACACACACACACACACACACACACACACACACACACACACACACACACACTGATATCCACATACACAAAGAATAAGACTGAGGACACACATAAAAAGAACGAACCATTCAAAAACACATAATTATAATATATGAAATACAAAAGAGAATAAGAGGCCTGGTCTCTTTAGGACACAGACAAAGAAGAAACACAGCACAGCAACCACCAGAGCGGCCATAACAGCACTCAAAGTGACACGAAGGCGAAGAAGGAGAGACAGGAAATCAATGGCGGCAAACAAGGAGAATACCCAGATGGTAACAGTGACAAACAGTTCACGATGACACGATAGGAACTGGGTGAGACAGGGGGGATAGGGGTAAGGGGTGGTGGGGTGGTGGTGGGGGGCTGAGGAAGACAAAGAGTTGGCAATTTTTTTTGGTTTTCTTTTTCTTAGTTTTATATCGAGGAAAAAGTAGTGGAGGAAAAATAGGTGCAGGTAACAGCTTAGTTTTATACAAGTGTTTTCATTGCAAGTTTGTGTTTTGATTCTTTTTTCCTTTTTACATCGTCGAACGCTCAGACAGCAACTGTTGTCTGTCTTCATGATTATCAAACATGCTGTTGCCCTGCCGTTAATTAATTAAGCGCCTGGCAAATCAGGCTTAGCGTGTCTTAGTTTGGTGTGAGAGAGAAATGTTGTTATCTTTTGAAGTCTTTCTGGGGGGAAAAATGGCATTAGAATGGACTAAAAAAAAGTCCAAAAGTGGACAAAAGTTAGGTAACAGGAAGAAAGAGGAGAATGTTTGAAAGAAGAATGAAGAAACCAAGAGACGGAAAGAAAGGATGGAACATCTAAGAAATTATGTCCAAAAGGTTGGGGTGTTATTTTATACCTATATGTTTTGTTGTTTTCAATTCAGAGAATATTCAGATATAAATTGTAAAGGTGTCCCGAAAAAACACCCCAGGGATTAATGCACTATGTAGGTAATAGAATGATTATGATGAATGATGTTTGAGACTATACGTCTTTGCTTAGTGAGCCCCTGTGTTGTGTTGTGTGTGTGTGTGTGTGTGTGTGTGTGTGTGGTGTGTGTGTATGTGTGAGTGTGTGCGTGTGTGTGAGCGCGTGCACGCGCGTGTGTATGTATGTGTATGTTCGTGTGTGTGCGCGTGCGCGCGTACATGTGCGCATGTGGCGTAGGGCATGTCGATTTTAAGATATTGCGTTACTTTTAAATCTGTTTTGTTTAACAATGCATGCAGGGTAATTGTAATTTTAAAATGCCACTCATAATTCCTCAAGTTGAGACATTAAAGTATTCTTGAATCTTGAGGGCCTTCATGGTAGGTGGGGCTTTAGGCTAAGCAACATGGAATGGAATGAAAGCAGAGAGGCAAGTAAGCAAGCATACAGGCAAGCAGGCAATGCTGCTTAGGCCAACAAAGAAAGAAAAAAATCATGGGAGAAAAGAGAAAAGAATACGAGAAATCCACAAGAAAATGTAGAGGACTGCCAAGAAGCAAACAAATGCAAACACACACACACACACACCACACACACACACACCACAATACACACACAAAGAGCGCGCTGACAAAAATACATACGCTCAAGCAAATAGTTCCAAATGGATACCACCGCATCCCCACCCTGCCTGGAATAAAACCCAAACACATTCGCTACATTCGGTTTTTAATCGAAAGAGGAGGAAAAAAAGAAAAACGAAGGGAGGAGGAAAAATCGGTGAAATTGTTTGTACTGTGTTTGTAAACTGAACACTACACTGATCTAGACGCGCACTCGTGTTGTTTGCTTTGTTTCGGCTAAAAAGGTCTTTTTTTCTATATTCTGATACATACACTTTACCTGCTGTGATCTTCTCTCTCTGTCTCTCTGTCTCTGTCTCTGTCTCTGTCTGTCTCTGTCTGTCTGTCTGTCTGTCTGTCTGTCTGTCTGTCTGTCTGTCTCTCTCTCTCTCTCTCTCTCTCTTCTCTCATCTCTCTCTCTCTCTCTCTCTCCTCTTCTTCGTTGTATTATCATGTCGTGTATATAATTATGAGGGCGGGGACTTGATGTAACAAAAAAAACAACACATGGTTGATTATTCATTCAATTATCCTCGAAATAAAAGAATTTGATTTTATTTTATTTGATTTGATCTCTCCCTATGTCTAGCTCTGTCTCGCTGTGTGTCTCTCGCTCTGTGTGTCTCTCTCTGTCTCAATCTGTGTCTCTTTTTCTCTGGCTCTCTCTTTGTCTGTCTGACTGTCCGTCTGTCTGTCTGCCTGTCTGTCTGTCTGTCTGTCTGTCTGTCTGTCTGTCTGTCTGTCTCTCTCTCTCTCTCTCTCTCTCTCTCTCTCTCTCTCTCTCTCTCTCTCTCTCTCTCTCTCTCTCTCTCTCTCTCTCTCTCTCTCTCTCTCTCCTCTCCCCCCCCCCCGTTTTTTTCTATCTTTTCCTTTCGTTTTTTAATTTTTCCTACATCAATTTATGCACTTAGGCCTATCTTTCTCCATGTTTTGTATTTTTGATTTTTTTTCTCTTTTTTGCGTTTTGTTTGTTTGTTTGCTTTGTGTTTTTGTGTTTGCATTTTCTTTCTTTCTTCCTTTCTTTTTTTTCCTTCCTTCCTTCCTTCCTTCTTTCTTTCTTTCTTTTTTCATACATTCAATCTTTCTTTCTTTCTTTCATTTCTGTAGCTTTGTGTTTCTTTTTCTATAATTCATGCTGTCGGTTTTTATTCTATTTTTTCTTTCTTTCTTTTATTTGCCTAACATTTTGTACTTACATTTTTTGAAATATAGATTTGACGGGGTTTTTTTTGTATTTGAACTACCTCCTTCCCTCGTTTCCTTCTTTAGATTTTTTCCTTCACATCAGATTTTTTTTTCCCTTTCATCATTTTTTCTGTATCCAGATATATAGATAAAGGACTGGGCGGTGACTAAGAGGTAGGAGAATGGGAAAGGAGAGTGGCCATTGATGTAGCATTTTGTTTGTTCTCTTTCTCTGTTTTTTTCCCTTTTTTCTTGTTTTTTTGTTTGTTTTGTTTTCGTCGTTTTTACTCCGACCCATTGATTTGCTCTTTGTTGGTTGTTTTTTCAAGCTTAGGTTTTTTGGGGGGTATCATTTCAGTTTAGACAACTAACTCTCTTCCTCTATGCGCGCAAACTGAACAAAACAGAAACTATAAAACAACGAAGACGACGGGCTAGAAAGTCGCTGGTTCGAATCCTGTAAGATTTATACGGATTTTAGGAGTTCTGACCGGCTCCTACCCAGACTGCGTTTGCTTTGAGCTCATTACGGTCTTTCGGATGAGACGATAAACCGAGGTCCAGCGTGTTACACATCACTATTTATCGCACGTAGAAGAGCCAATGGCAACAAGGGGGTTGACCCAGGCAAAATTCTGTAGAAAAAAGGCACTATGACAGGGAAACAAATACAGTTACATGCAGGAAGAAGAGAAAAAAAAGGGTAGGCGCTGCACTTGTAGCGACGCGCTCTCCCCGGGGAGAGCAGCCCGAATTTCGCGCAGAGAAATCTGCTGTGACATAAGATGGTAAAAAATACAAAATACAAAAATTAGGAAAACTGTGAACACAAAGTCGAGTCGTATCCACCTTACGGATGTGATTTCGATAGTCTTGTTTAATTTATGTCATCAACACTGTAGGTGTTTGTATCTTCCAAGCCTGATGACGCCCTGGTATAGTATGGGAAAAAGCGTACAGTACAGCCCTGTCAAAAGTATCAATGCAGATGAGTTTTTGTGTTGCAGCATCATTTCATCATCTTCATCATCATTGACCATCGTGCAACAATAAAAAGACTTATTTCTGAAACCGGGGTAGTTCTGATTTCATGGTGACCTCAATTTCGGTTTTCCTCATACATGTATGTACCTGAGCGAGACTAGTACTCAAGCCTGCGGGGCTGAAAGTTGGCAGAGAAAAACTATCAGAGGTACGTTGTGGGAGTCACCTCCCCGGGTCTGACTCCACGGCTAAACTATTTGTGACGCTCCACCACGAAATGAGTCGCTTTGCACCTAACCCACTTTTCCACTAGGAGCCCTTATTCGGCTGGTGGGGTTAGGGTTATCGATTTTGAGATTTTGATCGATTATAAAAGTATAGTAATCATTCTACGTTGTAGTGAACTATCAAAACATAATTGTGTTTCTTTTTGCCTTTAAACATGTTTTTAAAATACTCAAGCTCTCAT
>CM060337.1:16248235-16249527 GCA_030674155.1 Stramonita haemastoma | reverse complement strand
TGCATTTTTTGTCTTTTGTTGTTTTTCTTTGATTTTTGTTTGTTTGTTTTAATTGTTTTGTTTGTTTTGTTTGTTCTTTGTTTTTTTTGTTTCTTTCTTTCTTTCTTTCTTTCTTTCTTTCTTTCTTTCTTTCTTTCTTTCTTTCTTTTTTCTTTCGTTCCTTTGGGCTTTTTCCTTCTCTTGAACTTTTTTAAGATCCTACACGAAAGAAAGTTTCGCTTTCAGACTAAAACGAACAAAGAAACAATGCCTCTACATCCACCTCCCGCCCTTAAAAAAAACCCCCAACAAACAAAAAGAAAGAGAAACAAAACCAAACAATCACATCCATTCGTCACCTAGCCTTGTTCTTGCTTATTTTTGGTAACAATGCAAAAGGTTGATTAATAAAAATAGTCGCCTTTTGTTTATTTTCCTTAGCCATTAATTTTTTGTTGTTTCTCTTCTTCTTTTTTTTCTTGAATAAAAAAAGAATCTGCTAAGATTTGAAAGATATGAAAAAAAAAAAAAACTGTTCAATCCTTAAAACAAATGCCAGTATATTTCAAATCACAAAGGAAAAAGTTCACTTTTCACAAGTGTTAAAATGTTTCGTTTATTTCTTTTCATTTTTGGTCTTTCTTTTCATTTGCATAACTGTCCAATGTTTTTGTTTTTTTTATCTTCTTTTCCTTCAGTTTTCTTATTGATAAAGAATATGCATGTGGCAAACCCTAGATCTGGTTTTACATTGCAAGTGCATAACCTCAGTGACAAAAAGGTCTATGAATCTCTTTACTTTGTTTTTTGTGTACTTTTTGTCTGTTTTCGGGGGGGGGGGGGGGGGGGTATCTTTGCTTTCTTTTGGTCTTGAGTGTCTAAAGTTATGCTTTGATTTCATTTTTTTGCCGTATCAGTTTATTGTTTTCATTTTCTTTTTTATCGTTTTTGTTTGTTTTGTTTGTCGCTTGTCTGCGCTGCATATTTTAAAATAATTCTTTTCATTAATATGTTCAGTTGGTTTCAGACTCAACTTTCCTTCCTTCATTTCTTTCTTTCTTTCTTTCGTTTTCACTTTCTTTCTTCTTTTTTCTTTTTCTTTCTTCTTTTTTCTTTTTTTTTTTTTTTTTTTTTTCTTTCTTCTTTGTCTTCTCTCGTCTTTCTTTCTTCTTTTTTTTTCTGTCTTTTATTCCTTCTTTCTTTCTTTTCTTCTCTTTCTTTCTTTAGTGTCTTTTACTTCCTTTCTTTTCATTCTTTCTTTTATTTAATTAATTTAATTTATTATTTTTTTAAGCTATTGCACCTGAAAAGAA
>CM060337.1:16233235-16240735 GCA_030674155.1 Stramonita haemastoma | reverse complement strand
TGGCTACATTAATGGTGGTAAAAAAATATCACATACGCAAAATCTCAAAAATAGTAAACCTCGGAGCTCAAGTCAATGAACAGCAACCCCCTCCCCCCCCTCCATCAAATGGCAAGATAGTTCTGTGCAACATGGAAAGCACCTGTCTAAACTGTGTTGTGTTGTGTTGTGTTGTGTTGTGTTGTGTTGTGTTGTAGTGTAGTGTAGTGTAGTGTAGTGTAGTGTAGTGTAGTGTAGTGTAGTGTAGTGTAGTGTAGTGTAGTGTAGTGTGGTGTGGTGTGGTGTGGTGTGGTGTGGTGTGGTGTGATGTGGTGTGGTGTGGTGTGATGTGGTGTAGTGTAGTGTAGTGTGGTGTGGTGTGGTGCACTGTAGTGTACTGTGGTGTGGTGTAGTGTAGTGTAGTGTAGTGTAGTGTAGTGTAGTGTAGTGTACTTATTGTACTTATTGTACTTATTGTACTGTACTCTACTGTACTGTACTGTACTGTAATGTACTGTACTGTATTGTACTGTACTGTACTGTACTGTAGTGCACTGTGCTGTGCTGTGCTGTAGTGTAGTGTAGTGTAGTGTAGTGTAGTGTAGTGTAGTGTAGTGTAGTGTAGTGTAGTGTAGTGTAGTGTAGTGTAGTGTACTGTAGTGTACTGTAGTGTAGTGCACTGTGCTGTAGTGTAGTGTAGTGTAGTGTAGTGTAGTGTAGTGTAGTGTAGTGTAGTGTAGTGTAGTGTAGTGTAGTGTAGTGTAGTATAGTGTGGTGTAGTGTGGGACGCTATAGCCAAGTGGTTAAGACAGTTTGACTTTTATCCCGTGGGTCCATGAAGTCGTGGGCTCACAATCTCGGCGGCGACCGGTGAGTTAGGGGTGGAGATTTTTTTTCAGAAGACAGATCAATCTGGAGCACATTAATCATTTATTTATTTATTAGATTTATCTATTTACTTATTCATTTTTTTGTATCGAAGATTAAGGGCATAAGCTCTAATGTGCTTTTTGACATCCAGTCCCCATGTGTATGCAGTTTTTGTAAACCTTGTCATCAGTTCCCACCGGCACACAATGGCCTACTCATACGAAAACCGGAACTGGATTCAACGTGTGCGGAAGATGTTCTGCGTGCATTCGCATACGAGGCCTCGGTTTATAGTCTCATCCGAAAGACTTTTGGGGAGAGTGGAGTCAGCACTAATGTTAACTCCAGGGGGGAAAATCCCCTCGAATGGGAATCGAACCCGGGTCGACAAATTGCGAGCACAATGTTCTGACCACTAGGCTATCCCGTCCCCCAATCACCAACCAGCGATTCCCACATGTCCTCCTGATGAAGGTCCTGATCAAGATCAAGTCAGTCTTTCGGATCACACTATAAACCGAGGTCCCGTGTGTGAACGCACGCAGAACATCTTGCGCACACGTTAAATCCCCGTTCCGCCTTTCGGAAGAGCAGGCCATTGTGTGCCGGTAGGAGCGGATGACAAAATTATTAAAATAAAACCCAGCATGCACACAGGTGTCGTGTTTTGACACCATCCCTGAGGGGAAAAAGTAATAACAATGGGTAGGCGCTGCACTTGTGGCGACACGCTCTCCCCGGGGATAGCAGCCCGAATTTCACGCAGAGAAATTTGCTGTGACTTAAAGTGGTACAAAATAAAATAAAAATGAAATAAGAGACTACCGCTGCCCATGACGACATAGCACAGAGAATCTAACCATCTTTTTTATGGCGCTGTGGGCGACTCGGTCAACACCCTCCTTGTCAGGAATACCCACCCATGTGGCCTGGAATTCAGATAAAAGGATCTGGCATTCACAGAGGGCCATCAGCATCGGAGATCACTCAGCGGTCATGGCTGTTCTGTGTGAACTGACCACTAGACGTTAGTGGTATAACTAAAGCTGAAGTAAAGTTATGTCGTTTGTATGCTTGTCTGTGTACATGAGTACGCGAGTCTGGTCTGTTTTCTCTGTCTGGCTGTTTACATACTTGCGGTGGTCTATTTGTCTGTCTGTCTGTCTGTTTGTCTGTTTGTCTGTTTGCCTGTCTGTCTGTCTCTCTGTCTCTATGTCTGTGTCTCGTGCTCATACACTGAGGGGAATATGTGCAGAAGGAAATTCAGTTAAGCCCTTCATCTGTAGCCGACATTTATCTACTCCAGTATTGACTTTGCAACAGCCTGGCTTCCCGTCCATTCGCAGCAGTGCCCGCCCTCAACAATGCCGAATTCCAGGCAATTCTTTTTTTTCTTTTTTAAATCCTCTCCTTTTTGTCCAACACAAGCTGTGTTTTCTTTAGGGTGATTTTTCAGACGGATGAATATTCATCATTCTGACATGGAGGTTGAAATGGAAAAGTTGAGGTTTTCTAGTGGTGTACAAAAAGTACGAAATGATAGAAAATACCAAATGATAGAAAATACCAAATGATAAGGTGTGGAGTCTGTATATGTGTGTTTTTGCATCAGCAGTATGTGCAGCCGTGTGTCTTTACTATCATCTTATTCTATTATTCTGCCTTTGTGTAGTTTTTGATACCAAACGTTTATCTATACAATCATTTTGTGGACGATACCTTTACCTTAAAACATGAACTCATAGAGGTTTGCTATTCCTTGTTCATTGTTTGATAACAGCAGAACATGTTCAAAACCATTTCAGGTTGTATAATCTTTAGAGATATCTCTGACGTATTTCATCTTTCCCTGTAACAGATTCAGCGCTGGGCTTATCACAGTTCTTGATTAAACCATTGGTGCTGGGAGCAACAGCAAAATGAGAGGCTGTATGATCAGTGGCTTTTCCACTCATGAAATTCCACTTTGCAGCTTAGTCTTTAGTGATTGACTATGACTCTCTGACTAGAAGGCTTGACTTGAACAGTCCTAATGTGCTGCAACCCTGGGGGAGGGTTGGCCTTATGAGAATCTTTAACATATCCAACTCTGACTGTCCTTATGCTCTCTTGGCCGAGAGAATGGGGATATACTGTGGGCAAGGCACCTCCACTATAATCCAATTTCTGCCCAGTTTCCAAATCAGCAGCTGTCTACTCTGCTGTTTTGGAGGTCGACGTCGAACATGACGGACATACATATAATCATACTGCAGTCTTATAGACCGTGTGGGCACCACTGAAGATGTTGCAGCAAGCTACCTCGACTCTCCGTGGTCCTCTGCTTTCCGTAGCAAATCATTCCATTCAAGGCCAGTCCACTCTCCCGTGTTGTCTTCCCATCGTTTCCTCTGTCTGCCTCTTTGTCTCGCTCCTTGTACTGTTTGTTCCCTGTAGGACAGTCTCGGCCAGTCCAGACGTTCGAGTGACATGTCCGCACTACTTTAGTTGGCGTTTCTTTACTGAACCAAGATCCTCATATGGTCTGATGGCATTTTTAGTTCTGTTTTCCACTTCTTCGTTACAGCTGTGTTGTCTGTATGAGATACCAAGAAGTTCACGAAAGCACATCATCTCCATTGTCTGTACCCTTTATTCAGTGTCTGTTGTAACGGTCTACTTACCATGTATACAAAAGTTATATTTATATACTGGTAAAGAATCACGCTAATTTCCCCAAATCGATGGTCCAGAAATAGAGAACGAGCGGCGGCCAACGGTAGATAAGTCGAATCTAGGCATAAAACAATGTTTAGAAAAGAATTTGGTGTAGAGAACAACATAATTACATCATCCTCATCACCATTATCATGCAATAATCTCTCTCTGTCTCTGTCTCTCTCTCTCTGTGTCTCTGTCTCTGTCATGTCTCTGTCTCTCTCTGTCTCTCTCTGTCTCTCTCTGTCTCTCTCTGTCTCTCTCTGTCTCTCTGTCCTTCTCTCTCTCTCTCTCTCTCTCTCTCTCTCTCTCTCTCTCTCTTTCTTCCTCTCCCTCTCTCTCTCCCCCCCCCTCTCTCTCTCTGTCTCTCTCAGAGACTTATACACACAGACAAAACAGTACACAGATAGGAGTGAAGATTTTCCCTATCACCTTTGCTTCAGTATTGACAGGGAAGATCCATGCCTTCTGCAGTATCTCCAGAGCTGCTGCCCTCAGCAAATAAGGTCAACATTTATGGCAATCTCTTGTGCAAGTCATTCTACATTGTCCAAAGCAAATTGGTTTTACTTTATCTAAGGTTACCGTGCAGGCAAAGATACATTAAGAATACTGATAGAGAGCTTTTATGGAAAAGTTGAAGTTCTCTGATCGGTTTGTGTGTATCAAGTTAGAGATAATGCTTTCAAGGTATGGACGTGTGATAGTGATTTTTATTATCAGTTAGTGGAAAACGGGGGAGGGGGGGGGGATGATAGTCTATTGGTTAAATTTGAGCTGGTGATTTAATCCGAGGTCCTGTGTATCAACACAGGAAGAACATCTTGCGCAGACGTTTATTTATTAAAAAAAAATTATTCTGTTATATCGAGGATAATGGAATAAGCACTCATGTTTTTGTGATTTTTAACATCCACTGCCCATGTGTATGCAGTTTTGTAAATCTTGTCATCTGTTCCCACCAGCACACAACGGCCTACTCTTCCGAAAAACGGAACAGGATATAACGTGTGTGCAAAATGTCCTACATGCGTTCACAAACGGGGCCTCGGTTTATAGTCTCATCCGAAGGAATTCTGGGGAGCGTGGAGTCAGCACTGATGTTAACTCCAGGGGAAAAATCCCCTCGAACCGGGATCGAACTCGGGTCGTCAAATTGCGAGCGCAATGTCTAACCACTAGGCTATCCTGTCCCCACATTGCAACCCGTTCCACTTTTTTGGAAGAGGACGTGATTGCACAAGGAATCAAAGAACATCCCCCCCACCAGCATGCAAACTACTGTCCTGTTTAAATCTCCATCCCAAAGCTGGAATGCAGATGCCTTGATGGTCAGGATAGCCTAGTGGTCAGAACATTGCGCTCGCAATCTGACGACCCGGGTTTGATTCCCATTCGAGGGGATTTTTCCCCTGGGGTTAACATCAGTGCTGACTCCACTCTCCTCAAAAGTCCTTCGGATGAGACTATAAACCGAGGTCACGTGTGCGAACGCAGGCAGAACATCTTGCGCACACGCTAAATCCTGTTCCGCTTTTCGTAAGAGTAGGCCATTGTGTGCCGGTGGGGACAGATGACAAAATTTACAAAACTGCATACACACGGGGACTGGATGTCAAAAACCGCAAGAGTGCTTATTCTACTATCCTCGATATAAAAGAATAAATAAATGAAATAAATAAATAAATAGTGAGCAAATATTTGGATACGGCAAACTTTGACTATTGCTGGATCTGAGAGCTCTAGCCAGGGAAGGAAAAGAAATTTGATAATTATCAGCAGTTATTTTCGACGCGTTGTTTGTCTCCGTCATCATCTTGTCTTTATCTGTGTGTGCTCTTGTTTCTCAAACTTTGTTTCGCTTTGTGTTGTCGTCGTGGTTGTTGTCGTCGTCGTTGTTGTTGTTGTTGTCGTCGTCGTCGTCGTCTCTGTCTCCAGCAATTAGCGTTGTGACGATGTCAATTTCATATTTTTAATTCGTAAAGTGTTTCTGCAAAAAATTCATGTGAGAATCGTTGATTCAAGCATGGAATTGAGAGACAGTATGCTGTAGGCTAATTGATTAATATTTTACGTGCTGTTTCATAATACTCTGAGACTGTAGCATCTAAGAAATAGCAATATTGTCAAGAGTATACAAAACAAATGTTTCTTTTATGTATCCACTCTGAAAACAATGACACTTTCCTTACGACATCCAATAAAGATCACTAATACTCTTCGTCCATTCTTTTGCTGACCCGTAAAAAGGGTAGAAGGTAAAGGTGACCCATAATTTATGTGGTCGTAGGGGAGCGAGGCATAAGAGACTTCAGCTTCTCTAGGGGCCAGCGTATTGAGGACGGCGCCTATTTCCTCTCCCTCGCTGCTTTACCTTCCCTGACCCTAAAGAGGGCAGATACCCATTTACAGCTGAATGATCTGGGGGACTGTACTGAAGTCAAGGCGCACAAACGGTCACCCATCTACTTGGTAACCACGTTCGATACTGCTTAACACTGGCTGGGGGAAAAGCGAGTGCTCTTGACCACTGAGCGATCTCTTTCGCTGTGCTGACCGATAACATGTGCTAAACACACACAAAAAACAGGGTCTGCAACCTTTAATTCTTTCAACATGCTTTTAGACCTCAAATAAAAAACTCAACAAAATTGCCCTGCACTGCAAAGTTTACATATGTGGGCTGAAAGCTTGCTGGTGTGCACTGCTGCTCTAAGGGGAATACTTGCTACTGCATAAAGAAGAAAAGGACTTCAGAAGAAATGGGTGGGACTTGCCTAGTAGCTGTTTGATAGCCAAGCCCAATGTACAGGGTTCGTACATCATGAGTCTTTAAGATCAACAGCAGATTGAAGGTTACTGGGACAACAAAAAGGGAGGTGGCAGGACGGTTAAGACATTCATCTACCTAAGAAGTAAACCACGAGGTTCTGCGTTTCATTTCCAGCATTACCCTTTCTTCTCAGTTTGACGAGAAAGTCAAACAGAATGTTAAAGTACTTCGGATGAGACTATGAACCAATTCCCCCGTGTGCGAATACACGCAGAACATCTTGAGCACACGTTAAAATTCCATTTCGCCACTTGGAAGAGCATGATATTAAATTTCGCGCCAGTAGGAACGGATGACAAAGTTAAGGGAAAAAACCCCATGTACACATGTGTTGTGTTTGGACACCATCGTCGCACGCTCAGACAGCTATTAGTGCTGTCTGCAATATAAGCGAAAATGCGTGGCGGTGCCGTCAAGCGCCTGACAAGACAGGCCCAGCACATCCGACATCAGCGTGGGAGAGAATTGTTTATCTTAACGTTTACTATGGAAAAAAATGCAGGAAAACAAACCAAGAAGGAGGAAAATCGAAAACAATATAGGTGACAGAAAGAGAAGGAAAAAAAAAGGAAAGAAATAAAGAGAGGGATAGAAAAGAAGGAATATCTAGTACAGACTTTCAAGAAGGTGGGGGGGGGGGGGGGATGCTATTCATACTGACAGGACCCCGGCATCACCATAAGGGAGGGGGGAGGGGGGGAGGGGGGAGGGGGGAAAGAGAGCACACAATGATACTACACCCCACACTCTTTCCCCAGCGTTCTTTGTACTTAGTTGAGCTAGAAGCAAACAGAAACCCTTCAATTTTGATTTGATTTTAAAAGAATTCTGCATCCATCCAGTGAATGTATGTCAGCGCTGTCGTCTCGAAGACAACACCATTTGCTTTGGACAACAAAAGAGACTTTAGGAAGGAATCGCCCTGAACTTGGCATTATTTGTTGAAGGCCAGCAACCGTTGTAGATTGTACAGTTGTCGTACTTCTTCACTGTCAATAAAGGGCTTGAAGTTAACGGCAGAAAAGAGGAAGAACTTCATTTATGTCTGTGTACGTTTGTTCGTGTATTTTACAACAGAAGAGAGAGAGAGAGAGAGAGAGAGAGAGAGAGAGAGAGAGAGA
>CM060337.1:16218235-16220735 GCA_030674155.1 Stramonita haemastoma | reverse complement strand
ATATTCTGTAGAAAAAAAACACTCTGATAGGGAAAAATAAAACAATTGCTAATAGGAAAAGAAAAGAAAAACGGTTGCCACTGCTCTTACGGCGATGTGCTCGTCCCGGGTACAACAGCCCAAATTTCACACAGAAAAATCTGTTGCGTCTTTAAGTGGTATACAATAAAATTGTGAACTTCTTATGTGGATTTTTTTCAAGCTTGCATTCATAAGTTCACACACACACACACACACACACACACACACACACACTTACACACACACTTACACACACAGAATCACACACACACACACACGCACGCACGCACACACACACACACTATATTTTCTTCAAAGTAATCAATTCTGCAATAGAGTCCTTGTCACTTCAGAGGGAAAGAGCACTGCCGTGTATCCATCTCTCTTCTCTCAAAGAAGAACTCAGACCCAACCCCTTGAAGCTTTGTCCAACATTGACAAGGCGTGATAGATCACTAGCCAGAAGAGGCCAGTCACAGAGACAAAAAGTATTGTATCATGTTGTATAGTATTGTATTGTATTGTATTGCATGTTTTGGGTTGTATAGTATTGTATTGGGTTCTATTGTATTGGTGATAAGAAACTCGCGTAGAGCATGGCAGCAGAGAGTCCTCAGAGAAGAAGCCCCCTTCAAACAAGTGCTTCGGGCCCTTAATCTTCCTTACACTCTATGAAGACCGGCCCACATCCAGTTCATGACTCTGGATGTCTCTCTGCTGCCCCTTTATGTATGTGATGAGTTCAGCCTCGGATTCGAACCCATGATCTCTGGATATGCACACTATTTTTTTTTTTGGGGGAGGGGGGATTAGATTAGCCACCTATGGTCACCCATCCATGTCCTGGATGAGCTTGACGCTGCTCAACCTTCAGTTAGGGAGGGACGGATGGCATAGTGGTCAGAACATTGCGCTGGTAATTTGACGACCCGGGTTCGAGTCCGGTCGAGGAGACTTTTCTCCTGGAGTTAACATCAATGCTGACTCCACTCTTCCCAAAAGTCTTTCGGATGAGACTTTAAATCGAAGCCCCGTGTGCGTACGCACGCAGAACATCTTGCGCACACGTTAAATCCTGTTCCGCTTTTCGTAAGAGTAGGCCATGGTATGCCGGTGGGAACAGATGACATTTACAAAACTGCATACACACGGGGACTGGATGTAAAAAAGCACAAGAGTGCTTATTCCATTATCCTCGATATAAAAGAATAATAATAATAGTTAATTGGGCGAGCACTCTACCAACTGAGCTGAGGGGCCTCTCAGCTGTAGAACTGTATTTTATTGTACTGCTTTGCATTGTATTGCATTTGCATTGTATTGTGTGGTGTTGAATTGTATTGCATTGTATACCCCTTTAAGTCATGGTAAAATTTTTCGGCGTCAAAATTCGGGCTGCTCTCCCCGGGGAAAGCGTGTTGCCACAAGAGCAGCACAAACCACTTTTTTTTTCTTGTGTTCAACAGTGTTTTTGTTTCCATGTCACAGTAGATTTTTATTCTAAAGAATGTTGCCAGGAACAACTCTCATGTTGCCGTGGGTACTTCTACGTGCGCTAAACAGTTGAAGGTAAAATACTGGACTTCGGTTTATCATCTCATCCGAAAGACTAGCATCTATCTATCTATCTATCTATCTATCTATCTATCTATCTATCTATCTATCTATCTATCTATCTATCTATCTATCTATCGATCGATCGATCGATCGATCTATCGATCTATCGATCTATCGATCTATCGATCTATCGATCTATCGATCTAGCTATCGATCGATCGATCGATCGATCTATCGATCTAGCTATCTGCCTATCTGCCTATCTATCTATCTATCTATCTATCTATCTATCTATCTATCTATCTATCTATCTATCTATCTATCTATCTATCTATCTATCTATCTATCTCTATCTATCTATCTGTCTGTCTGTCTGTCTGTCTGTCTGTCTGTCTGTCTGTCTGTCTGTCTGTCTATCTATCTATCTATCTATCTATCTATCTATCTATCTTACTACCAGCTTGTCTGTCTGTCTGTCTGACAGTCTGTGGGTCGGTGGGTTTTTCTGTTAATCATTTATTTATAAAAATTTGTTTGTCTTTCCTTTCGTGTGCATATCTGGCTATCTACCTACCTTGCTAACAGTCTGCCATTTTGGCTCTACCACTATCTATCTATCTACATAACTGGCTGTATTGTTGTCTAGCTGTCTTTTTATTTCCTAAGTGATTTGTGTATGTGTGCATGCGTGCGTGCGCGAGCATGCGCGCGTGTGTGTTATGTGTGTGTGAGTGTGTGTGTATGTGTATGTGTATGTGTATGTGTATGTGTATGTGTATGTGTGTGTGAGTGTATGTGTGTGTGTATGTGTGTGAGGGGGTGTCTGTAGTATGTATGTGTATGTATGTGTGCGCACGCCCGCGCACGCGCGCGCGCGTGTGTGTGTGTAGTATGTAGTGTGTGGGTGTGGATGTGGGTGTAG
>CM060337.1:16190735-16213235 GCA_030674155.1 Stramonita haemastoma | reverse complement strand
ATAAAACAACGAAAAGTAAACAGACTAACAAGCAAGCGCAACACACAAAAGAAAATAACAGCTAGCTCCATGTCCACAGTGTAGCTCCATAGACGACGGGCTGAAAGTCGCTGGTTCGAATCCTGTAAGATTTATACGGATTTTAGGAATTCTGACCGGCTCCTACCCACACTGCGTTTGCTATAAGCTCATTACGGTCTTCGGATGAGACGATAAACCGAGGTCCCGTGTGTTACACATCACTATTTATCGCACGTAGAAGAACCAATGGCAACAAGGCGGTTGACCCTTGGTAAAATTCTGTAGAAAAAAGCCACTCTGAAGGGAAACAAATACAGTTGCATGCAGGAAGAAGAAAAAAAAAGGGTAGACGCTGCACTTGTGGCGACGCGCTCTCCCCGTGGAGAGCAACCCGAATTTCACGCAGAGAAATCTGCTTTGACATAAATGGTACAAAATACAAAAAAATTAGGAAAACTGTGAACACAAAGTCGAGTCGTATCCACCTTAACGGATGTGATTTCGATAGTCTTGTTTAATTTATGTCATCAACACTGTAGGTGTTTGTATCTTCCAGCCCTGATGACACCCTGGTATAGTATGGGAAAAAGCGTACAGCACAGCCCTGTCAAAAGTATCAAGCAGATGAGTTTTTGTGTTGCAGCATCATTTCATCATCTTCATCATCATTGACCATCGTGCAACAATAAAAAATACTTATTTTCTGAAACCGGGGTTGTTCTGATTTCATGGTGACCTCAATTTCGGTTTTCCCATACATTTCTGTACCTGAGCGAGACTAGTACCAAGCCTGCGGGGCTGAAAGTGGCAGAGGAAAACTATCGGAGGCATCGTTTGTGGAAGTCACCCCCGGGTCTGGCTCCACGGCTAAACTATTTGTGACGCTCCACCACGAAATGAGTCTCTTTGCACCTAACACACTTTTCCACTAGGAGCCATTAAAGGCTGGTGGAGGTCAGGTTATCGATTTTGAGATTTGAATTGATTATGAAATTATAGTATTATTCTATCTTGTGGTGAACTATCAAAGCATAATTTGTTTCCTTTTGCCTTAAAACATGTTTTTAAAATACTCAAGCTCTCATTCTGACCACCTCTTAGGATTTTAAACTTTCAGTTTTTCATTTTGTCATTCCCTGCAGTCTATCATGTGACTTGTAATAACTTTTCATAGAATTGTCTGATTTTCAATCTGTTTTTTGTATTGTATAGCCATTTTATTGCCAATCAATGACATGTATATAACTAAAATTGACCTCTGGTACAGTGCGACTCATTAGGTGGCGGAGCGTCATATTTTTTCTTCAGTGCTGGGTTTAGTGGTGTGTTCTGAGCTACACAACTACTACCACAGCAATCCAGCAGCAGTGCAGGGCTCCTCTGGCTGGTGGCTCCACGGCAGCCTGATTTTTGATGGGCTCCTCTGTGGATTTCTGACCTGGGAATGTAGCATGGGGATACTGGTAAACTGAGGCGGCGAGATTCTTCTCCTTCTTCTTTCGTTCGCTTGACACGGTCTGAGGATGTGTCCTGGGAAGATAATGGCATGTCCTTTCCAGCTCCTCTCGCGGGCCGTACAGCTTGGTCTGTAGGTTTATCTCCGTCGGCCACTCTTTCTTCCTCAGGTGGCTGAATAGCGTACACCTTTGAAGGATGTGCTCGCCTGTCTGGTTTCTTTACCACAGGCACACAGGGGAGAAGGAGCAAGTTTCAGCTTTGTGGACATAATATGATGGTTTAGCCTGTTGTGTCCTGTGCGGAGTCTTAGAATTATGACTTGTTCTTCTCTTGATACAGCGAGATTAAAATGAACGGCGTTGGAACAGCAGCAGGACAGCAACGTCACAAAAGATGAGGCAGAAACAACACCAGTCCTGGACCCAGACTTGAGGGAGTCACCCACCCAAGGTGGCGACTACCACAGCACCTCTCCAGCGACCGTCCCCTGCGAACCTCCTACCCCAAAGGCTTTGATACAAACTCACCATAGGCACGAAGTAGATGTGTGTTATTACTATTTTATATTATTATTTCTTCTTTTATACCAAGGATAATGAAATAAGAAATCATGTGGGTTTTTTTTCATTAGGTCCCATGTGTATGCAGTTTTGTAATTCTTGTCATCTGTTCTTACTGGCACACAATGGCCTACTCTCACAAAAAGCGGAACATAATTTGACGTGTGCGCAAGATGTTTTGCATGCGTTTATAGTCTCATCCGAAAGACTTTCAGGGAGAGTGGAGTCAGCACTGATGTTAACTCCAGGGGAAAAATTCCCTCGAATGGGAATCGAATCGCTCGTCAAATTGAGAGCACAATGTTCTAACCACTAGGCTATCCATCCCGTGTGTGTGTGTATTGTGTGTGTGTGTGTGTGTGTGTGTGGTGTGTGTGTGTGTGTGTGTGTGTGTGTGTGTCGTGTGTCTGTGTCTGTGTCTGTGTGTCTGTGTGTGACTGACCATATTCAATCCAGAATGCCCTCCTCAGCTGTGGTGTCACCACAAACATCTCACTCATATCAAAGATGATAGAAAAGTGTGTATGCAATCATTAGAGGACTTCCTTGGTGCCCTGGGCTCTGTTACTGTGCAAAAAGTCAGGGTAGGACGGACTTAAGCCAGTGTTTTATTATTCGATTATCCTGGAAATCAAAGAATATTATATAAAACTAAACAGAAACACATCAAACAAGACAGGACGGAAACAGCAGTAAACTGTTTGTGTAGAGCTGAACCAGTTATCCTAAACCCCATCAGTGCAGAACGCTTCGTTCCATATTGCACGTGAAAACCTGAACAGTGTTTTGCCCACACATGCAGTTTGGGATTTGAGCACTGAACGTGTTTGGCAACCCACCTCACCTCACCTCACTTCACTGCACTCTACACCAACCACAGCTAACGCCACTTCGTGTCCATGCAGGCACAATGATTTAAAATACCATCACTTTGCTGCAGCAGCGTGGCCATTTGGGCAGTTTTGACCTGAGACTACAGGTAAAGATGCTGGCTGTTTTTGTGTAGGTTTTTTAAAAATGTTTTTATATTTGTTTTTGATATCTTGTTTTGGAGGAAGTGGGGTTTGTGTGTGTGTGTGTCAAGGCAAGTCGAGGCAAAATGATATCTATCAATTGTAGTGGCCATTTTTCAGGTCAAAATCAAAACCTTCTTTATCACTGAGTCAAACATGTGTCCACTGTTACGCTGTGAAGTTGTCACCACAACTGATCATTTCCTGCTGCTGTGTCTAAAATAAATGTCGTCTGCTGGTGTTTTTTTTAATAAAGAAAACGCCTTTTTTCATGACAAGTATTACACTGTAGAATCCAAAAGGTCTTTGATTAATGTTCGGCATTGGAGATGATTGTTTTCTTTTAAATCTTTCTCGAAAAAAAGGAAGGAGAATGAACTAAGAAGGCGGACAACAAGGATGTGACAGGAAAAAGTAACAAGGTAGAAACAGAGAGGGATAGAAAAGAGGGAACTACTAGAACAGGATTTCCAGGTTGGGATGCTATTTATGCTGACAGGTCCCCTGTATCCCCATGAGGGGATTCCAAATGATTTTGGCGGGAATGGAGTGGGTGGGCAATAAACTCCAGAGGAAAAAAATATCCTGGACAGGCGCATGGTGATGGTATGATCTCAGGCCATCAGATCACAAGCTGAACGTTCTAACCACTAAGTTAATCTATTCCGTACCCCCCCTCCCCCGATTTGTTTCATATAAGAACTATGGTATGAGGAGGGAAATGACTGATTTAGAGAAAAAAAATAGTTCACACAATTGTAAAAAGACTAGCATAATATTTACCTTATCACGCAAAGTTTTGAAAAGTGTAGAAGCGAAACAAACGTATTCGCATACATAGTCACATACACATCATTAAGAATAGCAAAATTTTCGCATTCAAGGATTCCTATGAAAATAGCATTAAAACAAAAATCGTATTCATGTTACATAATTGTAAAGTAGCAAGTTTCGCTGTTTTTTTTCTGTCTGGGGCAGCTTGCTCCTAGCTCATTTCTTGCTAGAATATTCAAACTTTGCTTTTTCTTTACAGAGGAGCCTTGTGTCATCAAGACGGCCGATAAACACACCGCCACCACCACCACTACCTCCACAACCACCACCACCAACGCTACCATCACTACCGCTACCACCGCCACCACCACACCACCAACACCGCTACCACCCACCACCACCAACACCACCAACACCGCTACCACAGAAACAACATCCAAGGAACAATTTTGCCATCCTCTGTTCTGTAATAGAAGGCAAATACGAACCTGGGATGCAGGTGCAGATGTCAGTGCTCGGTATGACATGTCATGACATGACATGACATGACATACAGCGTAGGGGGGGTGTGTGCTTCGGCCATGTCCAGACTGACCGGGTCATCATCAGTGAGACAAGCGAGAAGCAGCTCCACATAGGTCACACAGAACATTGCCCTTGCAAGGCTCGTAGCCTGACTAGAGAGGATGTGCAACAGCCCTGCTCCACTACACAAGACACTCAGAAAGAGGTATCGGGCCTGACCCTAACCCCACCCCACCCCACCCCCAGTGGCCAAGAAGCTATACGGCGACTTGGAGGACCTGCAGCGTACTGCTGCCTTCACTGCAGAGACTGAGGTGTCTGTTGTTCACTGAGGGACTGCAAAGAAAAGCAGGACTTCAACCATCAACTAAATGTGAGTGTAATGTTTATTATATTTTGTAGACACTTGATAGACTTGGCATGTCTGTCGGTCTGTCTGTCTGTCTTTCTCTCTTTTGGTCTGTATCGCTGTGTCTGTCTGTCTGTCTGTCTGTCTGTCTGTCTGTCTGTCTTCTTCTATCTCTCTCTCTCATCTGTCTGTCTCTCTCTTCTATCTATCTCTCTCTCTCCATCTATCTCTTTCTCCCTCTCTCTCTTCCTCTCTCCTCTGTTTCTCTGTCTTGTCTGCCTGTCTGTCTGCCTGCTCTTCTGTCTGCCTGTCTGCCTGCTCCCGCCTGTCTGTCTGCCTGTCTGTCTCTGTCTGTCAGTCTGTCTTTTCCCTCTCTCTCTCTCTCTCTCTCTCTCTCTCCTCTCTCTCTCTCTCTCTCTCTCTCTCTCTCTCTCTCTCTCTCTCTTTCGCTTCATAACTCCCCCCCACCTTTTTTGTTTTTTGTTTGTTGTTGTTGCAATGTTTTCCAGGCAGTTTATTTGTTTGCGTCGTTTTTTTTTTTTATTACGCTATGGTCTTCTTCCTTTCCCCTGCCCACCCTTCTCTCTCTCTAATCCCCCCCACCCTCTCTTCTATTTTGTTTTCTCTGTATTAGCGTCTGTCTGTCTGTCTGTCTGTCTGTCTGTCTGTCTGTCTGTCTGTCTGTCTGTCTCTCTCTCTCTCTCTGTCTCTTCTCTTTCTCTGTCTCTCGCTCGCTCGCACCTTCGCTCTTTTCTCTCTCTCGTTCTCTCAATTCTTTTTTTATCACAGACTCTCTGTCTCAGTCTTTGTCAGTCTGTCTATCTCTCTGTTTATTTCTTTCACGGAATATCTCTGTCTCTGTCTGTCTGTCCGTCTCTCTTTCCCCCCTTCCCCATCTCTCTCTCTCTCTCTCCCTCTCCTCTCTCTCTCTCTCTCTCTCTCTCTCTCTCTCTCCTCTCTCTCTCTCTCTCTCTCTCTCTCTCTCTCTCTCTCCTCTCTCTCTCTCTCTCTCTCTCCTCTCAATATTTCAAATATCCAAGGGGCCTTTTTGCCTTATGTTCTTTGGCTAGAGCTTCGAAATTGTGAGATTTTCTTTCCTCAACTCGAGCTCTAAAGTTCACCAATGGTGATAATTTTGACGTACGGTCCGTTTTTACCCACCATGAGGGTAGCCACATTCCGACTTCGGGAATACATTATGTATGTGTGTCTTTACTTTCAGCCACTTCGCAGTGACCTTAGACCTTCTCACCACAACCCTATGACCCGAATGACTCTCACTGGATAGGCCCGTGTTGGTCAATAAAAGGGGAGGGAATGAAGACTTCTGAAATGCTCTGCTTCGTCCATTTCTCTCTCTCTCTGGCTCTCTCTCTATATAATTAATACTCTCTCTTTCCTCTCTCTCGTCCATTCTCTCTTCTCCTCTGTCTCTCTCTGTTCTCTGTCTCTCTTCTCCCCTCTTCTGTCTCTCTCTCTTCTCTGTCTCTCTTCTCTCCTCCTCTCTGTCCTCTCTCTCTTTCTCTCTCTCTCTCTGTCTCTCTGTCTCTCTGTCTCTGTCTCTGTCTCTGTTCTCTTCTTCTCTCTCTCTCTCTCTCTCTCTCTCTCTCCTCTCTCTCTCTCTCCCTCCTCTCTCTCTCTCTCTCATCTCCTCTCCTCCTCTCTCTCTCTCTCGTTCTCTGGGACAAGCAGCTAGTACTGTCTTGTCACAGGAGCGAAATGTCCTGGCTGCCGTTAAGGGCCTGAAAAGTCGGGCCAGCGCATCGAATTTCGGCATACAACGAAGCGCCGGTTTTCCGAGATCTGGGACTACAGGAAAATATCGGGTCTTCTTTTCGTCAAACGCTCAGACAGCAACTACGGTTGTTTGTCATATGAGCGAAAACGCGTTGCACTGCCGTTAAGCGTCTGGACAAGTCAGGCCCAACGCTCCAGTCCTTGTGAGTGGGGATAATATTCTGTTCCAGAGACTCGTTTCATGAGGTTCAGCATGCTTCCCGATCACAGAGTTGAGCCGCAAAGCTCTGGCCAAAATATTTCAATGCACTGGCGTGAGTCCGCGTAACCGTTCGCCTTCAAAATCGCAGTTCGCGCAGTGGCCAGTCTCCGTATGCCTACTGCATTCAGTCTTCCACAGTGGAAAGTCTACAGTGGTCCTGTCAGTATGCACACAGTCACTACCCCACGCTGCCACCTTGCAACAACAATTTCACAGGCACGACCAGAAACCAACACAACCGACTGTGAAACATCAGGACAATGGTCACACAAAAAAGCGACACATGTCGCACCTGCATACATTCCTCCCTCTCACCTTCACCTTTCCCGGAGTCTTGGGGCACTCACCCCTGAAGATTTTGCAACCAGTTCCTCCTCCTCCAGTCCTCGCGCACACGCAAATTTTGGCAGGTGGCCAGTCCAGTCCACTCGGTCGCGTTCATTTGCTGGACTTTGGACAGTGTGTCTGGTCAGTATCCTGCCGTCAAAACGATCACTGGGCACCAACTTCTGATTGCATCCTTCATCCTTGCTTCATGATAAAAGTAGATAAAATTAAAATAGAAACTAATAAACTAAACTAAACAAAAAAATAGAATAGGAATAAAATTAAATAAAACAAAACCTAACTCATTTTCATTAAACGAGACATAGAATAAGAAATAGTGTAGTGTTAAAATACAGAATTAAAAAAAAAAAAATAATAAAAATGAACAATTAATAAAATGTAGGGACCAAAACTTGGGGCAAGAGATGACAGGAGCGCAATCTGGGTGACAGTGATCCTGGTGTTTGTAAAACCACCACCTACAGCGATCTTAGTTTCCGTAAACACCACCACCTACAATAATCTTGATTTCCGTAAACACCACCGCCTACAGCGATCTGTGCCCGAAACACCACCACCTACAGCGATCTTAATTTCCGTAAACACACCGCCTACAGCGATCTGATTTCGGTAAACACCACCGCCTATAGCGATCTTGGTGCCCGTAACACCACCACCTACTGTGGCCTTGTGTCCTAAACACCACCACCTACAGCGATCTTGGTTCTGTAAACACCACACCTACTTGCCTTGGGTCCGAAACACCACCACCTACAGCGATCTTATTTCCGTAAACACCACACACCTACACGATCTTAATTCCTAAACACCACCACCTACAGCGATCTTGGTTCTGTAAACACCACCACCTACAGCGATCTTGGTTCCGTAAAACCACCACATACATGATCCTGGTGTCCGAAAATATCACCACACAGCGATCTGATTTCGGTAAACACCACCACCTACAGCGATCTTGATTTCGGTAAACACCACCACCTACAGCGATCTTGATTTCGGTAAACACCACCACCTATACGATCTTGTGTCCGTAAACACCACCACCACATGATCTTGGTGTCCGTAAACACCACCACCTACTGTGGCCTTGGTGTCTGTAAACACCACCACCTACAGCGATCTTGGTTCCGTAAACACCACCACCTACATGATTGTGTCCGTAAACACCATCACTAAATGATCCTGTGTCTTAAACACCACCACCTCACGGTTTTGAGACAGTGGTCACGAGGGATTGGACTCTGCACCTCGCACAGTTTCACAGCATTTCCTTAGGCTCCTTCCTTCCCATACTTTATTCCACCGGGTCCTAATCTGGTGAGTGGTCTTATGGGTCACGTGAGAGTCCTCTTCTGTGGTAAATCATCATGTGGACCATCTGAAGTCTTCACCTGAAAGTCACGTGCATCACCTGGGATTTTGTCTCCTCACAATTGAGGATATCAAACTGGAAAGCTGACATTTAAATATGCTCAGAACGTGTAAGTATATGTGTACAGCTGTAGTGGAAAACTGACCTCATCAAATGTTTGGGACGTGTAAGTATGTACGTGTACAGACGTGGTGGAGCGACTTTATCATACATCATTCAGGTATGGGGTGTTTAGCTCTCAAGTCTTGAGTAACATAATTATAGTTAGCTTCTGGCGAATCACGGTAAGTCATTAAGGGAATTTTTTGTCATTATAAAGACTGTGTTTTGATTAGTTTGCTGCCTATTTATGTTGAGAGAGTGCCCCCATGCTTTTAAGCTATGCAGAAAAAAACATGCGAGGAAATATGTAACTTGATATCTTTGTTTTGGAATTTATTTAGTAAGAAATGTACTGAAATCGGGTACAGGACAAAAATATTTCTGAAATTTATTCACATACAAAGATGAGCAAAAATAATGTGCTTGATAACTTCACTTCGAAATTTATTTAATCACTGGGCATTAACTCTGTCTGAAACCGAGATAGCCTAGTGGTTAGAGCGTTGGGCTCATTACCTTATGGTCCGGGCTCGATCCACCAATGAGACTTCTTCTACAGATTTTTACCCCTGGATTTAACATCAGTACCGACTCCACTCTCCCAAAAGTCTTTCGGACGAGACTTAAGCCAATATCCCATCTGCAAATGTACGCAAAATATATTGGGTTCATGTTAAAACCCGTTTTGCCTTAAGAAGGAGTAGACTATTGCGTGCCTGTAGGAACCAATGACGAAATATTTAAAAAGCATGCACACTAGTGTTTTGTTTAAACATTATCCCCGAAGTCGGAACGCGGCTGCCTTGCCGGCAGGCAAAGGATCCCATGTTTATGCAAAGTGTCGCCATTAGTAAACCTCGGAACTCCAGATGAGAAACGAAAACATATGGTGCGTGCATAAGACAGGGATGTACACGCGCGCGCGCGCACATACACACACACACACACACACACACACACACACCACACACACACACACACACACACACATACACACATATACATACACAAACACACATACAAACACAAACACAAACGCACACGCATTCCCATACACAGCCCCCACCCCCACCCCCACACATCTACCTACAAACACGCACCTACAAACACGCACACACACACACACACACACACACACACACACACACACCACACACACACACACACGCACACACACACACACACACACTCTCTCTCTCTCTCTATCTCTTTTTGTCTCTCTCACACACACTCACACACACACCACTCCTCACACACACACTCACTCACACACACACTCACTCACACACACACTCACTCACTCACACACACACTCTCACACACACACACACACACACACACAAATACACACAAATACACACACACACACAAATACACACACACACAAATACACACACACACACACACACACACACACACACACACTTACTGATGATGACTTTCAGTTTTCAGTGGCTGTGGATCAGGAATCGAGGGCCTGTGACCTGACCTGTGTGAGGGCAGCCATCATGACCTTCTTACCTGACCTGTGTGAGGGCAGCCATCATGACCTTCTTACCTGACTTAATGTGTTTGAGGGCAGCCATCATGACCTTCTTACCTGACTTAATGTGTGTGAGGGCAGCCATCATGACCTGCCTTACCTGACGTAATGTGTGTGAGGGCAGCCATCATGACCTTCTTACCTGACTTAATTGTTTTGAGGGCAGCCATCATGACCTTCTTACCTGACTTAATGTGTGTGAGGGCAGCCATCATGACCTGCCTTACCTGACGTAATGTGTGTGTGAGGGCAGCCATCATGACCTTCTTACCTGACTTAATGTGTTTGAGGGCAGCCATCATGACCTTCTTACCTGACTTAATGTGTGTGAGGGCAGCCATCATGACCTGCCTTACCTGACGTAATGTGTGTGAGGGCAGCCATCATGACCTTCTTACCTGACTTAATGTGTTTGAGGGCAGCCATCATGACCTTCTTACCTGACTTAATGTGTGTGAGTGCAGCCATCATGACCTGCCTTACCTGACGTAATGTGTGTGAGGGCAGCCATCATGACCTTCTTACCTGACTTAATGTGTTTGAGGGCAGCCATCAGACCTTCTTACCTGACTTAATGTGTGTGAGGGCAGCCATCATGACCTACCTTACCTGACTTGACATGTGTGAGGGCAGCCATCATGACCTGCCTTACCTGACCTGACATGTGTGAGGCAGCCATCATGACCTGCCTTACCTGACCTGACATGTGTGAGGGCAGCCATCATAACCTGCCTTACCTGACATGTGTGAGGGCAGCCATCATAACCTGCCTTACCTGACATGTGTGAGGGCAGCCATCATAACCTGCCTTACCTGACATGTGTGAGGGCAGCCATCATGACCTGCCTTACCTGACTTAATGTGTGTGAGGGCAGCCATCATGACCTGCCTTTTCTACAAGGGGAGAGCATCTGTATCAGCAAGGCCCATAAACCAAGATGGTCGTCAGGGTGGATGTGAGGGACGTGACACGACAAAATGTGCAAAGACAACATCGAAGACATGACAAATCATGGACAACATCGAGGACAACATGCCAAATCATCAATGACAACATCGAGGACAATATCAAGGACATTATGCCAAATCATCGATGACAACGTCGAGGACAATATGTCAAATCATCAATGACAATATTGAAGACAACATCGAGGACAACTTCAAGGACGACACGGCAAGTCATCGAAGACGACATGGAAGACAAGTTAAATCATTAAAGACATCATCGACAACTTCGAGGACAACATGGATAAGACGGCAAATCAAGGATAGCGAGGACAACATCGAGGACAACATCGAAGACAACATTGTTACGTTGAGACCGTTAATTTATTTTTTTTTACACGGAGGTTTTTTTTTGTTATCTTTTAAATGGTTCAGATTTCATATATTGAGAAAATACGCTAGTCTTCATTATTCCTTGTAAGGACTTGTGATAGTCTGTTGTGTCTTTTGATTTTAAAAAATCGACCATCATTTAAAAAAAAAAACTGTCGTTATGTATTTTTTGATGCCCCATCGCATCCTTTGTGGTACTCAAATTTTGAGATGTTTTGAAATATTTTTTTGTGGTTTTTTTGTTTGGTTTTTTTTTTTTACAAAATGCATAAACATAGTGATGGGTGCGGATACAATAATAGCTTGTAGTAGTAGTGTAGTAAGTATAGTAGTAGTAGTAAGTATTTAGAGTTAGTAGTGTAGTGTAGTAGTAGTAGTAGTGTTTTATGTGTGTTGGGAGAGAGAAAAAAGAGTAGAGAGAGAGGAGGAGAGAGAGAGAGAAAAAGAGGAAGAGAGAGAGAGAGAGAGGGGGGGAGGCAAATTGTAAACAAGATTCACATTATTATGAACAAGGCTATGGGATGATCAACCATCGATATGTCTTTCCGAAATGCACGTAATATAAAAAAAAAAACATGCTAGTTACATTAAATGATCAGATATATTCAAGTAAAGATTTTTTCTATACGTTACCAACACGTTTTATAGGGTTTTTTTTCTTTAAATAAAAATTTCAAGGATAATGAAATAAGCAGTGGTGTGTTTATGCATGTGTGTGTGTGTGTGGTGGGTGTGGTGTGTGGGTGTGGTGTGGGTGGGGTGGGGTGGTGTGGGTGGGGAAAGGGTGGTATGAAGAGGGGACATAACTGTTGGAAGATGTATTTTAAGGGAAAGGGGTGTTGGAAGGAGGGGTAGAATAACATGTTGGATTAGTGGAGAAAAGAAAAATAAAGGGGGGAGTGGGCCAGCCGATCAATTTTTTTCAGGTTCAATTTCCTCATATTCCTTTCGTTTAAAAAAAATCTTGCGTGGGTTATTTTCCGCGTAATCGTTTTCTTTTTTTAAATGGAGAAAAATTCAAATGAAATGTCTGTGATTAGCAAACAAATTCCAACAAATAATCCAAACCAAAATTATACATAAAAATTTATTGTATAATTGTAATGTATTGGTAATGAATAAATTCATAAAACTCCTCCTCTGTGTTCCTGCTATGCTCAATTTTTAATCCCGTAATAAAAGCACCTACACCGTTGTGTCTAAAAGCTACACACCATAGTGTCTACTGTTTGTTTGTGTCCACACGCATGCATGCAGACAGACCAACCAACGGACTGACAGCCCTTGCCCCAATATTAACCATTAACACTAACCCTAACCCTTTACAACTAACCTTTACAGTTAACTTAACCCTGGCCCAGTCATGTAGGACACAAATGGCAGGTAGATCCTTGGTACATGCTGATACTAGGCAAAACATTTTTGTCTCGTATGGTTGGGGGTAATTGTAGAACTGTTTCTTTTTCGTTGTCTTACTCGGGCAGCAACTACTGTCAGGTGAGCGAAAATGCGTTTGCGCTGCCGTTAAGCGCCTGACTAGGCAGCCCAGTGCGTATGATTTCGTAGTAGGAGAAATTGCCATGGTTTCTCTTTTTTGGAGACAAAATCTTTTGATATTAAGGGGACCAAAAGTAGAGAACGACAAGAAAACAGGAACTAAAGGAATGTGATGGAATGGAGAGGTGGGTGGGTAGGGGAAAGGGGAGGAGAGAGGAGGGAGGAAGTAGGGATATATTATAGGTCATGGGTGTTTAAAAGGAAAGAGGTAGAATGTATGTTTAGGTCAGTAGGAATGAAAAGGAGACCCTGTGTGTGTGTGTGTGTGTGTGTGTGTGTGTGTGTGTGTGTGTGTGTGTGTGTGTGTGTGTGTGTGTGTGTGAGTTTTTCTAAAGTGAAAAAGCAATTGGATATATGTTTTTACTTGTTAATTATGAGTGAATGTTTGATGTATGGTTGCCAAATGGTATCTTAGATTTGTTCTTTCTTTTTTTAAACTCTTTTTTTTACATTGATTCAGAAACGGTGTCAGAGAAAAACATGACCTGGTCCTACAACTGTGACAAGAATGGCAAGGTTTTTTGGTTTTTTTTAAAAGTACGCAGGACGTTTAAATTGTACTTACAGACTGCTGCAGAACTGAAATTATTCACTCTAGAGATAAAGTGAAGGAATGTGATGGACATTGAAGGGGTTTGTAGGGGAAAGGTACTGTAGTGGGGAAGGTAGATGGATTTATTATAGGTCTCCATAATGTTTAGAAGAATAAGTTGATTGTTTAATTTTTTAGGATCAGTAGGAGATGAAAAGGGAGACCTGGTTTAGTTTTTGGAGTGGTGTATGTTGTAGTTGTTGTGGTGTTGTTTTTGTGTGTTTGTGGTGTGGGGTGAGGTCGTAAAGGGAGAAAAAAGCAATTGGAATGTTTTACTGTTAATTATGAGAGTGAATGCTTGATGTATGGTTGCCAAAATGAGATCGTATTTTTTTTCTGAAAAATGTTATTTTTACATTGCAGAACAGTGTCGAGTTAAACATGACCATTACATTTTTGGTGTTTTCATGTGGTTCGGTGCAAAACATGCAATAGTATTATTTTTGTAATTTTTATAATGAACTTAAATGTTAGAAATATAAAACCCATTTTTCGTCGTATTTATATAATGAAATTTAATGCAAGAAATACAATAGTCCAATTTTTGTTGTTTCATTATAATGATATTGAATGTGGGAAATACAATAATTTAAACTTTCGTTTTCTTTTTACAATGTCATTTGATGCAAGAAATATCCTTTTGCGTTTTTTTAATATAATGAATTTAAATGCAAGAAAACAAAAAATTATTTGTCGTAGCTTTTTATATTGAAGTTCAAATCAAGGAATTCAAAAACATATTTTTTCGGTTATTTTTAAAATGAAATTGAATGACAGAAACGCAATAGTGTATTTCATGGATTTTTCCATGATGAAATGTTAAATAGATGGGTGATCTCCTTAGCTTTGCTAAAGTCATGAAGAGGAGGAAGGAGAACAGTTATAAGAATGTTGGGAGGAATGGTAATCCATGTTCAGATCTGACTTTGTTTTGGGGGATTTTTTTTGGTGAGAGAGAGAGAGAGAGAGAGAGAGAGAGAGAGAGAGAGAGAGAGAGAGAGAGAGAGAGAGAGAGAGAGAGAGAGAGAGAGAGAGATGATTGCAAGATTGTGTGGTATTTTTTTTACATAGTATATTTTTGGTGTTTTTATGTTCAGGGCAACAAATGCAATGATATGTTTTTCGTTGTTACTTTTATAATCAAATTGAATACTAGAAATATAAAAGTCTATTTTTGTTGTTGTTTTTATATAATGAGATTGAATGCAAGAAAAACAATAGTATAATTTTCGTTGTTTCCTTTATAATGATATTGAATGTAAGAAATGCAATAACTTAATTCTTTTTCCTTTTTATAATGAAATTTAATGCAAGAAATATGTTTTTAAGGTTTTTTATAATGAATTTAAATGCAAAAAACAAGTATTTTTCGTATTTTTCATATTGAAGCTGAAGTCAAGGAATTCAAAAAACACATTTTCCTTTTTTTAATGAAATTAAATGACATAAATGCAAAAGTATATTTTATGTATTTTCTAATAGTGAAAGGTTTGATTGGGTGATCGTCTTTAGCTTTTTTAGGTCATGAAGAGGAGGAAGGGGGACGGTCATAAGAATGTTTAGGAGGAATGGTAATCAATATTTAGATTTGACTTTGGATTTATTTTTTTTGAGAGAGAGAGAGAGAGAGAGAGTAGAGAGAGAGAGAGAGAGAGAGAGAGAGAGGAGAGAGAGAGAGAGAGAGAGAGAGAGGTTGAGGTTGGAAAGATGGTGTGGGTTTTTTTTTTACATAGTATATTTTTTGGTGTTTTCATGAAGTTCAGTGCAAAAAGTGCAATGATATATTTTTCGTTGTTACTTTTAGAGTGAAAGTGAATGCTAGAAATATAAAAGTCTATTTGTCGTTGTTTTTATATAATGAAATTGAATGGAAGAAAAAGTGTAATTTTTGTAGTTTCCCTTATAATGATAGTGAATGCAAGTATTACAATAATTTAATTTTTCGTTTTCCTTTCTATAACGGAAATCAAATCCAAGAAATATATTTTTCGGTTTTTCATCATGAAATTGAATGCAAGAAAACAAAGGTATATTTTTGGTAGCTTTTTTTTCTTGAAGTTGAAGTCAAGGAATATAAAATGCATATTTTTCGTTATTTTTAAAATGAGATTAAATAAAAGAATAACAATATCTTTCATTTATTTTAATGAAATTGAATGCAAGAAATACAATAGTATATTTCATATATTTTTTTAGAAAATGAAATTGAATATAAGAAACACAATAGCATAGTTTTCGTTTTTTTCTTTAATGAAACTGAATGCAAGAAACACATAATTTTTTTTTGTAATAGAATTGAATGCAAGAAATTTAAAAGTATATCATTTTTATGATGAAATTGAAATTGAGAAATACATTTTTTGGTGTTTTTTTCCAATAGATTGAAAGCAAAATATTGATGTATTTTTTTAAAGAAATTAAATGCAAAAAATACACAATATACTTTGTCTATTAATAGATTTAATGCAAGAAATGCGCTTCTTTAACTATTTTTGAGATTGCTAGCAAGAAGTACGATGCAGTTTCTTTTTTAAGCCATTGCAAGTTTTGGTTTAGTGAACATATCAGTTGAATGCAAGAAATGCAAAAAGTGTATTTTTCGTGTGTTTTTTTTAATAATTAAATTGCAAGAAATACACTAGTAATATCTTCCTCTTTTTTTGTTTTACAATGAAATTAAATGCAAGAACAACAATAGTTTATTTGAGTATTTTTTATAACGAAATTGAATGCAGGAAATACAGTATGATTCTCTTGTTTCTTTAATATTGAAATGGAATGCAAAAAATACAGAAAAACTCGTTTTTTTTATATAATGAAAATGGAATTGAACGCAAGAAAAATAAAAGTATATTTTTCGTAGTTTTTTTATCATGAACTTGAATGCAAGAAAAGAGTTTAGTTTTTCTCTTTTTTACAATGAAATTGAATGAGTTTGTTTTATTATGAAGTTAAATGCAAAGAATACAGAAGCATATCAATGTTTCATTAAAAAAATATTCAAATTGACTATAACAGAAGCCTGGGCATGTGTATACATACACATGTACTCATAAAAAAAATCTGTCTTGTTTATAGCTTTATTGTTTTCCTTCTTTGTAAATGTCTTTCTTGCCAATGATTTTAAAATTGCAATTATTGGTGTGTGTGTGTGTGTGTGTGTTGTGTGTGTGTGTGTGTGTGTGTGTGTGTGTGTGTGTGTGTGTGTGTGTGTGGTGAGAGAGAGAGAGAGAGAGAGAGAGAGAGAGAGAGAGAGAGAGAGAGAGAGAGAGAGAGAGAGAGTGAGAGGAGCGTGCAAGCGTGCGTGCGTGCGTGCGTGCGTGTATGTTTACGCGCGAGTGCGAGCGTCCATGTGTTAATAATACGGGCTATATGTCTTTTCTAGTCATTGGTTTTAATAACATAGTATCCATACATTGGTGTTGGTGTGTGTGTGTGTGTGTGTGTGTGTGTGTGTGTGTGTGTGTGTGGTGTGTGTGTGTTGTGTTGTGTCTCTCTCTCTCTCTCTCTCTCTCTCTCTCTCTGTTTGTCTGCGTGTGTGTAAGTGTGTGTGTGTGTGTGTGTGTTGTGTGTGTGTGTGTGTGTGTGTGTGTGTGTGTGCTTGCGCCTGCCTGAACGCGTGCAGCTAGTGTGAGTATTTGTGATATCTTCATTTGAAGCAATCATATAATATTTGAACAAATATGAAATGTAGCTTTGTTGTCTTTGATTATGATTGTATTAATATGCATGTCAGTATTGCATTTGCCCTTCAGAGATGATTAAAGTGTTTTTGACTTTACTTGAAATACAAAAGTATATTTTTCGTAGTTTTTTAAATATTTAAATTGAATGCATGAAATACAAAGGAATATTTTTCGTTTTGTTTTATAACGAAATTGAATGTGAAGAATATAAAAGCATATTAGTTTTTTTTTAAATATTTAATTCAATTTAATAAAACAAAAGTATATTTTTTGCTGTTTTTTAATCATTTAATTGAATGGTACAAAAACAAAAGTATATTTTTCTGCGTTTTTCTTATAACGGAATTGAATACAAGAAGTAGAATAGTATATTTGTCGCGTTTTTGTTTGCAATGAAATTCAATTCAAGAAATACAATAGTATATATTTTAGGATTTTTTCATAATGAAATCGATTGCAAGAAACACAGTAGCATATCTATTTATTAGATCAAATGCAATAAATACAATAGTGTATTTTTCATTTTTATGAGATTGGCTGCATGAAATCCATCATTACATATAAATATCTTTATTGTCAAAAAAAGAGCAAGAAATACGCTTGTACATTTTTCGCATTTTTTGTGAGATTAAATGCAAGAAATGCAATGTAAATCTTTTTTTTTTTAAAGTCTTGGCAAGAGTTTGGTTTTATGAAACATCAGGTGAAAAAGAAATCTAGTCCTGTGCCTTTGATAATGGTAGGGGAGTTATTAGCTTATATCGTGGTGTGTGAGGTATATGTGGGAGAAAATGCCTGATTTTCTTTTTCTTTTAGAAATTGGATCCAGTTTAATATAAAGCGGACCAGGTTCTATGCTTGCCTTTGTATTGAAATGACCCTAGTGTGTATTGGTGGTAGATCTGTGTATTTATTTTCCTCTCGCAGATAACGGATTTTACACAAATACAGCTATGAAAAATGTATGTATCTGAAGATTTTATGCTAATTTTTTGTAGTCAGTTAAATGTACCCGTGTGAGGGGCTTGTTGACTTTTGCTTTTTTTTCAATTTTCAAATCAAATAGCATTGCAAAAATGAAATCTAGTCATAAACTGGCCTTTTATAAAGGTAGGAATCAGAATCAGAAATTGTTTATTGTCAAATTTGTTTTCAAGTTATGACAAATCAATTTCTCTGTGTTTTGGTATGAAAAATATCTCTGTAAAATTACCGGATTTGCAGTTGTAATCAAATTTTGACTTTAAACAAATTCGCCATTTCTTTTTAAATGATAGGGGAAGAAGAATGTTTAGGAGTAATAGTACTTCATGTTTAGATCTGTGTGCGTGTGTTCGTTTTTTTGTTGTTGTTGTTGTTGTTTTTTTAGAGAGGGAGAGAGAGGTAATGGAAATATTGTGGGTTTGTTTGTTTGTTTGTTTTTTACATAGTATATCTTTGGGTTTTTACGAAGTTCAGTGCAAAAGAAGCATTAGTAGATTTTTTGTTGTTACTTTTATAATGAAATTTAATGCAAGAAATATAAAAGTCTATTTTTCGTTGTTTTTATAGAATGAAATTGAATGCAAGAAAAATAATAGTATAATTTTTGTATTACCCTTGTAATGATATTGAATACAAAAAATACAATAATTCAATTTTTCGTTCTCCTTTTTATGATATATTTTTCGTCTTTTAATCATGAAATTGAATGCAACACAACAAAAGTATATTTTTCGTACCTTATTTTATGGGTTGAAGTTGAAGTCGAGGAATATATAATGCATTTTTCGTTGTAATTTTTTTTTAATGAGATTAAATGACAGAATACAATAAATCTTTCATTTAATTATGATAAGATTGAATGCAAGAAAGGCAATAGTATATTTCATGTTTTTTTATATAATGAAATTGAACTTAAGAAACGCAATAGTAGTATACTTTCGTTTTTCTGTAGTGAAATTGAATGCAAGAAATACAGTAGTAGATTTGTCTGTTTTTTTGTTTGTTTTATAATGGAATTGCATGCAAGAAATGCAGTAGTTTGTCATGTTGATTTTTATGATGAAATCGAATCAAGAAGTACATTAGTATTTTTTGTGTTTTTTCCCTACTAGATTGAAAGGAAAGAGATGGTGTATGTTTTTTCTTTTTTTGAAATAAATTGAATGCAAGAAGTACACTAGTTTATTTTTCATATATTTTGAGATTGAATGCAAGAAATGTGCGTGTATAATTATTTTATAAGATTGAAAGCAAAAATTACAACGTATTTCTTTTTATTTTTGGTTTTTTTTTTTAGCCTTTGCAAAATTTTGGTTTGATAAAAATGCCAGTTGACTGCAGGAAATGCAATAGTTGTTTTTTATGATCGAAATTGCAAAAAATAAATAGATGTTTTTTTTTCTCTTTTCAATGAAACTAAATGCAAGAAATACAATAGTTTTTTTTTTCATTTTTATAACGAAATTGAATGCAGGAAATCAAAAGTGTGTTTCTCTTGTTTCTTTAATAATGAAATCGAATGCAAGAAATACCAAAATATTTTTTTTCATAATGAAAGTGGAATTGAACACAAGAAAAAAATAGTCGTAGTAGTTAGTTTTTTTATAATGAACTTAAATGCAAAAAAATAATACACAATATATTTTTTTAAAGAGAAATTGAATGCATTTGCTTTATATCAAAGTTAAAAGCAAAGAATACAAAAGCATATCACTTTTTCATTAAAAAAAAAAATTCAAATTGGCTTAACAAAAGCGTGGGAGTGTGTATACATGCACATGTACTCTTATAAAATAACTGTCTTTGTTTTTGGTTTTATTGATTTTTTATTGTTTGTAAAATTTGTCTTTCTAGCCAATGGTTTTAAAACATTTTAATTTTTGGTGGTGTGCGTGCGTGTGTGCATGTGTGGTGGTGTGTGTGTGTGTGTGTGTGTGTTGTGTGGTGGTGCGTTTTTGTGTGTGTGTGTGTGTGTGTGTGTGGTGTGTGTGTGTGTGTGTGTGTGTGTGTGACGAACGTGCTGTATATTTACGTGAGTGTTTGTGTGCGTGCGTACATGTGTACGTGTAAATAATACGGGTTATATGTCTTTTTTAGTCATGGGTTTTAACATTGTATTCATACATTGGTGTGTGTGTGTTGTGTGTGTGTGTTCGGGGGGTGTGTGTGTGTGTGTGTGTGGTGGTGTGTGGTGCTGGGGGTGCGTGCATGCGTGTACAGTGTGAGTATTTGTGATATTTTTTATTAGAAGCTGTCATATAATATTTGAAGAAATATGAAATGTAGCTATGTTGAGTCTTTTCTAATAATGAAATTAGGAAGTACAATATTTTTTTCGTTTTTTGCAATGAAATTAAATACAAGAAATACAATTGTATATATTTTTTCTCTTTTCCATAATGAAATTGAATGCACAAAATACAGTAGTCTATTTTTTTCATTAGATCAAATGCAATAAATGCAATAGTGTAGTTTTGATTTGTAGAATTGAATACAAAAAATCTACCAGTACATTTTTTATGAGAATAAATGCAAGAAATAGGCAAGTATATTTTTTCGTTTTTCCATGAGATTAAATGCAAGAAAAGCAATATAACTCTTTGTTATTTTTTAAGTCTTGTCAGAATTTTGTGTAATGAAACGTCGGGTGAAAAACAAATCTAGTGCCTTTGATACTGACAGGGGTGTTATTAGTTTATATTGTGTCGGAAGTATATGTGGGAGAAAATGCCTATTTTTCTTCTTTTTATTTTTTAAATGGTATCCAACCTGCTATAAAAGGTACCAGATTCTATGCTTGCGTTTGTATTGAAATGACCTTTGTGTGTATTGGTGGCAGACCTGTGTATTGATTTTCCCCTAGCAGATCAATAACAGATTTTACACCAATACAGTTATGGAAAAATAATTGTATCTGATGACTTCGTGCTATATATGTGAGGGACTTGTTGGTTTTCTGCTATTTTTTTTTTTCTAAATTGTCAAATCAAATACCATAACAAAAATGAAATTTCGTCATGTACAGGCCTCTAATGAAGGCAGGAATCAGAATCAGAAATTGTTTATTGCTAGATTTATTTTCAACTTATGGCAAAGCAGTTTCTGTGTTTTTTTTTTTTTTTTTTAAAAAGCTCTGTAAAATTGCTGGATTTCTAGCTGTAATAACAATTTTGACTTTTAACAAATTCGCTATTTTTTTAAATGGAGAAAGAGGGAGTATTACAATGTAACTTTAAAATTGCAATGTTTCGATTTTTTAAAAATCACTGTAACCTTTGATGTTTGTTGCTTTACCAATTCTTTAAAAAGAAAACAATTCATTGCCTTTTGCTTAAAATAAAATGCAACTGTTGTTTTTATTCCCCCCCAAATTCTTTCGAAACCCCATTCGTCAGTAACATTTTATTATTTGGGGGGTGGGGGGATGGGGTGGGGGGTGATGATGGTTTTGGTTATTTTTTTTTTTGTTGCCTTTTGAGTTGTGCAAGTATTATCAGTGGGTTTCTTGCTATATTAGTGTTTTTCATTACAAAAAAATGCCTCATGCCTTGTCAAAATTGTTCTAGAATATTAACCATAAATGTAAAATGTTATGGGTAAATTTGCTAGGCTATTGAATCATAAATATTATTGGATATAAATTCCAAACCTGTCCATCTGAATGAGTGAAGAGAAAGTTGCATTAACTTTTTGTTTATTTATTTGTGAGTACCAACAAGGTATTTTTGTAAAAAAAGGAGCATTTTTTCCATTTTTTCTGTATTTAACACTCATAAAATACTCATTAATTTTTTGTTATTTCTTAAGTTTAGAAATCAAATGGTGAGCACACCTCTGGCACTTGACTACCGAATTGACTTTCTTCCCTGAGAAAAGTTTTGTACAACACTCTTCTTTGAATTTATAAAGCTTACCAGATAATATATTGCACTCTTTTATTATTGAGGATGTTTTCTGGCTGTAAAGATGACATGGCTTTAGCTTTTCATCACTTCTGTGTTTTAAAAGCAAATTGACATAATATTTAAGGTAGCTGTGCTTTCTGGCTGTAAAGATAACATAGCTGGAATTAAAGCCTATTTGTCACCTATGTGTTATAAAAGCAGATTGGGATGAGCCTTATTGTGGTCTGAGATGTGTCAAAGGATGTAAGAATTGACAAACGAACAAATGTCAGTGGGTTGGTCATTGTGTTTCTGCTGGTCAGAGCATTGGGAAAAGCCTTCCTCCCCCTTCAGCCCCCAAAAAAAGCTGGAGTTAGGGTTGGGCAGCCGGCTCG
>CM060337.1:16173235-16185735 GCA_030674155.1 Stramonita haemastoma | reverse complement strand
CTCTGTAGCCCTTGAAAAATAGGTTATTGATTCACTCTCTCTCTCTCTCTCGCTCTCTCTCGCTCTCTCCTTGTGTGTGTGTGTGTGTGCGTGCGTGTGTGTGTGTGTGTGTGTGTGTGTGTGTGTGTGTGTGTGTGTGTGTGTGTGTGTGTGTGTGTGTGTGTGTGTGAATTTTTTTCTCCCCTTTTATCAAAATGTTTTGTTTTATATGACTTATTTTGTTGATAGATGGTGGTGGATTGATGTTTTAAGTCATTTACCTCATCATATTCTCATGTTTGCTCTTTAATTATTGCGCTTAACAAAAATTCAAATCAAAATCATTATTGATTCTTATTTTCGTTTCTGAATCAGTGCCTTTATATATCATTACCTTATTATTGTATCTCTGTCTTATTACTTGCCTGTTGTTTGATACTTAGTATGGTTTCTTGCTCTTGGTATTTGGATCATTATAATTATTGTTGTTTAGTTAGAGGTTATCTTTTTATCTTGATGTTATCCCTGAAAAGGGCGGGGACTGGATGTAAAAAAGCACACGAGTGCTTATCTATTATCCTCGAATAAAAGAATTTGCCTTGCCTTGCAAAGCCTTGCCTTGCCTTGTCTTGCCTTACCTCTCTCTTTCTCTTTCTCTCTCTTTCTCTCTCTGTCTCTGTCTCTGTCTCTCTCTCTGTCTCTGTCTCTCTCTCTGTGTCTCTCTCTTTGTCTCGGTCTCTCCGTTCCCCCACACATACACACACGCACACGTACACACACACATATAGCCTCACACACATAAAAAAACACACACACATACACTCATACACATGCATACATAAATAGCTAGCCAGTCAGCCAGCCAGCCAGCCTAGTGATCAGAGCATTGCGCTACCCGAGTTTGAATCCCATTCACACATACACACTGAAAAAATAACACGCACAAACAGCGTGGGCATGAAGGTGCGCGGGCATACACACCCGCAAGAACAAGGCTCATATGGAGATGACTGACACACAACCTGAGAACAAGATGGATATCAAGATGATGGAGACGGTATAGCCTAGTGGTCAGAACATTGCGCTCGCAATTTGACGACCTGGGTTCGATTCCCGTTCGAGGAGATATTTCTCCTGTAGTTAACATCAGTGCTGACTCCACTCTTCCCCAAAGTCCTTCGGATGAGACTATAAACCGAGGCCTCGTGTGTGAACGCACGCAGAACATCTTGCGCACACGTTAAGTCCTGTTCCACTTTTCGTAAGACTATGCCATCGTGTGCCGGTGGGAACAGATGACATTCACAAAGCTGCATACACACGGGGACTGGATTAAAAAAGCACATTAGTGCTTATTCCATTATCTTTGAAATAAAATAATAAAAAATAAAATGAAATAAAAATGTGACAAAAGGCCGGTGTGTAAGTTCCGTTATACCCCGACTTTTGCGCAGTAACTGAGCCCATGGCACCACGACAGTGCTTTATGGTATGCATACACACATTACTAGCATCTTTGATAATTATGGGTGGCGCTGTTCTTGTGGCAACACCGCAGTACCAACAAGGGTAGCCTGGCTTGAATATAACGAGTCTGTACGAACGAAAGCTGGTACAGTTCACGCCACAGTACATAGTATAACAGATAATATTAATGATAATATGCAGTATGATGCACCACAGCAGTGCTGGGTCGCCACCACACGCACACTTACAAAAAAAGTGCACAAATAACGCGAACGCGCATCCATACGCGCACACACATGCCCCTAAGAATAAGGCGCATATCCGAGAAGACGTGATAAAAAGCTGGTTTGAGTCCCGCCTTGATCTGCCTTTTGCGCATCAACAGAGCCCACTGCACCATGAGAGTGTTATACTGTATGCATACACACTTTACTAGCATTTTTTATATGGGAGGCGCTGTTCTTGTGGCTACACCACATGCCTGAAGAGGACACAGCCTGGCCTGAATATAGCACGTCTGTCGGAACGAAAGCTGGTACAGTATACGTATTTATGATAATATGCAATATGATACACCACAGCACAGTGCAGGGCCTTCGACACACACACAGAGACACAGATACACAGACACAGACAGACAGACACACACACACACACACACACACACACACACACACACACACACACACACACACACACACACACACACACACATATATACACACACACAAATGAACGTAAAAACAACCACCAGCACGCGCACGCATACGTGCTCAAATATACCCCCCATAAAGTGCTAGTTTGTGTTCTGTTTTATCCCGACTTTTTGCGCAGTAGCAGAACCCACGGCACCATGAGCGTGTTATAGTGTATGCATATAATAAATTATTTTACACACACACACACACACACACACAACACACACGCGCGCGTGCGCGCGCACACACACATACACACACACACTTTCAGACACACAGATAAAAAAAAGATTGTACACCACAATGACTGATATTGGTCATAATTATGATGATCTGTTTTGTGTCAGGTAGTTTAGTACTTTGTCATTTTTATAGATTCCCATATCTCTAGACACAACACTAAATGTCATCAGTACTCACCAAAAGTGCCATAAACCCGAAGTGTCTCAAAATTCCAGGCTTTTTTTAACTTTGTCAAGAAAAATAAATATCTTGACTTCATATTTTTTTTTTATTGTTAGTGTACTACTTATCTGCAACATAGCGTATGATATAGAGAGACAGAACTAAAGGAAGATAGCGAGCAGTGCTTTTTTTTTAATGCAGCCCCACCTATTATTAATTATATTGCGCCTACCACAGCTACCATGACTATTGTTAACCCTATTGCACCCACCCCAGCTACTATCACTTTTTTTTTTAACCCTATTGCACCCACCATATGCACAGCTACCATCACTATTCTTAACCTTTTGGCACCCACAACAGCTACCACCACTATCTTTAACCACTTTTGCACCCATCACAACTACCATCACTATCCTTAACCCAATAGCACACACCACAGTTACTGTGGCTATTTTAACCCTTTTGCACCCTCCACAGCTACCACCCCTATCCTTAGCACTATTGTGGGCACTACAGCCACATTGACAGTACTCAACTCATGTGTGCCCACCACAGATACCACCGCTATTATTAACTCTAATGTGCCCAACCCTACTGATCCCATCACAGCTACCATCATTGTCCCTTACCCTATTTTACCAACTACAGCTACCAACACTATCCTTTAACCCCATTGCGCCCAACACAGCTATTATCACACTAACTGTCTAGATAGCAGTCCTTGATCCATCAACTCTCTGGCCAGGCATAAATTGGGTAAATGTTATCAGGATCATCTCTCGTTTTGGCTCCAAAGTCTGGACAGAAGATATCTATCTATCTATCTATCTATCTATCTATCTATCTATCTATCTATCTATCTATCTATCTATCTATCTATCTATCTATCTATCTATCTATCTATCTATCTATCTATCTATCTATCTATCTATCTATCTATCTATCTATCTATCTATCTATCTATCTATAAGGCCATGGCTGCTGGAAAGTGTGTGTAGGGTGATAATATGGATACATTTGGTCGTATGAGTCTTCTGAGGATTGGTAGTGTTCTGGTGATACCAGTGGTTGTGAAGTGTAGCTGTGCGGTTTTTATTTTTGAAAGAGCATTGTCCTCGTTTGGCCTGAGCATTTATCTATCTCCAAGTTTATGTCTTTCCCATCTTTCTCTTTCTCTCTTGTTATGTAATCGTTACTGACGACTGAGCAACTACAACTGCATTATCTGTAATATCTTCATCGTCGTCGTGGTAATGGCAATGTCGTTATCTTTATCACAGCAACCTCCACAACTGTGTTCATGATCTTCTTCTTCTTCTTCTTCTTCTTCTTCTTCTTCTTCTTCTTCTTCTTCTTCTTCTTCTTCTTCTTCATCGTCATTGTCATCGTCATTGTCGTAATCGTCATCGTCTTCGTCTCCTTCCTCCTCCTCCTCCTCTCCCTTTTCTTTTTAACTACCTTCCATCCTTAGTTTATTTAAGAACAAATATGCAAACAATGTATAATTGATTTTTTAAAAATAGTTTTCTCAGTTTTCAGTGTGTCATAATGAACAATATATTCCTGTATGCTGTCTCCTATCTTAATGAGACCCCCCCCCCCCCCCAACATGATGGCTGGTTGACTATCTGAATATCCCATTGCTGTAGAAGTAGGTATACTATGGTAGATACATATATAAATATATATATACATATATATATATAGTATATATGTATATAGCCGCCGCTGTAGTCTAGTGGTTAGGGCGTTGGACTCGTAATCTAAAGGTTGCGGGTTCGATCCCAGCTTTCGGCTATGGCGTTGTGCCCTTGGAAAAGGCACTTTACAGCTATTTTCTCACCCCACCCAGTGTGAAAGGGGTACCAACCTTGTGTTGGGTTAACCCTGCGATAGACTGGCGTCCTATCCAGGGGGAGTCTATGACTCTCAGTCGCTTAACGCCACAGAAACCGGGATAAGCACCGGCCTGATGAGCCTAAGGCTCGGGAGAGACTTTAACTTCTTTTATATATGTATATATATTATATGATATATATATGTATATATGTAAGTATATATATATATATATATGTATATATGTATATATGTAAGTATATATATATATATATATATATATATATATATATATATATATATATATATATAAATGTATTTAAGTTGATGTAGGAGAAAGTTAGAAATCGTGACCCTCCACTACGAAATGAGTCTCACGACACATGGCCAACTTTTCGCAAGGAGTCATTTTAGACACGTGAAGGTCAGGTTGTCAATTTTGAGATTTTGATTGGTAATAAGATTTAGGTTTCCTTCTAAATTGTACTGAAGTATCAAGGCGTAATGCTGTATTTGTTTTGTTTTTTTGCTTTTAGAGCATGTTCACAAAGCCAAATCCTCCATCTGGACCACAGATTACAATGCACTCTTCACCAAATTCTCATTTTATCCCTTTCTGGAATTAAGCATTTATATTTGTTATAACAATTTATCGAAATGGCCAAATCTTACTTTTGTATGAATACCTTTTTCATTACGTCTTTTGATAACACTCTAACAGCTAAACTTTGACATCAAGCACAGTGCACCTCATTTTGTAGTAGTAGAGGGTCGTACATCCTTCATTGTGCTTCAGGCGCTGCCGAAACTGAAATCAGTCAGCCACAACTTCCGAATGGTCAAAATCCAATGTCCATCCCCACAGTCATTTGCTTAGCTATTGTAATGTAATGAATGCCTGTAGAACTTTCCTATCTTTTGCCTGTATTCAAAGACTCGTTTTGTTCATCACAGCTCATCAACATCTTATTGCTATGCATTCATTAGACATAGTTGGTGAGAAGAGAACACCGAGACACAGACATCTTCTGCCTTACAAGGGATCATCATCATCATTATCACAGCATCAGATACTGGTGTTCATAGACATTGGCTACTAGCCAATGGTTCCCTGTTGCCAAAAGTCCTTGTTTTATGCGTGGGCTTTCCGTTAAGAGGGCAAGATAATTAACCTTTTGGCTTTGCTTGCAGTCGTGGTTATCATTAAAAGCTCTGGGGTTTTGCCCGGTTGTTTCCCCTTAGTATCGAGTTTCTTACTCTCATGACTGAGGTAGGTTAAGGGTTTGTCTGGAAGTTGATGGTGTTGGTTTCATTCAGGAAATATCGTATTGACTTGATGTTAAAAGAAAGTGAGTCTATCGTGCTGAGGTATTTGTTCTTTTATGGACGTAGTCTTTTATTGTCAGGTAATGCATACACTGACAGATAGACAGATAGACAGATAGACAGATAGACAGACAGACAGGGCAGACAGAGAGGCAGACAGACAGTAAGACATGCGAGAAACTATTACTGATATCTGTTTGCATAAATGCATACATTAGTACATAAACACATTGTATTACATAGATAGATATAGTAGATAGATAGATAGATAGATTGAGATAGATAGAATAGATAGATAGATAGATAGATAGATAGATAGATAGATAGATAGATAGATAGATATGATAGATAGATAGATAGATAGATACATACATACATACATACACACATACACTACATACATACATAATACATACATATACATACATACATACATACATACATACATACATACATACATACATTATACATACATACATACATACATACATACATACATACATACATACATACATACATACATACATACATACATACACATTATATCATATACATTTACAAAATACCATCCATCCATCATCATCCATCCATCCATCCATCCATCCATCCATCAATCCATCCACACAAACATACATATACGTGTGTATGTGTGTGTGTGTCGTGCGTTGCTCTGCATTCGTGCGTGCGTGCGTGTGTACATGTGTGTGTGTGTGTGTGTGTGGGGGGGGGGTGCGAGTGTGTATGCGCATGTGCATGTGTGTATTTTTAAAGCTATTGACTAACTTACTAACCAAGTATCTAGTCAATAGACATAAAACATAAGAACTCAGTGGTAGGCACCCATCAGAATCGGAAGACTATGGAGTTGCGCTCTAGTCTTTAGAGCGCAAAGCCTGGGTAAGTAAGTATGAAGGGCAAACTGTTACCCATGCAGCAGACCCTCCCTCTCCACGCCACTGGAATGATCCATTGGAAAGGCAATGACCGATACAAATGGTTCCAGTACCGTCGCAGGAGCCAGCAGAACGTCGCGATGTACAGCCCCGAGCCTCCCTGGGACTCCAACTCCCCGATCTTTCCTCAGGGATGGTGTCTAAACACGACACCTGGGTGCATGCTGGGTTTTTAAAAAATAATTTGTCATCCGCTCCTACCGGCACACGATGGCCTGGTCTTCCGAAAGGCGCAATGGGTTTTTAACGTGCGCGCAAGATGTTCTGCGTGCATTCGCACTCGGGGCGAACCCGGAACGTTGCGGTTTACTTGTTGGCAGGCGAACGTCTTAACCATCCTGCCACCTTCCGTTCATATAAGAACTCACTGATTGAGTAAATGAGTGGGTGAGTAAGATAGTAAGTAAATGAGGGAGTTCTTGAGTAAATGAGTGAGTGACTGACTGGCTGACTGACTAGCTAGCGTATTAGGTACTTCAATATTCAACAAACTAGTCATCTTTTTTTAAACTGACTAAATTACAATTCAATTACTCAATCACTCACTTACCGTCCAGCAAACGAAATGAGCACTTTTTGACAAGAAAAGTAAAGCACTCAAAACAACGCTTTCAGTTTTTCAAAGCCACACAAAATGTTTTGGGAGATATTTAAGCGGCAGAAGATGTTGCCCTCTCGCAATAGCAAAATGAAAACAAAACGGCGACATGACATTGATTTCAACTTAAATAAAGTAAACAAAAAATCCCAAAAGATCTAAATGAAAATAAGAGAAACATGAATATCCTTTAAAAGTGGTAATTGCCACGAGTTTTTTATTTTCACTAATAAAATCATTCTGCTTGGATATTTTTCATTCTTTTTGTTGAAACTTTTCCCTTTCTGTCATTGTTTTTCTCTGTGTTTTACCGTCTTTCTGTTCCCCTCGTGTCTGTCTCTCTATATTTGGATGAAACTACGTATGATTTTTCTTCAAATATGAAAAAAGAGGTAGTCATGATTTCTGTGTGTTAATGAAGAAAATTAAATATGTTGGTCATAAACTCAGGTTTATATGTATCAGTTATTTCATATCAATATGTCAATGCCTTACACTAAAGTTGACCAAAAAGTACTTGTCTGCACTTACGTGTTAACAGCAAAATGATGTACGCGGTGTGTGTGTGTGTGTGTGTGTGTGTGTGTGTGTGTGTGTGTGTGTTGTGTGTGTGTGTGTGTGTGTGTGTGTGTGTGTGTGTGTGTGTGTGTGTGAAATCAAATCAAATCAAATCAAATCAAATTTTTATTTTCAGATGGTACATTGAATAAGCATTGATTCGCTTTTTTTCATCAAGCCATCTATCTAAAGATAAAAACAAAACGAACAAAAATAAAAAAACAAAAGCAGAAAAAAAATCACCAGTGTGTGTGTGTGTGTGTGTGTGTGTGTGTGTGTGTGTGTGTTGTGTGTGTGTGTGTGTGTGTGTGTGTGGTGTGTGTGTGTGTGTGTGTATGTGTGTGTGTGCACGCTTTCAATCAATTGGTCATATTTCTACATTTTTTCTTTCTGTTTACATTTCGTAAACATGTCGTATTGTTTTGCTAAATTTTGTTCCTTTTTATCTTTAATTCTTTCGTTGTTCCTCCTTCTCCTTCTTATCATCATCATCATCATCATCATCATCATCATCATCATCATCATCATCATCATCATCATCATCATCATCATCATCATCAGCAGCAGCAGCAGCAGCAGCAGCAGCAGCTAGTGCAGCAGCAGCAGCAGCAGCAGCTGCAGCGCAGCAGCAGCAGCAGCAGCAGCAGCGCAGCAGCAGCAGCAGCAGCAGCAGTATCATCGTGATCGTGATCACCATCATCATCATCATCATCATCATCATCATCATCATCATCATCATCATCATCATCATCATCATCATCATCATCGTCATCATCATCACGTCACCGTCACCGTCATCGTCACCATAACCACCATCACCATGATGATGATGATGATGATGATGATGATGATGATGATGATGATGATCATGATCATGATGATGATGATGATGATGATGATGATGATGATGATGATGATGCATGATGATGATGATGATCATCATCATCATCATCATCATCATCTCATCATCATCATCATCATCATCATCATCATCATCATCATCACCAATACAAATCACCATCACCAATGCTATCATAAATCATCACTTTTTTTCTCCTTTTTCGTGTTTTTCTTTTGTTTTTCACCCCCTCTTCTTCTTTGTTTGTTTTTTCTTCTACCTCCTAAGACATCAAATCTGCCTTCAAAACCAGCTGTTTGTTCTGTTAATCCTTTAACCCTGGCATCTAGTTTCTTTTGAACTGGTTTGAATTTCTATGATGTGGTCACATCATATTGACAACAAAGCTTGGGTATTCTCCCCTCAGTTCTGTCTCTGTCTTTGTTTTTGTCTTGTCTCTGTCTGTCTGTTTGTTTCTGGTGTGTGTGTGTGTGTGTGTGTGTGTGTGTGTGTGTGTGTGTGTGTGTGTGTGCGTGCGTGTATGTTCGTGTGTGGTGTGTGTGTGTGTGTGGTGTGTGTGTGTGTGTGTGTGTGTGTGTGTGTGTGTGTGTGTTACGTTTGTGCGTGTTCGTGTGTGTCTGTGTACGTTTGTGCGTGTTCATGTGTGTGTGTGTGTGTGTGTGTGTGTGTGTCGTGTGTGTGTGTGTGTGTGTGTGTGTGTGTGTGTGTTGTGTGTTGTGTGTGTGTGTGTGTGTGTGTGTGTGTGTGTGTGTTGTGTGTGTGTGTGTGTGTGTGTGTGTGTGTGTGTGTGTGTGTGTGTGTGTGTGTGTGTGTGTGTGTGTGTGTGTGTGTATGTTGATTACTGTAAGCAAGAGCAAGCTTTGTATCTCTGGCCTTAATTCTACAGATTTGATGTTTTTTGCTTTATTGCCGTAGAGTTAAAACCAAACGTTAAATTGATGGCCTATTTTTGCGCTTGAAAATATTCCTTGGGATTTACTACTACTTTTTTTTAAAGCAATGGTTTCACTTCATCTGCATATCATTTTTTTTTAAATGAAAAGCAAAGATAAGTTATGAAGATTTAAAGGTTCATTTATAAATGTTTTTTCAACACCATTTTATTCTAATTTATTACTCTGCAAGTTATCATATAACATGAAATACTGTTTTTGATTCATTCATCACCGTCGTTTTTGGTTTGCTTGCTTATTTCAACCTATTTTCGGGAGAGTGTGGGTAACTATTTTTGTTACAGTCTGTTTGACTTGAGCTTTGGATTTTATGTGTTTACTAAACCAGTCAATGGCCGTTTTATGTTAATATTAAAGTTGTGCATTTAATTACTGAGTTAGTCATAGGTTGGAAAGGTGGCAGACCATAGTCATGTTTGAACGCACTAGTAACCCGTGGTTTATAATGCTTTATCAATGTCTGTTTTTTTTAGTATGTTTTTTCATTAACATTTCTCTAGGTGTTCTAGGCTTTGAGGTATCAAAAAATGTAGTAATAATGGCCGAAAATGAGAGAGAGATGGAGATGGAGGAGGAGAGGGAGCGGGAGGGGAGAGAGAGAGAGAGGAGAGAAGAGAGAGAGAGAGAGAGAGAGAGAGGAGAGAGAGAGAGAGAGGAGAGAGAGAGAGAGAGAGAGAGAGAGAGAGAGAGAGGAGAGAGAGAGAGAGAGAGAGAGAGAGAGAGAGAGAGAGAAGAGAGAAAACAGACAGACAGGCGGACAGACAGACAGACAGTCAGACAGAATTTATTATATACAATACATATATAAGACAGAGATATAGAGATATAGATAGATGGGAGGATAGTAGATAGATAGATAGAAGAGAGGGGGGGAGGAGGAGAGAGTGAGAGAGAAGTGAGTGGAAGGAGTGAGAGGGAAGAGAGAAGGGTGTGAGAGATGAGAGAGAGAGAGGAGAGAAGAGAGACAGAGCCGAGAGCAGCAGAATTATTTTATGTTTTTTTTAGAGAGAGAGAAACAGACAGACAGACAGGCGACAGACAGACAGACAGTCAGACAGATATTTATATAGATACGAAATATATATATTAGAAGAGATGAGATATAGAGATAGATCGAGATAGATAGATGAGAGAGAGAGAGAGAGAGAGAGAGAGAGAGAGAGGAGAGAGAGAGAGAGAGAGAGAGAGAGAGAGAGAGAGAGAGAGAGAGAGAGAGAGAGAAGAGAGAGAGACACAGACGAAGACAGAAGACAGACAGACAGACAGACAGACAGACAGACAGACAGACAGACAGACAGACGACAGAGACAGAGACAGACAGACAGACAGAGAGAGGAGGGGGCGTAGGGTGAGGAAACAGACAGAGAGACAGAGAGAGGGGGGGGGAGCTGTGATGGTTGTTATTTTATCCTTAGACAGTCTGAACTGACTATTCAAAGCTCGTTTTCGGGCAAGGCAGTGTAAAGATTGTGTCGAATTAAAAAGGCATCAGGCGTGTCTGGTGTGAGGTGGGCTGTGGCAAAAGGTACCAGATGCCTCCCGATTAGTCAGGCCCCTTACATCCTCATTATTCCCTTCACCTGCCGGCCATCTTCCTGGTTTTTTTGTTTCTTCTGTCGACCGTCCATATTTTAACCGCTTTTGTTGTTTTCAAAAAATTAACACTGCTTAAAATTAGATAAGAGGACAATGTATGTAAAGCAGAAATAGTATGCTTTTTTAATTTTGAATTCGTTTTGCGCTTGAGAAAATTGCAATCCGAGGTTTGGACAAAGTCAACTGTGTTATTTGTTAGGTACATTTTTAAGAGAACCACACTGAATATACACATAAAGATCTAAGAATAAGTGGTCTACATTAATCAAGTTAATAAAATGAAACATAAATTGACCAAAGAGAACACCCAAAGTACTATAACCAATACACAAGTAGGTAGACGTGATTAAGGAAGGTTGTTTTTTTTCTGTAGTGTTGTACTTAGTGCTATTTTCGGTGGAGAATGCACAAGAAAACAAAGTTCAGCCGACGATTTTCATTTTGTAAGTGCTGACAAAATGCATGGTGATGTTCATAACCAAAGTATTATTTAATACCCATCTGGACATTCTGTCTCTATTGTTGACTATCATCACTAAGATTTAAAAGGTAGGTAAAAAATCCTCTTTTGTTAAAAGATCATGAGAAAATGATTTAAAGCTCCCTCCAAGTTACAAAAAATATATATAATCTTATATCTAGTGCAAGACACACTTTCAAAGCCTAACCCCAGGGGTTTTCAAACTGTTAAAATTTCGTCACATTTTTGAAAAGAGAAACTATTTTTTGTTAGCTAAAAGTGGGTTACCCTTATACATCTTCTTAGCAAACCTTTGACAGCTTCTTAGCATTCCTTTGAAGATTCTTAGCATTTCTTGACAGATTCTTAGCATTCCTTTCACAGCTAGTTTCTTAGCAGTTCTTTGACAGCTTCTTAGCATTCCTTTGACAGCTTCTTAGCATTCCTTTGACAGCTTCTTAGCATTCCTTTGACAGCTTCTTTGCAATCCTTTAACAGATTCTTAGCATTCCTTTGCAAGCTTCTTAGCATTCCTTTGACAGCTCCTTAGCATTCCTTTCACAGATTCTCAGGAATTTTTCTTCGTTATTAGGTGGAACGTTGGCTTGCCTTTGTTTGCATATTTAGAGAGATATGCATGCGCACACACACACACACACACACACACACACACATACACACACGTACATGCATATACACACGCACGTGCGCACGCACGCACGGAAGCACACACGCGTGTAGTGTAGTGAAGTATAGTTGTGTATGTATGTGTGTGCATATATTTGTACATGTGTATGGTTTCGCGTAGC
>CM060337.1:16158235-16170735 GCA_030674155.1 Stramonita haemastoma | reverse complement strand
CCACTACATCTAAGACCTTAGCCTGAGCTAGCAGAGCAGTGTCCGCGTTTGTTTCAGCTCTTGACAAGAAAAATAATCTTCTTTGCCTGTTCTGTTTATCCTTGGTCAGTCAGTATAAGGGAGGTCATTGACCCATCCTCTTAGATGGGGTTATGTCTCTTGAGGTCCTTTTTTTTTTGCTTATTGTGGTAGAGAGAAAACATGTTGTTTTTGCCGAGACTTTGTCATGGAATGAAGACAATCTTGATCTATACAAGTTTGAATGACACACCGCGTCTTGTCCAACATCAGTCATGATCTTGTTTACTTCCATAACTGACACATGCTTTGGGCCTGGCCTGAGACTTGTTAAACACTGCGGTATCGGCAGTCTACATGCTACATGCAGCTACAGAGAAACTAAATGGTCAACACCGTCATTATCTTGTTTTCGTGTTGATATTCCTTGGCTAGAATACCCGAAATTTATTAATCGTGAGACTTTTGCGCATGTGGCCATTTTTACACCCTCCAATATTGTAACTGCATTAAAACCTTTAGGATTGATGTGCAACACAACATTAACGTAAACGTGTTTTTTTTTTTCCTAAAAAAAAAAATTCTTTTCGCTTTTCTTCATTTTTACCAGTATAAGGAATCAACTCTTCCGAAAGGAATAACAGGTTTTTAGCTTGTGCACAAGATGTTTAACATGTGTTTGCTCATGAAGCGGTCATTATCTTCTCTTCCAAAGATCTTTCAGGGGAAAAGAGTCAGTCCTGAGGTCACTTTAAGGAGAAATAATTATCTCCTTGAACTCTCCTTCGCTTTTGGTGGTTTTAAACCAGGGCGCCATCCCTGGCCATCAAATCATGATCCCAATGCTCTAACCACTAAGCTGTCTCTCTCCCCGCCCATCTCCTTACTTTAACAACTAGTTAATACAGGTCCTAATTTGACGATCAGCAAAGTGGCAAGCTGCAAACTATATTATGACATTTACATGTACTGCATAGCAATACACGAATAAAATTTCAATGGAATATGGTCCCATAACAGTTGAGGGAAACAATACTTCTAGCGAGCCAAATTTGTGTGAGCCGCTTTGACATCACGCCACGGTGTACCCTTGACGCAGCAGTCAGCAAGGTTAAAACTCCAGTCTGATGGACACTACAGCCAGGTGGTTTACTGCATTTGACTTCACCTCATGGGTTCATGAAGTTGTGGGTTCGAATCTAGCCAGCGTCTGGTGAATCAAGGGTGGGGGATTTTTACGATCTTCAAAGTCAACTTCAAGTACAGACCTGTTAGTGCATGGATTCCCTTTCGTGTATACACTCATGCAGAGGGTCAAAATAATAATAATAACTATGCATGTTAAAGATCCTGTAGCCGCATTCAGCGTTTGGTGATTCGTTACAGAAACACAAACAAACGTAGCAAACATCCCGGAATTCGCCATGTGTCTACCCTCAAGGTGGAGCAAAATTGATCGCATACGCCAAATCTTACCATTGACGAACATCGGAGCTCTTGCTGAGAAAACAAACAATAACAACAACAATGGCAACAACAACAACAATGGCAACGTAAAACTCAACCCATGCCTAAGGTGACAGATCCCTGTGCCTAAGACTGTGTGGAAGTTGTGTCCAAATTTGCATCTCCTTCCTCTGCCCTGTTTATCCTCTCCATCCGCTCTGCCTGCAGGGGATGGATCATCTGACCAGTCACCTCTCTCCAGTTCGGGGCTTGATGCAGCCCATTTCTGCATGTCAACACACATTGTATTGGGGGAGAGGATGGCAGCAGGAATTTTATTGAGTAGCGTTCGTAAGCTACATAGACAGATCGGTAGTCTAGAGGTAACGCGCTTTGCTAGGAAGCGAAAAATCCGGGTCGGAGTGTGAGGTGGTTCGAATCCCGTTTGGGCCAAAAACTTTTCCCCCATCCATTAGACCATGAGTGGTGGTCTGGGTGCTAGTCTTTGGGATGAGACGCAAAACCGAGGTCTCGTGTTTTATACACAATTATTTAGCGCACGTAAAAGAACCCCACGGCAATAAGAGGGTTGTCCCTGACAAAAATTTGTAGAAAATGCCATTTTTGATAGGGAAACAAATACAGTTGCTTACGGAAAAAAACACCCAGACCACCACTCATAGCCCAGAAGACGGGAGACAGGTTTCAGGCACAAACAGGGATCAAACCACCACACACTTCGAACCCGGAGTTTTCGCTTTCCAGGCCGGCGCTTTACCGCCAGACCACTGATCTACTGGGTGTGCATATTTGTGTGTGGTTTTGGCTCTATCTAATGTTATGTGTTATTTGTGTGGTACCCCCCCCCCAACATAGTGACCGTTCTGCTTTAACCTCTGATGGTTGACCAGGGCGTGTATTCAAAGAACGGCAGCAGAGTTAGTTTTTAAACACTGTTTTATGAAAAGTAAAAACTAGGTAGCACACGCAATAATCTCAATGTTGGTTAACCTCAGAGCTTTGGTCAAGTAATGTAGATAAAAAAAATAATAAACCAAGAGAAATAACACCCTGCCTAAATCGGTATATAGTTGTAGAGTTTTTATAATCCGAGATAACTTTGAATTTATTTATTTATTTAATAATTTATTATTTATTTATTTATCTATTCATTTATTTATTTCATTATTTTATATCGCGGATAATGCAAAAAAAAAAGTTTCTTTAACATCCAGTCACCGTGTGTATAGCAGTTTTGTCAACTTGTCATCTGTTCCCACCGACACACTATGGCCTACTCTTTCGAAAAGCGGAACAGGATTTAACGTGTGCAGCAAGATGTTCTGCGCGCCCTCGCACACGGGGCCTCGGTGTATAATTTCATCCGAAGGACAAATCTGAATTGACGACTTGACAACCTTGACATAGCCTCTATGTGGCTAGGGGTAGGGGTAGGGGTCTAAGCAAGGTGATTGAATCGTACTGGACCCTCTTTGACCCTGTCCAGGCGGTGTAGGGTCTCTGACCTATCCATTCCCAAGAGTGTTGGTCTCTCGAGGCCTGTCTTTGCATGCGATCCCTCAGTGTTTTAGAGATAGGCAAGGGAAGGGGGCAGCTTGGGTTTTTAAATGGGCAGGTCTGTAAATTGTGAAGTCTTTTACTGCTATTTTACACTGAGAGAAAGAGAGAGGGAGAAGAGAGAGAGGGAGAGAGAGAGAGAGAGAGAGAGAGAGAGAGAGAGAGAGAGAGAGAGAGAGAGGAGGAGAGAGAGAGAGAGAGAGAGAGAGAGAGAGAGAGAGAGGGGAGAGGAGGGGGAGAGATAGAGAGAGAGAGAGAGAAGAGAGAGAGAGGAGAGAGAGGAGGAGAGGGGGGGGGGAGAGAAGAGAGAGAGAGAGGAAGAGAGACGAGAGATCAGAGAGACAGAGAGCAGAGAACAGAGCAGACAGAGACAGACAGAGTCAAACAGACAAAGAAAAGACAGATAGATAAACAGAACACAGACAGACATATACACAGACAGACAAATAAACAAGGAGAACTAGAAAGCGGAGAGAGAGAGAAAAAAAGAGAGAAAAAAAACCACATCGAGATAGAGACGTACATAGACAAAGAGAGGAGTCAGCCTCCTAAATGACTTTTGGCACGATAAACTGCGATGGTCAATGACTTGAGTGTGGAGACACTAAGCTTGTAGGCCAACCCATTGTGTGTGTTAAGTGTGTGTGTGTGTGGCGTGTGGTATGTGTGTGTGTTTGTGTAGTGTTTGTGTTTGTGTGTGTGTTTGTGTGTGTGTTTGTGTATGTGTGTGTTAAGTGTGTGTGTGCGTGTGTGTGTGAGTGTGTGTGTGTGTTTACGTGAGTGTGTGTGTGTGTGTGTGTGTGTGTGTGTGTGTGTGTCGTGTGTGTGTGTGTGTGTGTGTGTGTATGTGTGTGTCTGTGGTGACCATGTGTTTGCGTTTTATTCTGTTTAATATGTTTTTCTTTGGAGAATAACGAAATAATCACGAATGCGTTTTTTATAATCAGTCCCGTGTGCAACGGTTTCGTAAATTTTGTAATCTGTTTACCAGTTAGGGAAGGATAAAAGTGACTATTGAATTGTTTCAGACATCATTTTCAAAGACTTTAAAGATGAAAGATGGAATAGAAACAGGTCTATAAATTTGTAGGACGTTAGGGTTAGGGTCGTGCTTTTTGAGTATAGGTGTAACCATTGCAGTTTTGAGAGGTGAAAGGAGAGATGATCGGGGTACACTGTTTTCGTGACAGCTGGTATACACTGTGGCAGGCCCTGTATGAAAAGGTAAGCATGTACAGGCTAAAGACCTCACACTTTTCTAACATTGATTTGGGTTTGAATAGGATGCATAACCATCAAAGTTAAACGACACTACACTGACATTAATTTCATTAATATTTGCTGGAAACGGGTTATAATTCTTTACTTGTTGCTTTCAGTGGTGTGGTTAAAGTGTAAAAATAAAGAGTAAAGGTGTCCCATAACCTGTGTGGTCATAGGAGAGCGAGGCATCAAGAGACCTCAGCTTTTCTAGGGGCCAGATTAACAGATCATTTACGAATGATCGAATAGTGATCTCAAGAAGACCCAACAAAAAAAAGACAGAGAGAAGAAAAGGGTTAGTAGGTGAATATAGACAGTACATCAAAACGTCATTAAAATCATTCTTGCAAACAAAACAGTGGAAATGGAAACATTCACTCAGAGTGCACACTGTAACTGATAGGATTCTTTCTACAGTTCAGGAAAACTCGCAGCTAGCTGTCCACAGACCAGAGCAGTCATTTTTAACCTGTGAGTGATGGAGGTGTCAGCAGACACTGATGTCCAAGGCAGGATATCCTCACACACAGTCCCCGGGGACAGGACCACGGGGAGAGTGATCTGAAAGGAAAGGAGGAAACTTTATCTCCTGAGTTGAATGGGGGAAAAATGGTGAGATGTTGGTAAGTTTTCTGCAACCTCATTTATACGCAGCTGTCTTTACCTATAGGCTCTATCTCGCTCCCTCCATTCTCTGCAGAAGCCTTAAGCTTTCAAATGAATATTTTGATTTGATTTGATTTATTCTTTTATATCGAGGATAATGGAATAAGCACTTTTGTACTTTTTTACATCGGTCCCCGTGTATATGCAGTTTTGTAAATGTCATCTGCTCCCACTGGCACACGATGGCCTACTCTTACGAAAAAGCGGAACAGGATTTAACGTGTGCGCAATATGTTCTACGTGCGTTCGCACACGGGCCTCGTAAGGTAGGCCATCGTGTACCGGTGGGAACAGATGACATTTAAAAACTGCATACACACTGGGACTGGATGTAAAAGAGCATATGAATGCTTATTCCATTATCTTCGATATAAAAGAAAAAAAAGATAAATAGATAAATAAACACATGCTCAGATTCAAACAATGCACTATTGTCCGCCGCTCTTTCTCTATTTCAAGTCCATCCCTCTTGAATAACCGCCCCCCACCCCTACCCCTCTAAATTTACCAAACGCCTATATCGATACTTTCATATCTGGACTCAAAATACACTTGTTTCCGACATATGGCTTCCCCCGATAAATGCATCTTTTACCCGTTTCTGCTTTCAATACACATCAATATCGCCATCACTTTGCCTAAGCAGGGTACGCGCGCACGCGCGAGTGTGTGTGTGTGTGTGTGTGTGTGTGTGTGTGTGTGTGTGTGTTGTGTGTGTGTGTGTGTGATGTGTGTGTGTTGTGTGTGTGTGTGTGTGCGGCGCGCGCGGTGTGTGTGTTTGTTTACTTTTATTTATTTATTCTATCTTTTATATCGAGGATAATAAAATAAGCAGTCATGTGCTTTTTTGCATCTAGTCTCCATGTGTATGCAGTTTTGTTGATCTTGTCATCTGTTCCCACCGGCACACAATGACCTACTCTTCCGAAAAAGTGGAAGAGGATTTATCGTGTGTGCAAGATGTTCTGTGTGCGTTCCCACACGCGGCGTCGGCTTATTGTCTCATGCGAAGGACTTTTGAGGAGAGTGAAGTCAGCACTGATGTTAACTCCATATTAAAAATCCCCTCGAACGGGATCGAACCCGGTCGTCAAATTGCGAGCGCAATGTTCTGACCACTAGGTTATCCCCCGTGCGTGTGTGTGTGTTATATGTGTGTGTGTGTGTGTTGTGTGTGGTGTGTGTGTGTGTGTGTGTGTGTGTGTGTGTGGTGTGTGTGTGTGTGTGTGTGTGTGTCTGTGTGTCTGTCTGTTGTGTGTGTCTGTTTGTGTGCTGTGTGTCTGTGTCTGTGTCTGTGTTTGTGTCTCTGTGTCTCTGTGTTCTGTGTGTCTTGTTTTGTTCTGTGTGTCTCTGTGTCTGTGTGTGTGTGCCTCTGTGTCTGTGTGTGAATGTGTGTATGTATGTGTGTGTGTTGCGCCTCTGTTGGCTGTGTGGGTATGAACAGAACAGAACAACAAACAGAACAGAACAGAACAGAACAGAAACAGAACAGAAGAACATCGTTTATTGCCATGGAAGCATAAAAAGCTTATAGACACAAGTGAAACAAATTGGTTAGAAAAAGTCACGAAGATTCATGCAATCAAAAACATACTTTGCAAAGGGTCCTTGAAGGTCGTCAAGCTGTTCAAAATCACTTGGAACTAAATTATTCAAACATATTTGTTGGGTTGCTCCTACACAATAAGTGGCTGGACTATTGCACCTCTTTAAGTAGTATTGTGTATGTATGTGTGTGTGCGTGCGCATGCGCGCGTGCGCTTGTGTGGTGTTATATATGTGTTGTATAATATATGTGTGAATCTCAAATCTTTCAATGATTTGTAAACTGTTGCACGTATGTGAAACTTACATCCAAGCGCTTTTATTTGTTTGCTTTACACGATTCAGTGCTATACGAATTCCTTATGATTGTATCAATGAAAGAAAGTCAATTTATGAGGGATAATGTGCGCATGGTTACTGTTGTAGCGGAATAAGCAGTAGCACGGTAAAACAAAAGAAAAGAATGTACATTTGTTTGATTTCATACATTTGATGTACCTGTGTATACCTGGACAGCTATGGACAATGGATGGCAAATTAATATTTTCTAGTATAAGATAGTATTATATAGCTAGAAACTTACATAACAGAATAGAAAAAAAGAAGAACGACTACTAACAACGTACATACAATACTATTTTTCTCAATTGGATTTTCTATTCTGTAAAATCTCCAAACAGAGGTTAGTCATTTCATCAGCCTTCATTACACAGCCTTCACACTAAGAGGGAGAAGTAAAGTTAAAATCAATCTGTACTAATGGCTGCTAGAATAAGTCAGTCTGATTAGTCAGTTCCTGATTAAGTACGTAACAAAGTAAGCATTCAAAAGATGTCCAGCAAGATACTTTATCAGCTGGTTTAGCTTGTTGTCCTAGCTTAGCATTTGAACGTCCCCTGCTTGGGGGCTTGTTGGTATCAATGGCGTCCCCAGCTTCTGGAAATTCTGTGTGAAAAATGTTCTTTTTTTCTATCCCTCTCTTTGTTTCCGCCTTGTTCCTTTCTTCCTTTTGCCTCCTTTTTGTCTGTTTTCTTCCTTCTTGGTCCATTTTCTTGCGTTTATTATTTTTCAGAAACGACTTAAACGATAACAGTTCTTTCCATACCAAAAGTCGGATATGCTGGTGCCTGAGTTGTCAGGCACTTAACGCAGCACAACGCATTTCCGCCCATATGGCAACAACGATAGTTGCTGTCTGAGTTTGAAGAAAAAAGTATTTGGACAGTTTGTTGTTTGTTTGTTCGTTGTTTTATTCAGTAGATAAGACATTCATTTGTAGTTCCTGCATTTAATTCATTCAGTTTAGAGCTAAGGAGTACTATGGCTGGGTACTTGGCTGGTTTGACTCCAGAGCTCATATTATGCTGCTTATTGGAGATAAAAACGATAGGTTGGGTACTCAGATAGCTAATTAGGTTAGTTGCTTCCTTCATAAAAACTGGATATAATATAATCAACAGCAACAACATGTACGTACTTATCCTTTTTAGCCATTCCAACAGCGGCAGAATTCAATCAGACAAACCGCCATTCTGTCAGCAGACTCTTCCAATCAAGGGACAAAATCACACTGGGCACATAACCACACACAGAGAATAACTATGGTGAATAATAGACTCGATGATTGATGCTTGACGCAAAGAGCACGAAGCTTCCTGGCATATTCATGAAGACCTGTACTAGGTGAATATAAATGTCAGGGGATGAAGATGGAAGGAAGCAGTTTCCATCGCTTCTCTCTCTCTCTCAAAAAAACGAGAGCAAATCCAGGGGGAGGTAAACCTGGTTGCATCACAAAGCTTTCAAAGTCACGCTCCAGGAATGTAGAGGGAAGGTAGGGGTGGTGGATGGGTAGGGAAGGGTAGGGTAGGGGTGGGGTGGTGGGGGGTGAAGACGCATAGTGGCTTGAAGGATAGGGGAGTCTATTCTTACTGACGTGGGGTCAAAAGGTCATGATTGTGCATTCTCACTGTCTGCAAAGGGATAACGTGGAGGATCTTGATTTTCCTAAAAGTAGCACCAAAACAAAAACAAAAAAAACGGAGAGAGAGAGAGAGAGAGAGAGAGAGAGAGAGAGAGAGAGAGAGAGAGAGAGAGAGAGAGAGAGAGAGAGAGAGAGAGAGATCAGATGTTTTTTTTCACGTAAGGCCGCAGTCATTATGAAGAGAGAGAGAGAGAGAGAGAGAGAGGAGAGAGAGAGAGAGGAGAGAGAGAGAGAGAGAGAGAGAGAGAGAGAGAGACAGACAGACAGACAGAGACAGACAGACAGAGACAGACAGACAGACAGACAGACAGACAGACAGACAGACAGACAGTGTAACAGATCAGGCTATAGTTATAATCCACAGCAGCACCTATCCCGGTGAGTGATGGAGGGGGCAAGTGACGAGGACGTGAGGGGTCTGATGTCACGGATTGTGTAGTCTTTACGTCAGCTAAACCTGTAGAGGTCAGACCACAGGGCGGGAAGGGTTAGTTGTCTGTTTTTTTTCTATCTTTCTGTGTGAAAGATCTTTGTTCTTGTTTGCTTGGATTTTTTGTTTGGTTATGATTTGCTTTGCTTTTCTCTCTTTTCTTCGTTCTCTGTTTGATTTTTTTGTTGTTTTTTTTAAACAAAATGTTCGTTCTGTTTGTTTTCATTGTTTTTATCGTCGTTGTTCATTTGAATGTTTCTGTCGTTCTTTTTCTTGGCATTGTTGTCTTCGTTTTTTCAGTCCCCCTTTTTTGTATTTTCTTTCTTTTTGTTGTTTATTTAATTTTTTTTTCATTTTTATAGTTTTATTCTCTTCTATCTATCTATCTATCTATCTATCTATCTATCTATCTATCTATCTATCTTACTATCTTCTATCTATCTATCTATCTATCTATCTATCTATCTATCTATCTATCTATATCTATCTATCTATCTATCTATCTATCTATCTATCTCATCTATCCCTTTTGTTTAAATGATTATCAATGCAATGTACCTAGTGGGGATTATACATTTGTTGAATGTATGCCTATCTCCTTTATTAAATCATAGCTTTAACTTTTATTGTTGGTGATGGGGTTTGTTAATCTTTTGTTTTATTTTTTCTTGTTGTTTGGTTATTTTTTTAGGAAGGGGTGACTTGATTCTTATTTCGGATTTTTTTTTTCTGGGGGAGGGGGGGGGGGGCATTGCTTAACTTTGTTTGAACTATAACAATGTGTATTATCATTATTCGGTAGTAGAGCATTAAATCGTACTTGTGTAACTGCAACATGAAAACAATATGTATCCATTTTTCTGACGTACTTCTCTTTTTCAAAAACAATGTTTAAGTTTATATAACCATCATATCTACTACCATCTCTAATGGTACTTGTCCATTCCTGGACGTAGATGTACAGTCTCCCTCCAAAAGACTTTGGGGGGCGTGGAGTCGGCACTGCTGTTAACTCCCATGTGAAAAAAACTCTTGAACAGTATTTGAAACCGGGTCAGCAGATCACGGGCGCATTGCAAAAGATGGATTCGGGAGAACTCTGCCAGCCCACCCACATTATTTATTATTATTTTATTATTATTATATTATTATTATTATTATTATTATTATTATTATTATTATTATATTATTATACTACACCACACTACTACTATACTACTACTATCTATACTACTACTATACTATACTACTATTATATTAGTATTACTACTACTTATACTATACTACTATACTACTACTACTACTACTACTACTACTACTACTATATTATTATTATTATTATATTATATTTTATTATTATTATCATCATCATTATTATATCATCATCATCAGAGCATATGGTGACCAGACAAGATATCGGTTTATTTGTGCTTTGGGCCCGCACAATGTAAACCACAATGGCTGTAACCCTGTCTGATGCAGTCCCCGGTGTGGGAATGCACACTCAGCTTACGGTAATGATATTTACCACGGAGTGTTCAGTGTACAATGCATACTGGTTATTCTCAAGCGCAGAGCTGTCAGTCAAAATTACATTGATGCGTATCTAAAAGTAATGTAAGACCAACTTATATAGTGCATGTGTCTTGGGATGAATACACAATCAGTTGTTGTACAGCATTATCGACAAACAATCCTGGATATGGTAACCGAGGGAATGAGAGAGAGAGAGAGAGAGAGAGAGAGAGAGGAGAGAGGGAGAGAGAGAGAGAGAGGAGAGAGAGGAGAGAGAGAGAGAGAGAGAGAGTGAGAGATGAGAGAGAGAGAGAGGAGAGAGAGGATAGCGACAGTGAGGCAAAAGAGAGACAGAGAACAGGATAGAGGAGGGATAAGGACGATAGATAGACAACAGACAAGACAAACACACGATACGACACACAACAAGAGAAGAGAGAGAGAGAGAGAGAGAGGAGAGAGAGAGAGAGAGAGAGAGAGAGAGAGGAAGGAGAGAGAGAAGAGAGAGAGAGGAGAGAGAGAGGAGGGAGAGAGAGAGAGAGAGAGAGAGAAGAGAGAGAGACAGACAACAACAACAGACAACAGACAGACAGACGAAGACAGAGACAGAGACAAAAGACAGAGACAGAGACATTGAGACACAGAGACACAGAAACAGAGGCTTCTTACACTACATTTCCCTAACAACCACAAAGGCTAAGAGACGCCTTTATTTACCATCCTCTCCCTCTCTGTAGAAAAATAGCTAGCTAGCTTGATTGATTGATTGATTGATTGATTGATTGGATCTTTGACAACGAAGACTCCCTTAAGAGTAAACTCTACGCTTCAAAACAAAAAAGAAATTAAAGCAAGCTCAGGCGACACAACGCTTCTGTAGGAAGAAAATAAAAAAGACATCGGTGAAGCTAGTGTTTTGTGCAGTATAAAGATTTCTGTAACCGAAAAAAACCCAACACGAGTCTTTGCATGCCACACCATTGAATCCTAGTGAGTGATGGAGGTGTCAACTGATAGTGACGTCAAGGGTACATAGGGTCAATAGCCCTTCATCACATACCATCCCTAGAGACTGCATAACTCTGTGAAGTTACAGTCTAGTGTTCACATCATTCAAACACATGCGCATGCACACCCATAATTATGGCTTCTTCCTTTAGGCTGCTTGCTCACATAGATGGGGGAGACGGCAGGTCTCTATGTATGTGTGTAATGCAGTGAGAAATAAGCTGCAAGTGCTCAGTGTTGCAGCCGATACACAAGCAGATAGAGCCAAAAAGAAAAGAAGGAAGGACACTGATGGATTTATTTCATTTTTCATGTCCTGTGCACATGTATGCACCTGAGCAGTTGAGGTCGAAATATTGCTATAATACCCGCGTGAAAAGTAGACATATCTAGAAATTTACATTAGGAAAAAGAGAAATGCTAAATCATGTGCATGCAATACTGTTTTTCTTTTCATTAAGTTTAATTAAATTGTAAGTATAGAGACACATCACTGTTCTAACTATTCTGTGTGGAGGTGAGGCTAATGACTAATGAGTTTTAGTGTTTGATAATACACAACTGTTTGGGTATTAAGTTGATTATCGAATAGGCTACAAAGCAGACTTGAGGTAAATAATAATGATATCCTTCAAAACATTTCAGTGGGTTTAGTATACAGCTTGTTAGCTTCAAAAGTACTATTGTGCAGTCACTTTGATTTTTTTTTTTTCATTTGGAAGGTTAGACCACTAGTCAGCAGTACTTTCCTGCAATCACTCATTTCGTTTAGTTAATCAGACAATTACTGGGTGCTGACTGGTTTGGTTGTTGGATTGACTGGTTGTTTAGCTGGAAAACTGATTGCTTGGGTGTTTGGGAAAGCTAATTGGTAACTTGCTGGTTCACATAAAAAGAACTGTTGTTGTTGTTGTGTTCCCCAGCTTAACACTATGTGGTCGCCCAGAACGTACACTCTGACTCACGTATCCCACCTGGGAAATCACAGTGAGATTGAAATTGCACATTGATTGAGATGTTTGCGTGTGTGACTGTTTTCAAGTACCT
>CM060337.1:16143235-16150735 GCA_030674155.1 Stramonita haemastoma | reverse complement strand
GAGCTCCATCCAGCAGCATTCGCCCACTCACCATTCTTCGCAGTTGTCTTGGGCAGCCTCTTCTCTCCTCGGTGTCATCGAGGCCACAGCACAGTCTTGATCTTTCTTAGACTGCCAATCAATTCCATCTTTTCTCTTATCTGCACTATCTTTGCTCTACCCATTAACTTAATGTGGGTGAAAGGTTCATTTTCAAACATATCTACAGCTCATAAATCATTTTCAAAATGTCTACATCTACACAAATCATTTTCAAACATGTCTTCAACTAACAAAATTCTTCAAACATGTCTACAACTCTACAAATCATTTTCAAACATGTCTACAACTTACAAACCCTCTTCAAACATGTCTACAACTCTACAAATCTCTTCAAACATGTCTACAACTATACAAATCCTCTTAAAAATGTTGTACAAGTACACATAATTTTTTATTCTCTAAATAAATGAGTAAATGGACTTAAGAATAAACGCATCAGAACAACAATCACCATTAAACACTGTCAGTTATCCCCGGGACAGATACTCAGAAAGATGAAAAAAATGACAAAGAAAATCACAGCAGGCAAAACTTTACCAACACCGTTAATATAACAACATGTGTGATGGCAACGACAGTATCAAGACTTTTGCGCCAGTCCACTCAAAACTGCATGTACCAGCGGGTGCCTATCGGACTTTGATATGCTGACCAGACCAGACAGGAGTGCATTGGTCCTTTGGGCCTGCAGAATGTGATTGTCCCATCAACTCTCACATCGTTCGACACAGTCCCCCAGTGTAAGAACTGCTGCTGTGAACTGGGTATAATGGTATTACTGCCGAGCATTGGGTGCGCAATACTCTCCGGTTCTTCTTTGGGAGTAAAGCTGTCAGCTAGAATTGGGACCCCCCTATACAAGAGTAATATAATACCGATTTCTGTGGTGCAATTGTCTTGGGATGAATATGTAATATTATTGGCGTGGCATTATCAAAATAAAAGCAACAACAACTGTGAATATAGTACCCGTGGGAGAGAGAGAGGGGGGGGAGGGAGGGTGAGCAGAGACAAGAGGAAGGTGGAGAGAGGTGGAAAGAGGGAGAGAATAAAAGAAGAAAGGGAGGAAAAATGAAATAAAAGAAAAAAGAAAGAGAGAGAGAGAGAGAGAGAGAGAGAGAGAGAGAGAAGAGAGAGAGAGAGAGAGAGAGAGAGAGAGAGAGAGAGAGAGAGAGGAGAGAGAGAGAGAGAGAGAGAGAGGGGAGTGAGAGAGAGGGAAAGTGAGAGAGAGAGGAGAGAGAGAGAGGAGATGAGTAGAAGAGTGTCTAGAGGTGACACAACCGTTGTAAAGAGAAAATTCCGGGTTGGAATGTACGGTCGTTGATACCGTTTGTGCCCAAAACTTTCCGATTCATTAGACCATGATGGTAGTCGGTTGATAGTATTTCGGATGAGACGATAACTCTTAGGTCTTATATGATACACAAAATTATTTAGTGCACGTAAAAGAACCCACGGCAGCAAGAGAGTTGTGTATGGGACAAATTATGTATAAAAAGCCACTCTTATAGGAAAAAAAACACAGCTGCAGGAAGGAAAAGAAAAACAAAAATAATGGGCGGTGTTGCTCTGGTGGTGAAATGCTCAGCCAGGAGAGAAGCCTGAATTTAACGCCGAGAAATCTACCCTGACTTAAATCGGTATACGATACAACCAACACAACACAACACAACACAACACAACACAACACAACACAACACAACACAAACAACACAACACAACACAACACAACACAACACAACACAACACAACACAACACAATTCAATACAACACAATACAATACACTGGAACACAACACAACACAACACAACACAATACAATACAATACAATACAATACAATACAATACAATACAATACAATACAATACAATACAATACAATACAATACAATACAATACAATACAATACAACACAATATAATTCAATACAACACAATACAATACACTGGAATACAATACAATACAACACAATACAATTACGTTTTATCTGTCGTGTTTGATCATTACCTCCAAAATAGCAGAGAAGGAAGCTGCTGTTTCGAAAACTGGGAAGAAAGTTGATTATAGAGGAGATGCCTTGCCAACAGCACATTCCCAATCTCTCAGCTAAGAGGGAAACCGGACAGTCAGTGTCTTGACCTAAGCCCAAATTTGTGTCAGTTATTGATGTCAGCTTATTGCCATGACCTACACTAAAAATGCTACTGTGGTGTAAAATGTTGTGTTGAGATTCCCTTCAGCCACGATAAGCTCTGAACCCTTATTTATTTATCTTATCTAATAAAGTTAAGCTCTTAACATAACCTGCACTCTCCCTTGAAGGAGAATATAATCCTCTAAAGTCGGAGTGTGGCGGCCTATATGACGAGGTACTTGATCACACACACACACACACACACACACACAAAACACACACACACACACACACACACACACACACACACACACACACACACACCACACACACACTTCTCATTCAGTGTGCAATTTCAATCTTACAGTGATTCCCAGGTGGGATGAGTGAATCAGAGTGCACATTATGGGTGACCCCCAGAGTGTTAAGCTGGAGAACACACAACAACAACAACAACAGTCAGCGTTTACAATACAACACAAAACACAACACAACACAATAGATATAATACAATACAAAACAGTGCAATAGATGAACCACATACAAATGCAATACAACATGTATTACAGTCGACGCCAAAAACAAGTATATAAGATCATTACTACTGAGTTGACCTGTGAATATTTCACAGGCCACTGACCCAACACAGGTTGACCACTTAGGGTCAGAGCTCCAGTGGTCTCTGGGGCTCTATGAAACAGAAGCTAACCTCTGCCCAACACCCTGTACAATCCGGCAAGAGAATGGAGCAATCAGATTGCCACGGGGACAAACCCCTATGGGAGCTATTTCAGCCTGATGAGGAGTGACTACTTTCAGTTGTCTAAAATGATTAGATAGAATACGTTAGCACACCCTCCTCCCCCATCTCTCTCTCACTCTCACTCTTTCTCTCTCTTTCACTCACTCTTTCTCTCCACCTCTCTCTCTCTCTCTCTCTCTCTCTCTCTCTCTCTCTCTCTCTCTCTCTCTCTCTCTCTCTCCTCTCTCTCTCTCTCTCTCTCTCTCTCTCTCACCCTCCCTCAATCTCTCTGTGTGGTGTGTGTGTGTGATGTGTGTGTATGTGTGTTGTGTGTGTGTGTGTGTGTGGTGTGTTGTGTGTGTGTGTGTGTGTGTGTGTGTGTGTCTCCATCTTTCTCTCTCTATCGCAATCTCTATCTTTCTCTTTCTATCTCTCTCCCTTTCTTTCTCTCTTTCAAGCTCTCTCTCTCTCTCTGTCTCTGTCTCTGTCTCTGTCTCTGTCTCTCTCTCTCTCTCTCTCTCTCTTCTCTTCTCTTGTCTGTCTGTCTCTCTGTGTCTGTCTGCTTCTGTGTCTGTATGTCTGTCTCTCTCCCCCCCCACTCTCTCTCTCCTCCCTCTCTCTCTCTCAACCCCCCTCTCTCCCCCCCTCTCTCTGATACAAACACCTAAATAGAATCAGGTATTGACCAGCGCAGACTGTTGGTGCCAGAGGACATTGTGTGAGCGTGGGGACAGGGTCAGACTGAACAGAGAGTCTAACATGTGAGTCAAGTGACCTGGTTTAGCGCCAAAAACCGAAACGAGCCAAACATAATAAGAACCGAACAGATCAAGCATGTCCAACAAGACAAAACTGTACTGCTCTCTCTCTCTCTCTCTCTCTCTCTCTCTCTCTCTCTCTCTCTCTCTCTCTCTCTCTCTCTCTCTCTCTCTCTCTCTTTCTCCCTTTGTTCCTTGGCCAATTCCTTTGGGGGCGGGATAGCTAAATGGTCAGGGCGCTCGCTTTGCCCCAATCAAGTTAAGCAGCGCCGAGCGTGGTTACCAGTTGGATTGGTGACCATTTTGCGCGCCTTGGCTTCAGTACAGTCCCCCCCAGTTCACCCAGCTGTAAATGGGTACCTGCCCTCTTTAGGGTCAGGAAGGTAAAACAGCGAGGAGGAGGAGATGGGCGCTGACCTCAACATGCTGGCCCCTAGAGAAGCTGAGGTCTCTGATGCCTCGCTCCCCTACAACCACACAGGTTATGGGACACCTTTACCTTCACAATGGTCAAAGCTCCTGACTCACACATGGTGAAATTTGAGATAGGTGACCATGTTTGTTTTTTTTCCCCACCAATAAGATACCTGTATTTTAGCTTTGGTAATAATGTCTAAAGCATGACACTAGTGTGTATGCATTTTTTCTAAAATATATGTTCTGCTTTAGTTCTTACCTGCACTAAGGGCCTACTCTTTCAACATAGGGTATAGATCCCACCAAGTAGAGACCTGAGACGGGACTCGAACTGGCGTCCTGTAGTTACAGTCAGTCTAATGCATTGTGCTAAAACCGGAAAAGCTACTCCGAGCCCCCCACCTTATCCACTCTCTGAGCCAATTTTTACACTTGTATAAAACGGTCAGCCAGGAGACAGACTGCGCACAAAGATTCTCTCAAGTTCGAAGAAACACTTGTTCAGCAGCAAGGAGAATGAGAAGAAAGGCTGCAGACCAGGCAGACAGACCAGCGTCATCAGACTTCATCTGTGCCCTCTGCCACAGGGACTGACGTTCCGTGTCGGACTGGCCAGCCACAACAGACACTATACCAGAATAAACACATAGAGAGCAACTCCGTAGTCTACCGAGACTGAAGAATGCCTACCTAAAACGATATATATCATATCAACATGAAACTGCAACGTCCTCCCCAAAGTTGGAACATGTCTACCTTCATAGTAGGCATAAACAGTACCAGAGACAAAATCCCTCACCATTGGTAAAAACCTCGGAACTCTAGCTGAAGAACGAGGGACGAGACGGGAAAAAACAGATATCAGTTGAAGAATTGCACTGCTGTATGTAATAAGTGAGATTGACTCAGACGTTCAGTTTTTACATCGCTCTAGGGGAAATGTCCACAGGAACAGTCCCCCCTCCATTCCACAGGTCGTTGCACTGATGTTGACGGCAGCGTTATTTACACGGCCCTGCTGACGTGGATGATTTCCCGGGGGATCGGGGCCGTTCAGTGTCAGGGCGAAGGTGTGACGTGTCCACATAGCTCACAGCATAGCGCGTGAAGTATTACGTTGAAATCACCAGTTCTGAAATGGCATTCCCAGGTGGCGTGTCTTCTATAAAGTTTCGTGTATAACAATTCTATTTCCTTTATTTCTCTCTTTCTCTGTCTGTCTGTGTTTCATCCCATCAATCACTTCACAGGAACATTGAAGATTTCCGAGTTAGGTTTCAACTGTCACATTCAAGGAATTGATACCAGCATGGGTGTGAAATACACATACATGCCACAAACCTACCTATGACTTTTGAATTCAGCCTCAAGACACACTTCTTTCAAACAAAGGAGTTTCCTCTCATGTTTCATCTCATATCTGTCCCTGACTTCAATGACACCCTGCCAAAGTGTATAACCTGTGTGTGTGTGTGTGTGTGTGTGTGTGTGTGTGTGTGTGTGTGTGTGTGTGTGTGTGTGTTTGTGTGTGTGTGTTTGTGTGTGTGTGTGTGTGTGTGTGTGTCTGTCTGTCTGTCTGTCTGTCTGTGTGTCTGTGTGTCTGTGTGTCTGTGTCTGTGTCTGTGTCTGTGTGTGTCTGCGTGTGCGTGTGCGTTTTGTGTGTGTGTGCGCGCGTGTGTGTGTGTGAGTGTGTGTCTTTGTGTGTGTATGTGTGTGTGTGTGTGTGTGTGTGTGTGTGTGTGTGTGTGTGTGTGTGTGTGTGTGTGTGTGTGTGTAAATGGTTGCTAAAACAATTTGGTTTTCTTGTTGAAGGTGTAAGAGAATAGGTTGAATGTAAGAGTTTAATTGATTGGATTAAAAAAAAGAGATACTGCTGATAGAATATTGTATTATATATCATATAGTCATCATTACTTATTATTATTATTATTATTATTATTATTATTAGTAGTAGTAGTAGTAGTAGTAGTAGTGTAGTAGTAGTAGTAGTAGTAGTAAGTAGTAGTAGTAGTAGTAGTAGTAGTATAGTATATATATTACTGCTGATAGAATATTGTGTGATTGATATGTGCTATTGTGCAATTGATTCAGCAGATACAGAAAAAGCCCATGTTTAACTCGTTGTACATGTGGGATATGATGATATGATAGCATTGTGGCGTGATGGCCAGTGACATGATGGCATTGTCATGTTTGCCCACTGTGCAGAACACATTGATCAAGTCTTAACACAACACACAATTCCAGATGCCTTCACAGCTAAAGCTAAGTTTAAACAATGCAAGGAACAAACTGTGAACTTCGGCTAGATAAGCCATCAATCTAACCAGCCAGCCAGCCAACAAACCAACCAACCAACCAACAGCCGACTAACAAACCAGCCAACCAACTAACCAGCCAACTAACCAACTAACCAACCAACCAACCAACCAACCAACCAATCAACCAACCAATCAACCAACCAACTAACCAGCCAACCAACTAACCAGCCAACTAACCAACAACCAACCAACCAACCAACCAACCAACCAACCAACCAATCAACCAACCAACCAACCAACCACATGTTACAAGGGACCACCCAAGACCACCACCAAAGCGACCCTGCCACATTGCAAGGGTCCCTCTGACTGGGTACCTACAGCATTCGAACCTGAACGTATACCCTGTAGACGTCTTGATCCTGAGGATGTAGCATAGCAAGCCTGGGTGAAGCTGGGGAAGTAAGAATGAAATCAATGGCATGGAATCTACAGAACAACAAGCGTTGCTTATGATTAGGTAGCAAGAAAATGATGCCCCCCCTCCTTCTCCTTAAAAAAGCAAACACGAAAACAAAATACAAAAAATTACCAACCCAACAACAACTCAAAACAGCACGATCAGCAGCTAAATACGACACACTTACACACAGACACACAGACACAGACACACAGACATACACACACAGACACTCACACACACACACACACACACACACACACACACACACACACACACACACACACACACACACACACACACAAGCACTTACACACACAGAGATAATATATATATATATATATATATAAGAGAGAGAGAGAGAGAGAGGAGAGAGGGGAGAGAGAGAGAGAGAGAGAGAGAGAGAGAGAGAGAGAGAGAGAGAGAGAGAGAGAGAGAGAGAGGAGAGAGAGAGAGAGAGAGAGAGAGAGAGAGAGATTTTATTTATTTATTTATTCTTTTATATCGAGGATAACAGAATAAGCAAACATGTGCTTTTTTCATCCGGTCCCCGTGTGTATGCAGTTTTGCAAATATTGTCATCTGTTCCCACCGGCACACGATGGCCTACTCTTACGAAAAGCGGAACAGGATTTAACGTGTGCGCAAGATGTTCTGCGTGCGTTCGCACACGGGGCCTCGGTTTA
>CM060337.1:16120735-16138235 GCA_030674155.1 Stramonita haemastoma | reverse complement strand
AGAATTTTGCCAGGGTCAACCCCTTTTGCGTGGGTTCTTTTACGTGCGCTAAATAGTGATGTGTAACACACATGACCTCAGTTTATCGTCTCATCCGAAGACTAGCGCCCAGACCACCACTCAGGGTTTAATGGATGGGGAAAAGGTTTTGGGCCCAAACGGGGTACAAACCAGCGCGCACTCCGACCGGACTTTTTGTTTTCTAGGCAAGGCTGTTACTACTTAGACCATCGATCTACCGATACATGGATATTTGTGGGATACCCATCACGTAAGTCAATTAAAACCACGTCTGATTTTACTCCTTCAAACAATGGCATATGACTTCAATTTATGGCTTAAAAATAAACACACACACAACAAAATCAGTTTTTGTTTTGTTGTTGCTGTAGGCTACAAAATAAAGAAACTCAAGACGAGGTGTTTTATGTTTAATACAAAGAGAGAAAAAAATCAGCTAATCAGCTATTGTGAGAACAAAAGTCATGTGATGCTCAGACGGATGCATACATGTAATTCGTTTTATTTCGTACTTAATTTTTTTTTTAATATTCTTTATATCAAGGATAATGGGATAAGCACTCTTGCCTTTTTTACATCCTGTCCCCGTGTGTATGCAGTTTTGTAAATATCATCTTTTCCCACCGGCCACGATGGCCTACTCTTACGAAAGGCGGAACAGGATTTTAACGTGTGATGTAGTTAGTTGCCTGCTGTACTTTATCAAACAAGACAGCCATAAAATGTTGTTGAAAAAACACCAGAGGATAGTCGTTTGTGTGAAAATATAGAAAAGGAGAAAATCACAAAAGTTGAGGCAACTTTGCACATTCACTCTCATTGGTTGTTTTCCCTTGTACTATACGCACACAAAAGCTTATTGCTAACAACTAAATTTTACCAATCGTATCTTTTACATGTATAACAATTTCTCTTCCTATTTGTCCTTCTTTTCGTTGTAGGTAACCTCCCATATACATAAGAATAATATAATATGTCAAAACAAACTTTAGCTTAGAAACTTTGGGAATATAAAACTCCTTTTTTCTAGTAAAAAAAATCATGGAACTAATTAAAACACTGATAATGTGTACTAAAGCCACAACGACAGCATGCAGCATATTGCTAACGACTTAAAATTCAATATTGATGGGGAATGTACATGCTTTCGGAGAGAAAACTAACCTGCAATGCAAAATTAAAAAAAAAAAACACTGCTATACCACTGAAACCATCGTAATCGTGGGCACACAAAAACACATGTTGCAGAATGGGAACCTTTGCACCAACGTGAATGGGGATAGGTGAAGTTGACAATGCTCTAAAAGAGTTAGGAACTTGTGAAGTAGACAAGTTTAGACACTGTTGAGACACACGACATGAATGGAATGGACGAAAGACATACTGGACTGAAGTCTTTCTGAATTGCAGTGGGTGAACAGCCTGAAGAGAAAGACTAGTGAAAGGTCTTTGTAGAAAAGGACCATACACTGAGTGCTGCACAGTGAATTGGATTTTCAGAACTGCCTGACTGAAGTGGAGTGAACGAGCAGAAACACGTAGTGGGTTAGTTCTTCTTGAGAGAGAGAGGAGAGAGAGAGAGGAGAGAGAGAGAGGAGAGAGAGAGAGAGAGAGAGAGAGAGAGAGAGAGAGAGAGAGAGAGAGGAGAGAGAGAGAGAGGATGAGAGAGAGAGAGAAGAGAGAGAGAGAGAGAGAGAGAGAGAAGAAAGAGAAGAGACAGAGAGAGACAGAGAAGACAGACAGACAGAGAGAGACAGACAGACAGAGAAGAAGAGAGTACGAGACGAGAGAGAGAGACTGAGAGAGAGAGACAGAGAGACAGAGACAGACAGACAGACAGAGAGACAGAGGAGAGAGAGGAGAGGACAGAGAGAAGAGAGAGAGAAGAGACAGAGAGAGAGACAGAGAGAGAGGGCCAGGGAAATTTGAAGAGGATTTAAAGAGAGTCTAGAGGCAAAAGAAAAAAGTAATCATTAAGTAAATAGAGTATTCTGAAGAGAGCCAAGGTGGCGAGGGGAAGGCGGGATTCCAACACACACGGAATGAAGTGGAATTGACTGGAACAGAAGATACATACAAGTAGTAAAGTTTGGGCTTTCTAGATAAGCCTCAAGCTGCAGGAGAACCAAGTAAGAAATAAACGGATTAAACTTAAGATAAAGGTGTTCCCAAAACTTATAAAAATGTTAGAGGTGTGGTGTCAGAGACCTCAGCTTCTGCTTGCCTGCTGTGAGCGAGTGTGCGCGTGTGTGTGCGAGTGTGCGAGTGTGTGTGTGTGTTGTGTGTGTGTGTGGTGTTGTGTGTGTGTGTGTGTGTGTGTGTGTGTGTGTGCGAGTGGGGTGTTGTGTGTTGTTGTGCGGTGTGTGGGTGTTGCGAGTGTGTGTGTAGTTGTGTGCGAGGTGTGTGTGTGTGGTGTGTGTGTGGTGTGTGTGTGTGTGTGGTGTGAGAAGTAATAAGTGAGTGATGAGTGAGTGAGTGAGTGACGAGACAGACAGACAGACAGACAGACAGACAGACAGACACATAGACACTCAGAAACACAGAAAGCAGAAACACAGTCCAAAAGCAGCAAGACAGACAAAGACAAAGCAAGACAACAGATAGACAGAAGACAAAGACAGACAGACAGACAGACAGAGATATAATAGGAGCAAAAACACAGAAAACCAGACCACAAAAAGACAAGAGACAAGAGGTTCCCTCGAACTATGTTTCTGCACCAGAACCTGAAATCTGCAAGTCCAAGAGGAGTTAGGCCCCCTTCAGTAGCCTGCCACAGAGTGCACAGGCATCTGACACCACTCTACTCAAGAGGGAACGCACATACACACACTCACACGTACACGTACACACACTCACACGTATACGAACACACACATAGACACACAAACAGACACACACACATACACACACTCACACGTACACGTACACACACACATGCACACACACACTCATTCTTACACTCATACACACACACACACATGCACACACACATACACACACGCACACACACACGTACACACACACCCCCACACACACGTACACGCATACGAACACACAAACACACACACACACACACACACACACACACACAACACACAAGTACACCCCCCTCCACACACACACGTACACACACGTACACACACACACGCACAAACACGCTTGCACACACATGCACACACACAGAACACACACACATACGCACACTCACACGTACACGTACACACACACATGCACACACACTCATTCATACACACACACACATGCACACACACATACACACACACACGCACACACACACACACGTAGCCCCCCCCCACCCACACACACACACACACGTAAACGCACACGAACACACACACACACACAAGTACACCCCTTCCACACACACACACGTAAAACACACACGTACACAAACACGGGCACACACACACGCATGCACACACGCATGCACACACACACACACACGCACGCGCACACTCACGTACACCCTCCCCCCCCCCACACACACATAAACACACGCACACACACACAAACACACACAAACACACACACGTACACCCGCTCCCACACGTACACACACACGTACATACACACGCGCGCGCGCGCACACGCACACACACAAACACACACGCACGTACACACACACACACGTACACACACACACACACGTACAACCCCGAACACAAACACACACGCACACACACACACACACACACACAAACACACACACTGTGCATTTTGTCTGCCTGCACCAGACGACTATCAGGAACAGCTCTTTGTGACAACAAGGCTATTGGACTGGAAACAGCTCAAGGGAGGAGGGGGGGGGGGGGGGGTAGGGGCAAGGCAGAATAGAGGGGGATGGTGATGGATGATACGGGAGGGGAGGAGGGATAGGAACACAAGCAATGGCACACCTACTAGGCTAGTACTACGACTTGTCTCTGCGGTGTGTGTGTGTGTGTGTGTGTGTGTGTGTGTGTGTGTGTGTGTGTGTGTGTGTGTGTGTGTGTGTGTGTGTGTGTGTGTGTGTTATGAATAGTAATACTTTGTTGCAGAAGATAAGAGAAAAACATTGCAACAAGTTAGCACGAGTTAAATATGCTGCGATTACTTGTTTTGTTTTGTTCTGTTTGTTATTGTTTACCCGTATGAATCAGCGCAAGCGCACGAACACACACACACATACAACACACACACACACACATACACACATACACAAACACACACGCACGCATGCAAGCACACCACGCGCTTGCGCGAGCATAACACACACACACACACACACACACACATTTATATAGACACATATAAACACACAAACACACACACAAGTAAGCTTGAACATGTCCAAGTATGCTTGCATGTATGCATGCAGTTGGGCAAATGACAAAAAAACCCATACTGGTGCAGGATTTCGTGCACAATTTTAGGCATGTACCTGCATACAAACACACACGCATACACACACATCCACATCCCCCTCACACACAGAAAAAACACAAAATACACACACACATCAACCCACTGCGGGATATATAGCCTAGTGGTCAGAACATTGCGCTCACAATTTGACGACCCGGGTTCGATTCCCGTTCGAGGGGATTTTTCCTATGGAGTTAACATCAGTGCTGACTCCACTTCCCCCAAAAGTCTTTCGGATGAGACTATAAACCGAGGCCCCGTGTGCGAACGAACGCAGAACATCTTGCGCACACGTTAAATCCTGTTCCGCTTTTCGTAAGAGTAGGCCATCGTTGTGCCGGTGGGAACAGATGACATTTACACAACTGCATACACGCGGGGACTGGAAGTAAAAACCAAATGAATGCTTATTCCATTATCCTCGATATAAAAGAAAAAATAATATTAATAAAACAAAAAAATAATATGCGAATTTTACAAAATACATACACTCCTTCAAAATCTTCATCATAGAGTTCAGAAAATACCTTACCAAGACTTGTGGTGGTTTGAAAGCATGTGCACATAACTATAACACAAACATGAAACTGCGCACATTTTAAACACAGAAAAAAAAACCGATATGTTTTGAAAGAAAGAAGCCGCTTGATTTTTTTTTGTTATGGCTTCCAGGGACATAGTTGAGATCACATGTCATCAACTCACGGTGATTTGATTGCGAAATCCCCCAGTTCCAAAAAGGCAGTGACCTTTTACAGACTATCCCTAGACCTGAAAGTAAAAAAGAAAATCCATCCCCCAAAACACCACCCCACAAAGGGCTTTCAAGACAAGAGTAGGTGCACACAGACCTCCTATACCTAGCAGCAGTGTAAGTATATAAATTGAATTAGTCTAAAAAATCAGGTTAAGGTAGTGTTGTGGGTGGGTTGAAAAGAGGGGCCGGAGGGGGAGGAGGGGCGGTTGTTGGTAGGTAAAAGAGGTAAAAGAAAGATAAAGAGACTTTGATTAAGTTATACCACTGTGGTAGAAGCGACATTCTCTCGAGGCTTTAAACTTGAAGAGAAAGTGCCGATTCACTTGTATCAATTAAAACAGAGCTACATGTTTAAGGAGTTGTCGGCTTGAATCTCCTGGGGCCCTGAATAAGCAGGGAGGACATAGTCCAGGGATCTGCACACTGCAGACAGGGGAAGCGGAGCGTCTGCTTCACTGAAACAACACTGTGGAAGAACATCAACCACAAGAGAACAGAAGAAAGTCTCTTCCTCTTCTGGGATTTTGAAAAACTTAAACTTTTTTTCTTCGTGCTGGTTTCAGTGTCATCCTGTGTAAAGTGTCACTGCCGCTCTGGTACTGTAAGCAGTGCTGACAAGATAGTGACTCTCTGTAGATTCTGTGTTTTTAGCATCTAATAAAAAAAATATCTTTGGGCGGCCTTGGGTGGAGGATCGGCTGCGGAGGGCGGAGGACCGTGAGGAGTGGAGGAAGCTGGTTGCAAAATCTTCAGTTGTGTTCCCCCAGTCTGCGGAAAACGGGACAGGTGACGATGAAGGTGAAAAATTCCAAACGGTTTTTGTTAAATATTTTTTTTGACTTCTACACTCTTCAAAAAGACTCTTTTAACACTACATGTGTGGGTTTATGTCCTTTTTAATGCAGTCCATAATGCATAAGATATTTTTCTCCAATCCAATCCAAAATTTTGCTTTTTATAGCCCCGCCAACCAAACCCTGGGATGCCATATAGGAATGATCACTACGAAAAAAAAATCAATTTCAGATTAAAACTTTGCAGCTTCTATGCAAATTAAAACGTATTTAAAATCAAGGTTGATGTCGTTCCTTGTATTAACGCCATGGTCAAGCCAGGGAGTCACCAGTAACGTTGATGGTGTGACCCCAGAAGACGACACAGAAAAGGAGATGACTCATATCAGACAGAAATGCATGATTCTCTTTGAAAGCTAGAAGATTGTTATCTTGTGGAACATCGCCAAACAGGATCTTAGATTCTTGAGCCTAGATCATGGACATTTGGAGATCCAAAAGCGTAATTATGCTTGGTGGTCATGTCTTCCGTCATCACAAGTCAACATCACAGGGTCTTCTTGCCTTTGATGAAATGGATGTGAATGAAGCCAGACTAGCCCATAGTGTCCTGGTGATTACTGCTTTCCCTTTCCGCTTATTATTGTATCTCTGTCTTATTTCTTGCCTGTTGTTTGATACTTGGTATGGTTTCTTGCTCTTTGTATTTGGATCATTAGTATTGTTGTTGTTTAGTTAGAGGTTATTTTTCTATCTTAATGTTATCCCTGAAAAGGTCGGGGACGGGATGTACAAAAGCACACGGTGCCTTATTTTATTAAAGATGTGAATAAAAGAATTGCCTTGCCTGTGACATTGCTCCTTAGAAACAAGGATTGCAATGGCTGTCTTTGTTTTATCCAACTCTGCCAATCTGCCTGTCTGTTTTTTTCTTCTTGCTTGTAACTTTCCCTGTCTTCCATTTCTTTGTCGTGTTTGTCAAAGCCAGATTTTTTTTCAAACACATGGACAAATCGGTCAACAACAACTTTCTTTTTACCTTGGTTTTGATCAGCAAACATCACAGACTCAATGTCAGGGAAAATTAAAGCCGCTTTACAGCAAATCAGCGAAACATCACAGGATCAATATCAGGGAAGGCTAACACCACTTTACAGCAAATACCATATAAACTGAACACCTACTCTTTGCCTTTTAACTGGCACTCAACTTACTTTACTTCCCCACTCCTCCCTCCATCCTTCATCTTCTTCCCAGCCTTGTCACTTCCCACTCTTTGCGGGGTGTTAGTGCCGGAAGGTACCTTCCGGCATAATATCTCCCCTCTTTCGTTGTTGTCAGCGCTGTTTGGGGCTGACCTACTTGACTGCAGCTAGCGGCTAGACGGACACGTCCGGCGATACACCGTACCTCATTTCCACTCTCCTTCAATCAGTCTCCAGGGACCAGTGGAGTCAGTAATGGAGTGACCCACCACCTACCTTGCTGCAGTGGCTGACTTGATGGATGGTGGGGGGAGGAGGGGTTGGGAGGTAAGGTTAGTAGAGAAAAGTAGTTGTCCCGTTCTTCCACAGGGATCAACCAAGAGCTTTAAGATCAATTTTGCTAACTTGTGTTGATTCCTCCTAGATCTGGCTGATATCAGGGATTGGAAACAAAGAAAGCGCGTATCAAAGTATTCTGGTAGCTTAGTAGCATCATAGTGGCAGTTCTCATCATATTACACCACTAAATACTACTATTAAAAAGAAGAATTCATGTCCAGTCCAGCAGTTTGTGTTGACTTCGTCCAGTAAGGTAAAAGATAAAGGTAAAGGTAAAAGTGTCCCGTAACCCATGTGGTCGTAGGGAAGCGAGGCATCAGACACCTCAGCTTTTCTAGGGGTCAGTATATTGAGTGGGCGCCCATCTCCTCTCTTTCGCCACTTTACCTTCCCTGTCCCTAAAGAGAGCTGGTACCCAGTTACAGCTGGGTAAACTGTGAGACTGTACTGAAGCTAAACGGTTACCCATCCAATTGGTAACCACACTCAATGCTGCTTGGCCTTAGCTTTGGGAAAGCGAGTACCCCAATATATGTCCGCCAATTCACGTCCATGCCTTCACGGGGATCTGTCCTATTTCAAGAGTCTGGAGCAAAAGTGGAGTAGCGTCACTAGAGGTGCACAGAATAATGGCCAGTGCTGTAGGGTGAGTGTCTCATTCAGTGCCGTACCCTAGCCATTGTTGGTACCAGGGAAGGAAGGATACCTACCAGTACTTTCCTGTGTAAGTAGAATTTTATGAAGCGACCCAGCAGCATTGCAGAACACTTCTGGTTGCCAAATATACCGCAACATCATGACCACAGCCAAAGATCGGCTTTTGAGAGTGAGTCAGAAAGTATTTGTATCTTTATATGTGGTGGCGTTTGGCGAAAGTAGATAGAGTAACATGAAAATAGAGGATACGGGGAGGTAGCAAAACAAGCGGTAGAAGAAATATTGTAGTGATCTGGTAAACTCTGTCAAAGTTTAAACTAGTACTTTACCAACCTTGCATCCACCATCGTTTTTTTATGTAAGACTGGCCATGAATGGGTTGGAACTAGAACAATCAAACAGGGATAAAACATACATCATTATATTACAGACGTACAGGAGAGTTCATCAGTGATGCAAAACAGATCAAAAGATGGAGATATAAATAGAACTATAACTTATGAACAAAAATTAAGGAAAGAGAAAAAAAAGAAATGTAAACTACACAACCATTAAAGGAAAAAAATATAAACAAATAAACTAGGACAGGAGTGCTTACGCACACAGCAGCAATAGCAAAATTACCACCACCAATCAGCAGCAACAGCAGCATTAGTAGCAAAACAAGACCATTATCAACAACAACAATGACAGTGAAAGCAGCAACAACGAAAACCAGACGGCAAGCATAACATACACTGCATAGTAACGCCAATTACGCAACCCAACTAGGATTCAGATGATGAATTATGATCTACTGGTGACAAAAGCAGTAAAAAATCATAACTATCTGTTCATGGCTTTTGATTAAACTAGTCCAGTCAGCAGAAGCAGACAGAGAAATACACAAATACAGAAAAGAGGAATATAAAATATAACCAAATCAGAGTCAGAACATGAGAGAGACGAGACAGAGAAAGAGAGAGAGAGAGACAGACAGACAGACAGACAGACAGACAGAGAGGAGGAAGGAAGGAAGGGAGACAGACAGACAAACACAACAGAGAGACAAACAGACAGACAAACACAGACCAGACAGTCAGACAGACACATCGACCGAGACAGAAAGCTAGCCAGCAATTCATAAGACTGAGAAGAAGGTAATTTAGAGGCCATTGACTCCCAAGACCTAGTTTAAGTTCACACTCAGAAAACAAGCACTTCACACGGTGTGTCTGCACCACAGCTGGGGGGAGGGGGGAGAGGGGAGGGGGTGTAGTATGGGGCAGGGGTGGGGGGGTGGGGGGCACCAATAGCTCTGTGGAAAAAAAAAGTTGGAAATGTCTGCTACCTCTGCAATACCTTAAGGATACACACCAAAGTACACCTCAACTGGCGGTATGTCATGGGGGTAAAACATGTTTTTATTGAATGGTAGCAAAAGAAAAAGAAATATTTACATGGAGTTAGAGACACGGATACCAGGACACCCCACACCACATTGTTTATGAACGATCATCTATCTATCTATCTATCCCATCTATCTATCTATCTATCTATCTATCTATCTATCTCTATCTATCTTATCTATCTATCTATCTATCTATCTATCTATCTATCTATCTCTCTCTCTCTTCTGTCTGTCTGTCTGTCTGTCTTCTGTCTGTCCTGTCTGTCTGTCTGCTTTCTTTCTTTCTTTCTTTCTTTCTTTCTTCTTTCTTTCTCTTTCTTTTCTTTCTTCTTTCTTTCTTTCTTTCTTTCTTCTTTCTATTTCTATTTCTATCTATCTACCTACCTACCTGCCTACCTATCTATCTATTGATCAATCGATCTATCATCTATCTATCGATCTATCTATCTATCTATCTATCTATCTATATCTATCTATCTATCTATCTATCTATCTATCTATCTATCTATCTATCTATCTATCTATCTATCAGTCTGTCTTCTGTCTAGTCTGTCTGTCTGTCTGTCTGTCTGTATTGATCTATCTATCTATCTATCCATCTCTCAGATATCCATAGATAGACAGTTAGACCTGTCAGAGAGACTACAGAGTCACAATGGAATCAACACCAACTCCTTCACCCTCATCATCCCCCCCTGTCCCCTCAGGGAAATAGTCATACTAAAAAGGAAAAAAAAAGTGGAAATGGCAATCCACATATGGCTAGACTTTCCCTTTCCTGTGGTGAAATGCAGTCAAGTAGGCCAGCTACTAATACATGAGTTGGAAAACGACATCAGAGACAAAGCAGATGGGATTTGCCTTCAGGCATCAGAAATGAGACACAGTCACTATGGGGGACGGATAGCCTAGTGGTCAGAACCTTGTGCTGGCAATTTGACGACCCAGGTTCAATTCCGGTCGAGGAGATTTTCCTCCTGGAGTTAACAGCAATGCTGACTCCAATTTTTCCCGAGAAGTCCTTCGGATGAGACTTTATACCGAGGCCCCGTGTGCGAACGCACGCAGAACACCTTGCTCACACGTTAAATCCTGTTCCGCTTTTCGGGAGAGTAGGCTATCGTGTGCCGGTGGGAACAGATGACATTTACAAAACTGCATACACACGGGGACTGGATGAAAAAAAAAGTACAAGAGTGCTTATTCCATTATCCTCGAAATAAAAGAATAAATCAAATCAATTAAATCAAATCAAATCAAACGTTCGCCTTCACCTTTCCTGTCGTCCTGTGGACAGTGGGGTACAAGCTGAAGATTGGAATCCAGTTCTCTCCCCTCCTTGCGGTCTTCTGCTTTCTGCAGCAAATCGTTCCACTATTCAAAGTTACTACAGTTTCTCTGCTTTTAATGTTGGCTGCTCTCTCCGGGAAGAGCGCGTCGCCACATAACAAAATTGACAAAACTGCATACACACTGGGACTCGATGTAAATAAAAAGCACATGCGTGCTTATTCCAGTATGCTTGAAATGAAAGAATGAAAAATATAACGGAGAAAAAAACAGTGCCGCCTTTTTCTTTCTTTTTCCTGTCCAAACGGTGTTATTTTGTTTCCTACCAGAGTGGCTTTTATCTACAGAATTTTTGCCAGGGACAACCCTCTTGCTGTGGATTCTTGTACATGCGCTAAAAAAAAATATGTGTAACACACAGGGCCTCAGTTTATAGTCTTATCCGAAAGACCAGCACCCAGACCACCACTCATGGTCTAATGGGTGGGGGAAAGCTTTGGGTCCAAACGAGGATCAATCCATCGCACACTCGCATGGTGGATCGGTGGTCTAGGTAGTAACGCGCCTTACCTAGAAAGCAAAAAGTTTGGGTCGGAGTGTGCGGAGGTTTGTACCCCGTTTGGGCCCAAAACGTTTTCCCCATCCATTAGACCCCGAGTGGTGGTCTGGGTGCTAGTCTTTGGGATGAGACGATAAACCGAGGTCCCGTGTGTTTCACATCACCATTTAGCGCACTTAAAAGAAGACACGGCAACGAGGGGGTTGACCCTGGCAAAATTCTGTAGAAAAAAGCCACTATGATAGGGAAACAAATACAGTTGCATGCAAGGAAAAGAAAAAAAAAAGGGTAGGCGCTGCATTTGTGGCGACGCACTCTCCCCGGGGAAAGCAACCTGAATTTTTACGCTGAGAAATCTGCTGTGACATAAAGTGGTACAAAATACAAAATACTAATACTTCTGATCCGGGCTTTTTGCTTTCTAAGCAGGTGGTTTACTTCTGACCACCAACCCACCTCATCTGAGCATGCAGAGCTGCCTTCACTTCGTACTTATTACCATAGGTCCTGCTTCTACCCTGACATCATGCGGTGTAGTGTATATAATTTTGTTTTTTTTTCTTTTAGACATCCTTAAAAAAGCCTACAACTTTCAATAAACATGCTGTACTAAACTCTTGATCTAATAATACTGTCTTGGTATACCCTTTTCTATGAAACACTTCGTTAGCTTTATCTTTTTTTTTTTTTGAAACGATGCGCTATAAGTGTATGATGATAGTGATAATAATGATAGCGACAATGACGATGGTGGTGATGCTGCTGCTCTTGCTGATGTTGCTGCTGCTGTTACTGTTGCTGCTGGTGCTACTATTACTGCTGCTGCTGCTGTTACTACTGTGCTTCTGCTGCTGTTGCTATTTCTGTTACTGCTGTTGCTGTTACTATTTCTGCTGCTGCTGTTGCTGCTGCTGTTACTGTTGCAGCAGCTGCTGCTGCTGTTGCTGCTGTTACTACAGCTGCTGTTGTTTCTAGTAATGATCATGATGCATCTTTCATAAGGCAATATTTTCCTACACAATAGACGTGCTTGCATACGGCGTTCCCCTAATTCTCTCACCGCTTGTGAAGAGCATCCAATTATGACAAGGATATTCTATTGTTGATTGTTTTGTTTTTTTCGCTTGATTTTTCGGCTGAATGGAGGCAATTTCGGTGCAATACTTCATTTCCCTCGCTTTTTTTATCCCTTTATTTCGAGGATAATGTAATAAGCCCGCATGTACTTTGTTTTACATCTAGTCCCTGTGTGTACGCAGTTTTTTAAAATATTGTCATCCGTTACCTCCATACACAATGGCCTACTCTTCCAAAAAGTGGAACATGATGTTAGCATGCTTGTAAAATGTCTCTAAGGCTTCCATCAGCACATTGTACTGTGCAGGGAATCGAATATCTGTGCGATAGGTTTCCAGAGAAGTGATGTAGTGTATATAAGGATTTGCTTTTACTTACACATCCTTAAAAAACTGAAACTTTTAAAAACATGCTGAACTAAACTCTTAATCTAATAATACTGTCCCCCATAAGCAATATATACCTGGGCCACCCATATACCCTTTTCTATGAAACACTTCGTTAGCTTTAATTTTTCAACGAAAAGTATTTGATCTCATGGGCATAGACCATTATTATCTATAAACACACACACCCACACCCACAAAACATAACACGCACATACACACAGAGACAAACAGAAACACATACCACATAACACACACACCACACCACACACACAAACACACACAAACCACACACACACACACACACACACACACACACACACACACACACACACAACACCCCCACCACACACACACACACACACACAACACACTACACACACAAATATACCCCCCCACACACCACACACACAACACCCCTCCCAATCCCCCCCCCCACACACACAACACCCCCCCCCCCCCCAACTCCCCCCCCCACCACACACACATACATACACTGCATGACACAATAACCCATCTCTAAGATAAGAGTCCAATCCCTCTTTGCCTGTGACATACCCCTGTCAGTGCAAAGTGTGTCCTCTCTCTCTCTCTCTGTCTCTCCTTGCCTGCAGGCTCCCCAACACAGTATCTAATTTCGTTTCCTACCTACAGTGCTAGTAGTAGTAGATGCTGCTGCCCTACTTGGCTGCATCTCACCACCACCAGTCAGCAGGGTCTGCAGATACTTCGACAGTAATTTCCACTCCTGTCTACTATATGTCCACAGGCATAAAGGCGGTAGGGTGGTGGTGGGGACTAGGGGGTGTGTGTGTGTGTGGTGTGTTGATTTCATTGTGACCAGGCAGGATCTCTCTCTCTTCTCTCTCTCTCTCTCTCTCTCTCTCTCTCTCTCTCTCTCTCTCTCTCTCCTCTCTCTCTTCTCTCTCTCTCTCTCTCTATCTTCAGGACTAAAACACCTCTCCAGGCCATAATACTGCTGATGTAAGGTGGATAGTTTGCCTAGCTTGTTGCAGACTAAACTGCCTTATATGCTTATGAAGGGTAGGGTAAATTGCCTTATCAGACGCTCAAGCCCCTTACCACAACATCACATTTTTTTCACCTTTACTCATAAGAATCATGCAAAAAAAAAGTTGTAGTAGATATGTACATACACACAAATATATACACACATGCATGCACGCATGTACACACATATTATCCTCGATATAAAAGAATAAAAATAAATAAACACACACACACAAACAACACACAAATACACAAACATTACATGCACACTCACACACACAGACACACACACAACCACAACAACACACACTACACCCCCCTCCCCCCACACACAATACCTGCCCCCCCCCCCCCCCCACAAACACACATACACTGCCCTCGATATAAAAGAATAAAATAAATAAATAAATAAACACACACACAAACAACATACAAATACACAAACACAACATGCACACACTCCTCTCTCACACACACACACCACACCACACACACACCACACACACACCACACACACACACACACACACACACCACACACACAACACACACAACACACACACACACACAACACACACACACCCCCACACACCCCCACACACCCATCCCCCCCACACAACCCCCACCACACACAAACACACATACACTACATGACACAACAACCCATCTCTAAGATAAGATACCCCTGTCAGTGCAAAGTGTGTCCTCTCTCTCTCCCTGTCTCTCCTTGCCTGCAGGCTCCCCCACACAAATATCTAATTTCGTTTCCTACCTACAGTGCTAGTAGTAGTAGATGCTGCTGCCCTACTTGGCTGCATCTCACCAGCAGACAGCAGGGTCTGCAGACACTTCGACAGTAATTTCCACTCCTGTCTACTATATGTCCACAGGCATAAAGGGCGGTTAGGGCGGTGGTGGGGTGGGGGTTGTTGATTTCATTGTGACCACACAGGCTCTCTCTCTCTCTCTCCTCTCTCTCTCTCTCTCTCTCTCTCTCTCTCTCTCTCTCTCTCTCTCTCTCTCTCTCTCTCTCTCTCTCTCTTCTCTCTCTCTCTCTCTCCTCTCTCTCCTCTCTCCTCTCTCTCTCTCCTCTCTCTCTCTCTCTCTTCAGGACAAAAAAACCTCTCCAGGCCAAAATACTGCTGAGTAAGAAGGGGATAGTTTGCGATAGCTTGTTGTTGCAGAATAAATTGCCTAATATGCTCCTGAAGAGTAGGGTAAATTGTCTATCAGACATTCAGTGCCTTACCCACATCACATTTATTTTTACCTAGTACTTATAATAACTCGCGCAAAAATAGGTGTATGTACATATGCACATACACACAAATATCACAATTTGTAAAAAGATGTTAAAAGAAATTGAACACACACATGGCCCAAGCAAGCGTCTGCACCCAGTCACACACACACACACACACACACACCACACACACACACACACACGCACACACTCACACACACACACACACACACACACACACACACACACACACACACACACACACACACACACACATTCACATACACCTGTGAATGAACGGGAACGAACGCAGGCACGCGTGCTCACACACACACACACACACATTAGTACAGATTGTTATACTAAAAGCTCGTGAAAGCTACAGACAATCTCAGCATAATCTTTCACAACATAACATCATTTTTTATATCTGTCTCTGTCTTGGTCGCTGTCTCTCTGTCTCTTTGTCTCTCTGTCTGTCTGTCTGTCTGTCTGTGTCTGTCTGTCTGTCTGTGTCTGTCTGTGTCTGTCTGTGTCTGTCTGTCTCTCACACTCTCTCTGTTTCTCTGTTTCTCTGTTTCTCTCTCTCTCTCTCTCTCTCTCTCTCTCTCTCTCTCTCTCTCTCTCTCTCTCTCTCTCTCTCTCTCTCTCACTCTCTCTCTCTCTCTCTCTCTCTCTCTCTCTCTCTCTAGGTTTAGGCACTAAGTCTAGCTACATCAATAGCAAACACACATTGGTCAGGGTCACGTTAAAACCACTTCAGCCATTACCTTTTCCTGCAACCCAGTACCAGTTTTAAACACAATAAGACAGACACAGTGGATCTGTAGTCAAGAGGTAACCCACCTGCCTAGAAATAGAAAAGTCCGGGTTGCAAGTGTGCAGTGGTTTGATTCCTGCTTGTTTCCGAAAATGTTTCCCATCCACTAGACCGTGGGTGGTATGTTGGGTGCCAGTCTTTCAAATGAAATGATAAACCGAGGTCCAATGCTCATGCACGTAAAAGAACACACAGCAAGAGAGTTGTCCTTGGCAAAAATCTGTAGAAACAGCCATTATGATAGGAAACCAAATACAATAGGAAACCGGAAAAGAAAAAATGTGGAACTGTTCTTGTGGCGACGCGCTCTCCACAGGTAGCCCATCCCTAATTTCACGCAGATAAATATGCCATGACTTAAAATATTAAACAATACAATGCAATGCAATGCAATACAATACAATACAATACAATACAATACAATACAATACAATACAATACAATACAATACAATACAATACAATACAATACAATACAATACAATACAATACAAAGCAACACAACACCTTACAACATAATATTAAAAATAACAATATAATATCTGTCAAAAAAGTTCCCCTAACTTCAATGCATGAAAGTTGAACAAACTTGTGCGGAAATTTGTTTTGTCAATTTGCGCTAAAGTGTAATCCTACCCTGAACTCTGCACACACACACACACACACATTTGCTGAAGTTTTAATCTCATGCTGAATAAATCACTAACATTTCCAAAAGACAAAACGATGGCTAGGAGTAGACTTTTTGGTCAGGAAATTCTTCTATAACTATAAACCAAATTTTGTCAGCGTCGAAGAGATTGATGATGGAACACAAAAAAAGATTCAAAATGTTCACAGTCCAGTGCGTCCAAAACAAACCCCCCATACCAATGTTTTGAAGAGTACATAATACAAATTTGGCCCTTAGAACACGTCTCAAACTCTCAGGAGAAGACAAATGGATGTAGTTGCCCAAACTGCGGGTAGTTTGTATAACTCCTAATCTTTAGAAATCTCTGTGATCTGGATATCTGTCAAAGTTACTTTTCCTCATAAATCACCAGAAATCTAAAGTCTAAGAGGAGGAAGGGGAGGCATTCAGGTGAAAATTAAAAACAGTTATTTCCACAAAAAATGTTCCTATGGTATAGCAGAGAGAGAGAGAGAGAGAGAGAGAAGAGAGAGAGAGAGAGAGAGAGGAGAGAGAGAGAGAGAGAGAGAGAGAGAGACAGAGACAGAGACAGAGACAGGAGACAGAGACAGAGATAGTAGAGAGAGAGAGACAACACACGCACACACACACACACACACGAACACACACACACACACACACTTACAGATAGATAGATAGATAGATAGATAGATGGATAATAGATAGATAGATAGATAGATAGATAGATAGATAGATAGATAGATAGATAGATAGATAGATAGATAGATAGATAGATAGATAGATAGATAGATAGATAGATAGATAGATAGATAGACAGACAGACAGACAGATAGCTAGATAGACAGACAGACAGACAGACAGACAGACAGA
>CM060337.1:16088235-16118235 GCA_030674155.1 Stramonita haemastoma | reverse complement strand
GAAAGCTAACCACAGGCAGAAACAGTCATAGACAGACATAAGAAGCGAAACACGCACACGCAGACAACCTTGGACCGTGTCTACAATCTCAAGTCTAACAGGCATTAACTAATAAACATCAGAGACACACGGACACAGACACAAAACTCACACACACAAAGGCGCGCACACACACACACGCATATACACACACACGCGCGCACGAGTACACACAAAACACCACACACACACACACACACGCACCCCGCAACACACACATACGGGGGACGGATAGCCTAGTGGTCAGAACATTGCACTGGCAATTTGACGTTACACGCAAATACACGCACTCGCACACACACACACACACACACACACACACACACACACACACACACACACACACACACACACACACACACACACACACACACACAAACACACACACACACACACACACACACACTCACAAACACAAACACAAACACAAACAAACACCCCCCCCCACACACACACACACACAACACCCCCTAACCCCCCCAAAAAAAAAAAACACCACCCACCACCCACCCACACACACACACAACACACCCATACACACACACTGACGGTACACTCCAACTAGATATACCACTTGCCCTCTGGAGACTCCAATCACTCCATCCAGCAGCAGAGCATAAGTCCCGCACTCCGTGGGGCCTTTACTGTGTGCACCAGACAACCATCAACAGCGCTTTGTCACTCAGCGCTGCTGGCCTGGAAACAAACTACGACTAGCCTAGGAGAGTCAGCAGGAGGTAGGTGCAGAGGTGGGTGGGAGTCCCAGGGGCTAATTGCGGGTGGGTGGGTGGGTGGGTGAAAGGGCAGGGTTGGGTGGGTGGGTGTGTGGTGGTTGGTAAGGATGGATGGAGGAAGGAGAAGAAAATCTCTGCACTGCTGCTGCAGCTGCTGCATTTTTTTTGTCTGGGTGGTGTGACATGAACACTTACTGTAAAAGAAGAAGGAAGGAGAAGAAGAAAAAAAAAACCAAAAACAACAAAGACACACACAGTGCAAGCACGAAAGACACGACAAATGTACACAAAAGACAGAAAGACATTCAGAAGGACAGACAGACAGACACCCCCTACCCCTACATATACACACACAGACAAAACACACACAACATACACAGAAACACACATACACCCCCACACAGTGACAGCAAACAAAACAACACACAGACACACGCACTTTCTCTCTCACACAGACACACAGACAATAACACATACGCAGATACAGACACAACAAACACAACACACACACACGCACGCACGCACGCAAGCACACACACAATTCAAACTAAGCATTACACTCTTTAAATCTGTTTCAGTAAAAAAGTATCCTGACATTGTGAAGGAAACTTGTCATTTCATAAGTAGGAACAAATTGCAAAATATACACCCCAAAATACCGCATACAATCAGGCGTGGTGTTTAGCATCCTCCTGAAGTCAAATGGGGCTATGTTATGCTGGATGAAAAAGGTTGTATACGCAAACTCTCACCATTGGTAGGTGAATATCAAACACATTTAATCTGTTAGGATCCCCACTTGCTATAGTTCAAATCAGTAGCTATTGCCTCCGTAACATATCTAGTGCTCATAAATAAATATTCGTCTTTTTAAACACTGACAAACTAACTATAGTCTCATGATGTAATCCCGATTGCTCACACTTGCTCTTTCTGTATGCATGTGCATACAGTAGGGATTAGCCCCAAAAGGTTTGTACAAAATTTGATATGTACAATAAAAAAAACCCTTAAAAAACAGAAACATTTAAAGCACTAATAGGCTTGTGTGCAAGAGGTGGTATGTATGAGTTTTAAAGTCTTTATAAATCCCCACCATTAAAACACGAGAGTGGTGAAAATCAAAGATTAAAAACACTGTGTGACAACGATACAGAATGGTGAAAATTAAGATCTTAAAAACTTAGACACAGTGTGATAAAAAAAAACAATACAGAATAGGGCGAAATTCAGGTTTAAAACACACACACAATGATTTACAAACGGTACAGAATGGGAAAATTCAAGGCTAAAAAACACACAGAAAGGTTGACACAATAGAGGGTGGTGAAAATCAAGGCTAAAAAACACACAGAAAGTGTGAACAATAGAGGGGGTGAAAATCAAGGCTAAAAACACAGAAAGTGTGACACATAGAGGGTGGTGAAAATCAAGGCTAAAAAACACCACACCATACACATACAATACACATACACATTACACTACCACTATGCACAATGCACACATGCACACCACACACACACAAATTACACACACACACACACACACACCACACACACACACACACACACACACACACACACACACACACACACAGAGTTATGACGACGAACAGGGTGGTAAACATAGGAAATACAAACACACAAACAGAGAGTTTGATAAATGATACAGGTTGGTGAAAAGCAAAAATTACAGAACAAAACGCTTAAAAACACAAACAAACATTGTCATCCAAACCATATAGGGTGGCAAAAATCAAAAGCTTTAAAATCACACACAAATATTATGATCCAAACGACATAGGTAGTGAAAAGCAAGGCTTAGAATCACACAAAAATACTGTGATACAAACGATACAAGGTGGTGAAAAGCAAGGCTTAGAATCACACACAAATAATACTGAAATACACATGATACAGCGTGATGAAAAGCTAGGATTAAAACATACAGACACTGGGATACACACAATATAGGGTGGTGAGAAACAAAGCTTGACACACACACACACATGCACTTACACACACACAGACACATGCACTTACACACACACACACACACACACACACACACACACACACACACACACACACACACACACAGCACACACACACACACACACACACACACACACACACACACACAAAGAGTGTGACACAAACGATAGGGGGGGGGGGTGAAAACCAAGGCTTACAACCACACACAAACAGTGTGACAACGACGATACAAGAATGGCCGAAAAGTATCCTCTATGTCTAGACGGCCAAGACACTGTCAGCAATCAGTAAGTCTGAATGGGGTCATTGAGAGGCCACTAGCTCCCAGAGAAGTTGACCTAGGATGGAAAACAGTCTGCACAGAGTGCCTGCCTTCACAGACTATCAGCAGCTCTGGAGTTCCTGCTGACTGGAATCAACAGAAGAAACAGGAGGGGAGAAATAATGTTCCTGTTGATTGTATAATATGTCGGTTTAGGAGAACGTGAAGGATTGTTTTGAATGTTTACGTACACCCAGTACACACAGACACCACACACACAGACACGACACAGACACAGACACACAGCCACACACACGACACACACACACACACACACACACACACACACACAACACCACACACACACACACATCTTGAAAGTCTCCTGGAGTTAACATCAGTGCTGACTCCACTCTCCCCCACAGTCCTTCGGATGAGACTATAAACCGAAGCCCCGTGTGCAAACGCACGCAGAACATCTTGTGCCCACGTTAAATTCTGTTTCGCTTTTCGTAAGAGTAAGCCACTGTGTGCTTGTTGAACAGATGACAAGATTTACAAAACTGCATAAACACGGGGACTTGATGTAAAAATGCACATGAGTGCTTATTCCATTATTCTCAATATAAAAGAACAGAAAAAAGTAATGATTTATAGTTTTTTTTGTTTACAAGTTATCTTCCAGAAACTCTTATCATAATATCTTTTTAATGCTTTAGAAGAACTGATTTTTTTGTTTTTAGTTACGTAGGAAAGGGGTTAAATTCATAGGTGAAAAAAATGTATTGATATTATTGGTGCAATTTTTTTCCCCCTCGATTTGACTCAGTCTCAAGTTCGGTTATCATTAATTAGTGAGATCTGGAATATCAGAAATTCTCTCTCTCTCTCTCTCTCTCTCTCTCTCTCTCTCTCTCTCTCTCTCTCTCTCTCTCTCTCTCTCTCTCTCTCTCTCTCTCTCTCTCTCTCTCTCTCTCTCTCTCTCTCTCTCTCTCTCTCTCTCTCTCTCTCTCTCTCTCTCTCTCTCTCCTGGTATTAGTCAGGTAGTATCGTAGCATATTTTGTTTCAGATGTTTTCAATGTAACATGGACATAACTTTCGTTGAATTTTCATCATGTAAATAACTTAAGTTTTTTTGCATGCTTTTCGCTAATGATTAATAGGACGCTTGCTTCCACTCTCGTTTGATGTCAGGCAAAATCATAAAAGAAGAACAGCATTGTCGTCTGAAAGATGGAAACAAAACAAAATATTGTTGTTGTTTTATTATTGTTTCTGTGTCTGTAGACTGTTCAAATCAAAACAACAAAACAAACAGCCAAACACGTTCCTCCCTGCCACATCAGATAAATAGTGTAATTAACTCTTTTATTTGTTATTCTATTTTATTATTCTTTTACATATCCATTTCATTTATTCTTTTATATAGAGGATAATGAAAGAAGCACTCATGTGCTGTTCAATAATTATGTCAAGGACAGTCTTTGAAGGCTGCGTCACTGGTAACAACCCCCTCCTCTCCCCTCGTCTCCCCCCCCCCCCCCAAACCCTGACCCTTCATATTTCGCGCCTATCATCTCTTCTTGCAGAGAAATGGCCCTATTTTGCTGCAGACATCCATACTCTCAAAATAACACCCGACCTCCAGACCACGTCGCCTCTAATTACTACACTGTTTGATGTAGCAGCCGGGAAGGGACAAAGTACAAGCCACAAAATCACTCTGGTTCCTGTCCTTCCAAATAAAAGTCTGGCTGTTTTCCGTTGTCGAATAGGATACACAGGAATGTGGAAATGCTTTTTCTTTTCTTTTTTTTTTCTTAAACCTTGTTTTTGAACCCTGTGTGGAACGATGATATGTTGATGGAGGTAGAAAATGGAAAGGTGGATTTTTAGAATTTATTTATTTATTTGTTTTATTTTTTATATAGAGGATAATGGGATAAACATTCATGTCCTCTTTCATCCAGTCCCCGTGTGTATGCAGTTGTGTAAGTATTGTCGTCTGTTCCCACCGGCACACAATGACCTACTCTTCATGATGAGAGTAAGATGGTGTGTCAGATGTCGTTTGAAAATGTGATTAGCTGCTTTTTTCAGATTTCGTTATTCCTTTACTTTTGGTTCTCCCGCGGGGATGCCGAGGGACCTATAGTTGTCCGTCATAATTCTGATCAATAACGGGTTACGCTGCTGTCAAGTGCCTGACAAGTCAGGCCCAGTGCATCAGTTTCGGCATGAAAGAGAATTGTTATTTCTTAAGTCATTCTAAAAAAAGAAAAAGCAAGAACAGAAATCAAGAAGGCAGAAATAACAGAAGAAAAAGAACATGGCAGAAACAAGGAGAGTGATAGAAAAGAGGGAGATTCTTACAAAGCGTTTCCATCACAGCACAGTATGGGTTTCTACCTGATTATTATCAAGAATCAGAATCTTAACAGAACATCAATACATGCTCCATAAAAGCAAACATTTGAACACGTTACCATACAATTTTTTTTTTCCTGTTTACATATTTCAAAGTATTTGAACATGGTTAACCTGTTATTTCCGAGAGACTTTAGAATTATTAACAGTATTGAACAGAATCACTACATAACTGCATAAATAGTTCTTGTGTGGTAATGGTCCTCTCTTCTTTACTCTTAACTACTACTTTAGGTAATGGTAAAGAGAGAGAACATGCTGATCCACTCTGCTTGGTCACTTTAGACAATTACACAGTCATTCTTCATTTCACTACGATACACTTCCTGTGGGCTTTGTAGTAAGGTAGTCTGATTGCCCCCCCCCCCCCCTTTTTTTTTTTTCCTCTCTTAATGATTATGATTGCTGGGTATGAGGACGGGGTAGCCTAGTGGTCAGAACATTGCGCTCGCAATTTGACAACCCGGGTTCGATTCCCGATCGAGGGGATTTTTCCCCTGGAGTTAACATCAGTGCTGACTCCACTCTCCCCAAAAGTCATTCGGATGAGACTGTAAACCGAGGCCTCCTGTGCAAACTCACGCAGAACATCTTGCGCACATGTTAAATCCTGTTCCGCTTTTCGTAAGAGTTGGCCATTGTGTGCCGGTGTGAACAGTTGACAAGATTGACAAACTGCATACACACGGGACGGGACGTAAAAACACACTTGCGTGCTTTTAGTCCATTATCCCGGATATAAAAAAAAGAATAAAGAAGAAATAAAAGGATTGGAGTTTCCTTCTTTTTCATATCCTCCAAACCAGCAAACGAACGAATCAGTTAAAATCTTTCGTGGTCAACCACTGCTGGGTCAGTGTCCTCCACAGCAGCAATAGCTGAGAGTGGGCAGCAATGACCTCTGCTCTCTCCACGTCAACTTTCCTCAGCATTATTATGAGAACCTGTCATGACTTTCTGAGTGGCGGTTTGGCAGAATCTGCTAGAGTGGACTGGTATAGTAGAAATATAGTAGTGTAGTAATGGTAGATAGTATAGTAATATAGTAGTATAGTAATATAGGAGCACAGCACTCTGCCTGGATCAGTGTCAGACTGCATGTTGTGCCCTCTGTCATAGGGACTGTCATTCCCTTGTCGGACTGGCCAGTCCAGTCAGAACTGACACTGTACCAGAATCAAATCAAATCAAATCAAATTCTTTTATTCGAGGATAATGAATAAGCACTGATGTGCTTTTTACATCCAGTCCCCGCCCTAATCAGGGATTACATCAATTTAAGAAACACCCTCAACTGAAAATAATAACAACCAAACAATGAACATCTAGAGCGCAGCTTCATAGTCTTCCGATACTGACAGATGCCAACAAGTACAGTAGTATAGTAGTTAGCATCGTCAGTCTCGGGAGACTTTCAGCTGCGTCTTGTTTTTGGTTTCTTCGGTATAATAAAGTAGTGGTTGAAAATAAACACGACTAAACTGTTGTGTAATTTTCTGTATTTTTAAAAAAAAAAGATGGGTTTCTTAATAATTATTTCATCTGGTTTTTTGAGTGTTCGTTTTGTTGAGGTTGTTTTATTGTCTGGTTCCATGCTGTTTTTTGCATGATTTACTATAGTTTGTGACTGTTGATGATGGTGTTGTTGGTGTTGTTAGAGAGTTTCATCAGTATCTGATGTTGAGAGTTCCCCAGCTTAACTTCTCTAGAAGACGCCCAGGATAGATGGTGATGATGATGATGATGATGATGATGATGATGATGATGATGATGATGATGATGATGATGATGATGATGATGATGATGATGATGATGAGTGACGACGACGACGACGACGTACGACCGACGATGACGACGATGACGACGATGATGACGACGACTACAACGACCACAACATTGATGACGACATGATTACGCCTGCTGACAAAACTGCTGGATTGTAATCTGCGCAGCCATACTCTCACTGCTACGTCTGTGCGACCCCTCGTTTAATTAATGAATTAATTAATTAATTAATAATCCAAGTTCAGACTTGTGAATAATAGACGAGGAGAGCCAGAGCCTTGATATGATAACTGAAGACAGCGTCGCTCATCAGACCCCTTCCTGGGATACACATACAGAGGGAGGGGAGGGCAGGGAGGTGGGTGGAGAGGTTGCGGGGGGGGGGGGGGGGGAGATGGGGAGCAGGTGTGGGGATGGGGGATGATAAGAGTGGAAATGAAGTAAGTCTGGCACATTGCTGACAGCTCTGCCTCATCACAGCATCATCCAGTGAAGTGGGTCAGCCACAGGGCCCTCATACCATCCACCGTCTGAAAGGAAATGGAGCAATATACAAAACAGTCACCTCCAGGTGCTGGTAAATAACAGGCGATTCACAGTCTCACCAGACAGACCCCTCAACCTTTCTCCCGCCCCCCCCCCTCATTCCGTCCCATTCTTCCCCCCCATCCCCACCCACCAACAAAAAAGAGAAAAAAAAATCATAGGGATCATATCTTTCTTTCTTTATTTCTTTCTTTTTTCTTTCTTTTTTCTTTCTTTCTTTCTGTCTTTCTGTCTTTCTTTCTTTCTTTCTTTTTTTCTTTTCTTTCTTTCTTTCTTTTTTTCTTTCTTTCTTTTTTCATTTCATTCATTCTTTCTTTCTTTCTTTGTTTATTTATCGAATCTTTTATATCGAGAACAATGGAAAAAAACACTCATGCGCTTTTTATTAACATCCACTCCCTGTGTGTACGCAGTTTAAAAAAAAAAATCTTGGCATGTGTTTTCCATCGGACACAATGGCCTACTCTTACGAGATGCTAAACAGGATTGGACGTGTGCGCAAGATGTTTGTAGAGATCAGTAACATTCGTTTTTGATCAGATTTCAGGTTTAATGACATATGGAGCGTCCCAATCTTTTCAGTCATTAGACTTTGTCTTTTTTTCTTTTTCGTTTTCTCTGCTAGAGTTCTGAGGTTTCAAAAAGCTTACAGGTTTGTGTGTGTGTGTGTGTGTGTGTGTGTGTGTGTGTGTGTGTGTGTGTGTGTGTGTGTGTGTGTGTGTGTGTGTGTGTGTGTGTGTGTGTGTATGTGTGTGTGTATGTGTGTGTATGTGTGTGTATGTGTGTGTAGGTGTGTGTGTGTGTTGTGTGTGTGTGTGTGTGTGTGTGTGTGTGTGTGTGTGTGTGTGTGTGTGTAGCCACCAATAAGGTACGGAGGAATTGGTGAAATGAAATGACGTAAATATACTTAATGTATTGATGGTGTGTTTGAAGTAAAAGTAATGCAATACATAACAAACACCAATACGGTAGCCGTATTCTGACTTGGGAAATCGCAACTTTGAAGGCATATTAATTTTTTGAATGAATAAAAAAACCCTACTATTTGCCCCCTAAAAGACGTATGTACCAAGGTGAAAGTAATCTGATATGAATTTCTAAGACATTTTCACACTCGCCACACCTACGCCTACACACTACACCTGCACTAAACACACACACACACACACACACACACACACACACACACACACAACACACACACCCGCGCGCGCGCGCGCGCGCGCGCGCACAGACATACATACATACACAAATACAAACACACACAAATGCACACACATACACATCTCTTTCACACACACACATTCTGCACATACATTAAAACCCGTTCCACGTTTTGTAAAAGTAGACCATTGTCTGCCGGTGGGAACGGATGACATTGACGAAACTGCATACACACGGGGACTAGTTGTAAAAAAAGCACATGAGTACTTATTCCATTATTCTCAAAATACAAGAATCTTTTTTTTTAATCAAAGAAAACACACACACACACACACACACACACACACACACACACACACACACACACACACACACACACACACACACACACACACATGCACGGGGGTCGGACGTAAAAAAGCACATGAGTGCTGATTCCATTGTCTTCGATATAAGACAATAAATAAATAAAATAGAGTAAATCATTAAATAAACACTCACATTAACACTAAGATCATCACAAACACACACACATTCACACACACACACACCACACACACACACACACACACACACACACACACACACACACACACACACACACACACACACACACTAAACACACACACACACACACACACACACACACACACACACACACACACACACACACACACACACACACACACACACACACACACACACACACACACACACACACACACACACACACTAACACACACTACAACACACACACACTACAACACACAACAACACACACACACACACACACACACACACACACACACACAACACACACACACACACACACACACACACACACACACACACACACACACACACACACACACACACACACACACACACAACACACAACCCACACCACCCAACACACACACCACACTTACCAACCAACACCACCTCCCCCCCCTAACCACACCAATGCTGAGCCATGCCTTTGTAGCACCACCTGCCCCCCTCCCCCTCCCCCCCCCCCCCCCCCCCCCCCCCCCCCCCCCTTCCCCCCATCCTGTGTCCTATCTCACTTATTCCTCCACGCCCAAACAAATTTCATTGTAGTTTTCTCTATTCTGCTTCAGCATCTTTTATCTTGAATGTCTAGACTATTAGGTTTGATGTGAATTTTACTGGTGATGTTCGTGGTAGGAACCATCCCTTCACTTACTTAACTTTAACGTGTTGTTTTGTTCGTTTTCTTTACACAAAAAAAACTAAAACCTTTTGTAGTGTGTCGTTATTGTTGTAGTGCTTTGTAGTTGTTGTTGTTTTTTGTCGTACTTCTTTTTTTGATGTTGTTGTTGTTGGTTGTTGTTGTGTGTTGTTGTTGGTGTTGCTTGTTGTTGTTGCTGTTGTTGTTCTTGTTGCTGTTGTTGTTGTGGTTGTCAGTATTTATGCTGTTGTTTTAAGGGAGTGCAGTGGATTGCTGCTTACAGTAACATTCTTGCATAGTTATTAGCATAAAAAAATCGTTATTGTACTAGATTGCACTTCAACAGATGCACTTGGTTTTTTTGTCACTGTCTGTCCTCTGTCTGTCCTTTCTAAATTTCTACATGCGCAGAAAGAAAAGAAACACAGAAAGAAAGACAGGAGAAGGAAAGAAAGAAAGAAAGAAGAAAGAAAAGAAAAAAAAGAAAGAGAAGAAGAGAAAGATGAAGAAGAAATAAAAAAAAAAAAAATAAATAAAAAAAAAGAGAGAGAGAGGGAGAGAGAGAGAGAGAGGAGAGAGAGGGAGAGAGAGAGAGAGATGTGTATATAATATATATGTATATATATATATATATATATATATATATATATATATATATGCATATTATATGCATATATACACACATATATATATATATATCTCTATATATATTTTATATATATACAATTGTCTGTCACACCATCAAGAGGACTTGTAAAAACAATACAGCAAGGCACTGTCCAAGGAGGTAGAAAAAGAGGCAGACCAAGGAAGAGATGGGAGGACAACATCATCAGCGAATGGACAGGCCTAGAACTCAACAACATTTTGAGAAAGGCAGAACAGTAAGAGGAATGGAGGGACTTGGTTGCCAAGTCAGTGCCTTTGGGATGGTCAAAGGTTTTCAGACTACAGAATATATATAATATATTATGAAAAATAATAACATACATGTATATCTTAGAAAAAGCTTTTTCCCTTTTTTTGGGGGCTGTAAACTGCTCATTATTTTCAGTAGAGTACGATTTTTCTTGTTTTTTTTTTTTTTTTTTTTTTGCAATGACCCAACAAACCTCACAAACATGTTGTTTTGTCGTATCGAAGTTGAGGTCTGTCTAGACAAACAGTTTGGTACAGAACCATTATAATTTTCTACCTTTTTCCCCCTCTCCTGGTGTCAGTGGCGTCATTGTTTTGCCATAAAAAAATCCAATAGCTTGCTTCTTTGGATTTAGAAGCTAACTAAAAAATAAATGTGAAGTTTTTTAATTACAAAATGAACTCTTTTTTTTCCGTGGAAAATGGAATAAACACTCATATGCCTTTTTCATCTAGTCCCGATGTATGCAGCTTTCACAATTTTGCTAGTTCGTTCCTAACGGTGCACAATGGCCTACTCTTCCGAAAACAGGTAAAAACACTGGAATATTGTGCAATAGGGTATTCTATCTCTCTCTCTCCCTCTTTTTTCTCTCTGTCTGTTGTCTGTCTGTCTGTCTGTCTCTCCTTCCCCCTCTCTCTCCTCCCCCCTCTCTCTCTTTCCCTCCCCCCCTCTCTCTCTCTCACTTTGTAGTTTGTTTTTTGTCTATTCGTTTGTCTCGGAGTCAGTCCATTGTTCTCCCTATCTGCTCACCCCGTTTTTAGCATTTTGAAAAGTACTTCGCTGTCAGAAGGCAGGTAAACTTTGCCCATTTGACAAATGCGTTTTTCTGTTTCTTTCGTATCGATATCCTGGAACACTAACCAGACATAAAGTTCAAACACTTGAGGCTACAGTGGTCTTTGATTAAGTTTTCCTTTGGTGTATTAATTTCTCTTATTTATCAGTCAATGTTCAATACCTGCCCTGCTTCTACATTCCTCTTCTACAAAACAAGCGTCTTTCACATTCAACCCCAGGTGAGAAGAGTGTAGTTGAATACATTGATCGCTTAGAGATTCATAAAAATGCTGTCAAAGAAAGACAACTCAAGGCATTATTTTTCAGGTTAAGATTAAATGCGTTCTTGACAAAATTCAGCAAGGATGTTAACTGCGTATGTGGTGAATATATTTCAAATACCCATATACTTGAATGTGAGAATTTTAAACCCATCTCCCTGCTTTTTTCTGAGAATTCCATTGATTAAGTTTTGAACAATGAAAATCTAACGTTATGACATTGCTAAAGATTTGTTGTTAAGTCCTATAGGACATTTATTGTAGTTCTTGTATTTTTAAAAAAAAAATTTTTTTTAAATTTTAACTTTTTAATTTTTGTCTTTTAAACTGATAATGTTAAGAATACTATTTTCTTTGTTATTACTATTCATTACACACACACATGCACATGTATACGCGCGTGCTCGTGCGCGCACACTCACACACACAACACACACCACACACACACACGACACACACACACTCCTGTTTAAAGGGTCGTCTGGTATCACTTACTTACTTTACTTACCTCTCCTGCTGTTTGAACATCTTGCACACACGTTAAAACCCGTTCAGCAATTTAGAAGAGTAGGCCATTGAGTGCTGGTGGAAATCGATGTGACAACATTAACAAAACTGCATACACGGGAACTGGTGTACAAAAGCACATGCGTGTTTGTGCCACTATCCTCATACGAAAGAATAAATGAGATAATAAAAAAAATCAATCTATCTTGCCCTGTACCGTTTTTTTTCAGTACCTAATCTGTCTACTTTCAGACCCTAAGGTGATCCCTCTAAAAAAAAAAAGAAAGAGGGGTAGAAGTATCTACATTATCATTTTTTGGGGGGGCGAAGTGTCCATTTTTTTTGCCCTCACCAGAGTTAGTGCTGATCTGCTCTGCCTGACTGCATCTGCCCTAGTGATGAGACAGAAATGTCCGGTGGTGATTGTCCGTCATTTCCACTCTCAGGGAGTGTATAGATTGTGTCCTCTGGGAGCGGTGTATGTAACTAGGCCATCATGACACAGTCGTCTGCTGAGATAAAGTTATGAGAACCAGTGCAATATGTAGTTCACAATAATTGCAGGTTTTTTTTTTGTTTGTTTTGTGTTGTTGTTGTTTTTTTGGGGGGCGTACAATGCAGATAGTGGGCCGATGACTACATATGCGTGCATTTTTTGACCAAGCGATTCTTTTTTTTATAAGTTTTGATATCTTAGGTAACATTGGTGTGATTATTTTGTGATGAGGTTTATATATATATATATATATATATAATATATATATATATATATATATATATATTATATATGTGACTATAAAACCAGTTCTGCTGGATCGCTCTCAGGCACACGTTGAGGTAACAGTAAATGATAAAACACGATGTAGCTCATCTCTTATTGACAGCAAATTTTCGTTTATCTGAAGCTTATATATGGAGGAGGAGGAGAGGAGGAGAAGAGGAGGGAGGAGGAGGAGGAGGAGGAAGAGGAGAGGAGGAAGGAGGGATTACGCTGACACTGATGCTGTTGCTGTTGCTGCTGCTGACGACGACTTGTTATTCCTCTATACAATCCATAGATAGCGATCCTCGTCTACATGGGTTGAGTTAATCAACCACAAGTAAAAATTAAAAGATGGTAACGGGGATTAATCACAAATGTAATAGAAACGCTAAATTGCAAGTTAGTACCAGCTTTTAACCTACGGCAAAAGACAGTCGTTTCCATGACTAAGAGAATGGATAGCCCACAAGGGATGCAGGGACATGACTGCAATAAAGAGAAGTACTATGCACGTCCCCAAAACACCTTCAGTCTGGCCTCCAGCTATGTGAAATGACATCCTCCTCCCTTCCTTCCTTCTTCCATCATGAAGACACCAACCAACGCTGATCCAATCCTAACCCCCCCCCCCCCAACTATTTCCACACTAAGTTCCTCTACAAAGTACCCTCAATACTGAAAGTGAGTAAGCTGCAAGCCCCAGGGCAGGATAATATAGAGTGCATGTTGAAGTACTACAGAAAAGTACTACAGTTTAGTTGAGTAACTCCGAAATAAGCACTGGGGGGGGGGGGGGGGGGGGGGGGAGAGTAGGTTGAGAAAAAAGTAGGATGAAATTAGATGAGCAGGAAAGATATGACGTAAAGTTGCAGTGCCTGAGAGAGACTGGGATGAGTTGAAAAAAGGGAGTAAAGTAGGAAAAGAGATAGAGACGAGAAGAGAAAAGGAGAAGCAGCTGAGCATTAATAGCAAAAGCCTGAGAAAGACTGGGATGGTTTAAAATGGAGAGGGAAGCACCAAAGAGATGCAGAGCAAACGTGGCAAATATACAGCTGAACATTAACAACGATAAACATAAGAAAGACTGGGGCTGGTATAAAACAGAGGGAGTAGAGCAGGAAAAGAGATACAGACAAGAAAAGCAACACGAGCAGTTGATCGTTGATAACAATGAACCTTAGAAAGACTGGGATGGGTTCATTTACTTACTATTTTTGTCTGTTATTTCGAGGACAACGGAATAAGCACTCCAGTGCTTTTTTATTTTTAAAGCTAATCCTCCTGTGTATGCAGTTTTGTGAATTTTGTCATCCGTTCTACAGCACACAATGGCCTACTCTTCCAAAAAGCGAAACAGATTTGAACGTGTGTGCAGGATTATATGCGTGCGTTTGAACACGGTTTATACTCTTATCAATGGAGTTATCTTTTGGGGGAGGGGATATTTCAGTATGTACTGGTGTAAACTTTATTGGAAATATCCCCATGAACGAGATTCAAACCAATCAGCAGTTTACGAGCGCAACACGCAAAACTCTAACCAATAAGCCCCACCCCCCTCCCCAAAATGGCATAATAAGGTGGAGGGAGCCGCAACAGGAAAAATGTGCTGCTCTCTCTACTGAAAATCAAAATGGCTGCCTTCGTGAGGGAGCTGTGACAGGTTTAGATTATATAATGTTTTTTAATTGATTTTTGCCCAGGTAGACATAAATCGTGTCTGTCAATCGAGATCAAAAGAATAAGGGAAAACTCTCCAAAAGTCGTTTTCATGGCAACAGATAAACAAACAGTTAACAAATTGACGTGTTATGATCTGCTTTTGCCAGTTTACGAAACTGGAGACCGCAACAGTGAAAATCAAGGGCCTATTAGTGATAAAAACATTTTAGTCAAAAACTGCCACGCCCACCTTGACAGTGTCAGAAACAAGATTTTTTGACTTTATGATATCCTTGAAGTTTCAGATTGTAAGGAAAGTGATAGTAGTAGATCAGTGTGTAGTGAGAGTGACAATGAAGAACAAGAACAATTTTCTAGTCAACAAATTAACCAGACAAACCTCTCTGCGTACACATTTTTTGGTGAACTTTGTGGTCGAATTCAATCCTTTGTTTGTTTGTTTGTTCTTGCACCGGTTTACCTCAACAAACAAAGGACAAAAAAAAAAAAAAAAAGGAATAAACTTGCCCTCCAAAAAGGGACAATCTTAGTGGTGTAGGACAGTGTAATACGAGTAATCTTGCAATGGAGCCTCCCTCCTTTTCTTGGCTACATCACACAAGAAAACAAGACATTAGCGAAAGGGAAACAACACATAAAAAATAACAAGGAACAAAAATGCAAAGTAAACAAAGAAAAAAGAAATGGCAAACAAGAGAGAAACACAAGCAAACAACACAATTTGTAACATGAACCAGACTCTTCAGACTGCAGGGAGGTTTTTCTTCTTCTTCTTCTTTCTCTTCCTCTCCTTCTTTTTCTTTTTTTCTTCTTCTTGTCCTTGTTGTTGTTGTTGCTGTTGCTGTCGTTGTTGTTGTTGTTGTTGTTGTTGTTGTTGCTGCTGCTGTTGTTGTTGTTGTTCTTCTTCTTCTTCTTCTTCTTTCTTCTTGTTCTTCTTGTTCTTCTTCTTCTTGTTCTTCTTCTTCTTCTTCTTCTTCTTCTTCTTCTTCTTCTTCTTCTTCTTCTTTTCTTCTTCTTCTTCTTCTTCTTCTTCTTCTTCTTGGCAATTCTTCTTCGCATTCTTCTTGTTCTTCTTGTTCTTCTTGTTCTTCTTGTTCTTTTCTTCTTTCTTCTTCTTCTTCTTCTTCTTCTTCTTCTTCTTCTTCTTCTTCTTCTTCTTCTTCTTCGCAATTCTTCTTCATCCAATTCTTCTTCTTCTTCCAATTCTTCTTCTTCCAATTCTTCTTCTTCTTCGCAATTCTTCTTCTTCTTCGCAATTCTTCTTCTTCTTCGCAATTCTTCTTCTTCTTCGCATTCTTCTTCTTCTTCGCAATTCTTCTTCTTCTTCGCAATTCTTCTTTCGTAATTCTTCTTTTTCTAACTTTCAGAACAACTATTGTTACCTGTTGTATGAGTAAAAATACGTTGCGCTGCTTTATGCTTCTAAAAGTCCAACACATCTGACTTCGGCATGGGAAAGTTCGTTATCTTTTAGGTCCTTATGATAAAGAAAGGCATAAGAACGGACCAGGAAGGCAACATAGATATAAAGGGGGTGATAGCAAGAAGCAAAAACATGGGAAAGTACAAAGGAAATTCCCGGCCTATAATTCACAGAAGGTGGGGATGCAGTTTATATTGACAGGCCCTCTGCCCCCCCCCTCCCCCTCCCAACTAGAGAATGTGAAATTTTTAAAAGGATGACACCTATGCACAAACTGTTGATAAAGATCACGTTTCTCATCCGTCGGCTTGTTTCTCCTAAAAGTAGTATTGGTACTTAAAGAAAAAATAATTTTGATAAAGAGGGATGAGGATAGCATCAGTGGTCAGAGCGCTGGCTTTCCCCAACCTAAGGTTAATTAGCATTGAGTATGGCCACCAAGTGGATGGGTGACGATTTGTGCACCTTGGTTTCGGCACAGTCCCTAGGTCCACCCAGCTGTAAATGGGTACCTGCCTTCTTCAGAGTCACAGAGGGCAAAGCAGCGAGGAAGGGGAGATAAGTGCCACCCTGAATACGCTGGCCCCTGGAGAAGCTGAGGTTTTTAACATCTCACTCCCTAGGGACCAGACAGGTTATGGTACACTTTTATCTGTACCATTAACATGCTATAGAATATGTGTTAAGTGCTTGTAGTTTCTCTTCCTTATGTTCAACATGCTCATGGTTGACAGGCGATAAACCACCCGTCAAAACACTTACCACAAAAATATTCTGTAGTGTTTGAGTGAGTGTGAACTTCTTCAGTTTCTTCTTTACCAACACTGTCGTCTTGATCGGGCACCACTGAACATTTTGCAATCAGCTTCCCCCAGCCCTCGCGGTTATCAGCTTTTCGTAGCAAAAAGTGCCACTCAAAGTCGGTCCACCCTCTGATATTCTCTTTACAGTGTTTTCTCTGTATGTCTTTTCGTCTCTCTCCTTGTACTATTCCGTGTAGGACAGTCTTGGCCAGTCCAGATGTTCGACTTAAACTTGCTGTGCCCTCTTTCCATTCCTTTCTCTGTCGCTGTCAGCCTATGTTCGGCTGACAGGACTTCAATACAAAACTGATTGCAGCCTGTCTGGCTGATCTTCGAGTGACTGGTTGGAGATTGTGGCCACCTTCCTTGTCGGCGAAAAACGATACTGTCTACTGTAATTATATCATCAGGTGTGTGTGTGTGTGTGTTTGTGTGTGTGTGTGTGTGTGTGTGTGTGTGTGTGTGTGTGTGTGTGTGTGTGTGTGTGTGTGTGTGTGTGTGTGTGTGTGTGTATGTTTGTGTGTGTGTGTTTGTATGTGTGTGTGTGTGTGTTTGTGTGTGTGTGTGTGTTTGTGTGCTTGTGTGTGTGTGTGTGTGTGTGTGTGTGTGTGTGTGTGTGCTTGTGTGTGTGTTGTGATGTGTGTTTGTGTGCTTGTGTGTGTGTGTATGTGTGTGTATGTTTGTGTGTGTGTGTTTGTATGTGTGTGTGTGTGCGTGTGTGTGAATGTGTGCGTGCGTGTCTGGGGAATGATTAATAATCTATTATGGATACTGTAGCCGGTTGGTGAAGACATCAAGGCTTCAGCCCAAGTACTGTGGTGAATTAAAAAATGGGATTTTTTTACGGTCTTCCAGGTCAACTTCAAGTGCAGACCTGAAAGTGGCTTCTATTCTTTAGTGTATATGTACATGTAGAATATGAATTGTGCATGCTTAAGATTCTGTAATGTCATATCAGCTTTCCGTAGTTTACGACAGAAACACATACTTTTTATCATTCAGAATGCGGTTACCTTCTTGGTGGGCGAAAACGATCACTCACACACTATCTTACCATCGGTGAATATCGAGGCTGTAGCCGAAAAAAAACTTGGAAGAGGTATTTCTTTATAAAGACTTCTATGTTTGCGTTTATCATCGTTTGATATTGCTGTTATTTTTTTTCAGTGAATAATGAGCCCTCAATATGCTGGCCCCTTGAGCTGATGTCGCTAATGCCTCGCTCCCCTACGACCCCCTAAGTTATGGGACACCTATACCTTTACCTTTATATGACGTAAATCTTCAAAAAAAACAACCTATCAATGGATCACGTGAAGCACTGTCGAATAATTTGTAAAGATTGAAAAGCAAGCAATAGGTTTTTCTTCATTGTATTTGCGCTTCTACAAGCTACAACAGTAATAGTGTACAATCCTTCCGTTTGCTGCGATTGTTATAGCCAAGATCGAGAGCTCATTACATGGTGATTCTGTCCTCCCCTGGGACACACCTTCTGGAGGGATTTTTCCCCAGGAGTTACCATCAGTACAGACTGCACTTGGTCAGTCCTTGCGAGGAGATTTTAAACCGAGGGCATGTGTACAAACACATGCAGAACATCTTGCACACATCCTATTTATATCAAAACCTGTTCCAATTTTTGAAATTACAGTCCATTTTGTGCCTGCAAGGCTAGGCGACAGAATTTGTTAAAAATTTTTGATATCGGTGTTTTGTTTAGATGTTATTTCCTATGTCGGAATGTGGATAAATTAACGATGGTTGGATAATTGTATACGTAAAAATCTCAACATTGGTAATTTGCAGCCGAGGAACAAAAAGACCCCCCCCCCAAAAAAAAAAAAAAAAAAAGCCAGAAGAAGAAAATGCAAATCAAAATAAAACCAGCTCACAACTGAGGAAACCACTCTTTTTCCCTTCACTTTCTCACATTTGCTTCATCCACACGTTTAAGAAGTCCTAGCTCTTATTTGATTCCAAATCCAAATCCAATTCCAAATCCAATTCCAAATCAAATTCTAATTCCAATTTCAATTCCAATTTCAAATCAAAATCATAATTGAATTCTGACTCCAATTCTGTATCCAATTCCAATTCCAAATCAAAATAAAAAGTGAATCCCAACTTCAATTCTATAGCCATTTCCAAATCCAATTCCAATTTCAAAGGGTTGTGTACAGAAGGTAACAGACATATTTTCTCTTTCGCTAAGCTAGGCCACGCATCTTTCGACATTAATAATCAATAAACTGGCCAGAACAAAAGCCATTGTCGGTTATTGATAAAACTGAAGGTAAACGCCGAGGCCTACTTTTACAATGTTGTTATACTTTTGAATGCTATGTCGATATTGTCTGTCCTCAGCCACGGCATTTCCTCATCATAGCAACTTGTATTTTTCTTGAAAGGAGAGGCAGGTAAACATTCTATAAAGCCCACCTACTTAGTGTAAATTATTTCATTGCTCATTTATTTATCTGTTTGGTTTGTCTATTTATTTGTTTATTTATTCATTTATCTACTTATTCATTCTTTGATCTCGAGAATAATGGAATAAGAACCCATATACCATTTTCACATCCAGTCTTCGTGTATAATTGCAGTTTTGTCAAATTTGTCATCCGTTCCTAAGGGTACGCAATAGCCTACTCTTCCAAAAAACGGAACGGGCTTTAACGTGTGCGCAAGATGCTCTGCGTGCGTTTGCACACTGGACCTTGGTATATAGTCTTAACCAAAGGACTTTTTTAAGGGGGGGGGGGGATGTGTAGGCCTTGTTGTTAAATCCAGGGGAAAAATCCTCTTGAACAAGATCCGAACCCCGGTCAGCAGATCACGAGCGCAATGCGCATCACTCTAACCACCAGGCTAACCGTCCCCCTTAAAATGGTCATAGACGGAAACTTCCCATCTGACGCGTATTTTCAATCTCAAAGGCATTCATTATTATTATTCTTTTATAAAATTCTTTTTATATCGAGGATAATGGAATAAGCAAACATATGCTTCTTTAATCCAGTCCCCGTGTGTATGCAGTTTTGTAAATGTCATCGTTCCCACCGGCACACGATGGCCTACTCTTACGATAGCGGAACAGGATTTAACGTGTGCGCAAGATGTTCTGCATGCGTTTGCATACGGGGCCTCCTCGGTTTATAATCTCATCCGAAAGATTTTTGTGGGTAGTGGATCGAGTCAGCACTGATGTTAACTCCAGGGGAAAATCCCCTCGACCGGGAATCGAACCGGATCGTCAAACTGCGAGCGCAATGTTCTGACCACTAGGCTATATTCCGTCCCGGCATTCACAACAGGGAGGAGGGTTTTCAAGTGTTCCATAGTTCCGGATGACTCAGGCCGTAGACGTACAGCAATGACCATAACATCGATAGCGAGAATGATATACATAAAAAACAATGACAGAATGATTAGCTACTAGATAGGGAAACAAACACACTTGCATGCAGGAAAAAAAAGGGTAGGCGCTGCACATGTGGCGACGCGCTCTCCCCGGGGAGAGCAGCCCGAATTTCACGCAGAGAAATCTGCTGTGACATAAAGTGGTACAAATAACAAAAAACACCAATATAATCATTTCGCACAAATGTGGTTTAGTAGGGATCTTGAAGTACCTTGTAGTGTAATTATACAAAAACATTTCTTTATTATACACCGTAATGCAGTACCGTACAATACAACTCAATACAGGAAATATGATAAAACAGAGTACAATGCAAGGCAATATAATACAATACCAGCAATACAATACAATACAACACAACGCAACGCAAAACGATACAATACAATGAGATGAAGTACAAAATAATAATGCAATAAAGTGCATTACAATACAAAACAATACAAACAATCCAATTCAAAAAGGCAATTAAAAAAGGCAACCCCACGCAAAGCAATACAATACAATCCATTGCAACACATCGCAATAAGCTTGTAAACAGTACAATACAACACAACATAACATAACACAAAAGTGTAAACCAATAACCACACAACACAAATTACATTGATCTTCAAACGCATACAATAAACCACCCACGGTCGTTTGGAGGGGGGGGGGGATAATGATTCATAGATCGATTCCAGCACCCGCTTTCTTCTGCTCCTGTCAGCGATTTAAGTCCAGGTTTCCATGGTTTCATCTGTGATAATTATATTTAGATACGTCTTTCCGATTTCTCTGCACAGTTTAATTGAGCCCTCTTAGTGGTGTTTCAATATTGGTAGTTCTTTCCACGAAGAGACACGAGGTTTACTTTGGCGTTTTTCTATTGTTGACTGTGATCATCATTACCACGCTGTTTGTTTGTATTCTGAGTGAAATGCTTCGTCGTACATGCGTGCGGTTCCATGCGGTAGAAGTGCATTGAGCGATACATTATGTTTGCTTAAATAGCTAATTGAAGCATGCTGATAGTTCAGTGTTTCCGTTCTTTTCTCTGACAGAAGTAAGCTATCGTCATTGTCACGTTATCATTTTCGTTACCATCATCATTATTATTATCACTATCATCATAGTCGTCGTCGTCGTCGTCGTCGTCGTCGTCGTCGTCATCATCATCATCATCATCATCATCATCATCATCATCATCATTATCATCATCATCATCATCATTTCATCACCACCACTACTTATTTTTTATTTTATTTTATACCACTTTGTGTCACAGCAGATTTCTCTGCGTAAAATTCGGGCTGCTCTCCCTGGGGAGAGCGCGTCGCCACAAGTGCAGCGCCTACCCCTTTTGTTTCCCTCAGGGATGGTGTCTAAACACGACACCTGTGTGCATGCTAGGTTTTTGGTTTTTTTAATAATTTTGTCATCCGCTCCTACCGGCACACGATGGCCTGCTCTTCCGATAGGCGAAACGGGGTTTTAACGTGTGCACAAGGTGTTCTGCGTGCGTTCGCACACGGGGCCTCGGTTTATAGTCTCATCCGAATGACTTTGACATTCAGTTCGAATTTTTCGTCAAACTGGGAAGAAAGGGCGAGACTGGGTACGAACTCACAACTTCACGGTTTACTTGTTGACAGGCGAACGTCTTAACCATCCTACCACCATCCTCCTCCTCCTCCTCCTCCTCCTCCTGCTCCTCCACTTCCTCTTCTCTTCCTTCTCCTCGTCTTCCTCCTCCTTCTCCTCCTCACCATCATAATTGTCGTCATCGTCGTCGTCGGCGTCGTCGTCGTCGTCGTCGTCATCATCTGATCATCATGATCATCATATCATCATCATCATGTCATGCATCATTCATCATGCATCATGCATCATCATCATCATCATCATCATCATCATCATCATCATCATCATCATCATCATCATCATCATCATCATCATCATGTCTCTGCCTCTTTCCTTGTTTACTCTCTGTATGATCGTGTATGCTGTTTTATATTGTGATATGATATAACGATATCGGTATTGGTGGGGGCGATTGTTTTTTGTGGTGGCGCGTAAGGCACATGTGTGTGTGTGTGTGTGTGTGTGTGTGGTGTGTGTGTGTGTGTGTGGTGTGTTTTGGTGTGTGTGTGTGTGTGTGTGTGTGTGTGTGTGTGTGTGTGTGTGTTGTGTTGTGTGTGTGTGTGTGTGAGTTTGTGTGTGTATGTCTACGTTTGTATGTGTATGTATGTGTGTGCGTGTGTATGTGTGTGTGTGTGTTGTATGTGTGTGTATGTGTGTATGGTTGTGTGTATGAGTTGTGTGTGTATGTCTATGTGTGTATGCGTATGTGTGTGTGTGTGTGTGTGTGTGTGTGTGTGTGTGTGTGTGTGTGTGTGTGTGTGTGTGTGTGTGTGTGTGTGTGTGTGTGTGTGCGTGTGTGTGTGTGTGCGGTGAGGGAGGAGGAGGGAGAAGGATTGGTTTTCACCTGCACTTTGATGCAAAATAAACAGATAAACTTGCTGTGTTACATCAGATGACAGTAATACAAGTTCTGCTTGAATCAGACGAAACTTTCATGCTCAGAATAATACACGCCCACAAATTCAATATTCACTGGAATACAACACATTGGGGAACGTACTAGGGTAAAGATCTAAACATGACCTATTGATATGATTTGCACTTACTGGGTTAAAAGATAATTTCTTCGCAGTTCCTGTCGGTAAAATGACCATTAAACCAGATACAAAATTCTTCTTACAACCTCAAAATAAGTACTGCTGCTAACTATTTGACCACTGCATCCCATTTTAGGGTTTAATTTTTTAGTTTGTTCTCCACTTTAAAGCTGCAAAAATAGAAAGTTCAGAAACCGTTGGTTTATGAGTACATTAGACAGTTATTAGCTGACCGAGTTGTAACTTAAAATCATATTAAAGAAAGTGTGATGGTAATTGTTATATATGCACTCTCTTGCCCTTGAATTGTCTACAGACCAGGTTTTCTATCTTCACAAGTGTAATGCTTTAGAGGCTGTGCACAGCGAATAAACTGGGATGTTTTTATTGCCAAAAGAACGCGGAAAAAGGTTTCAAATAGTTTTTTTTTTCCATAAAATACCTTGAAAATAGCAGAATGGTGTATTTTCTATGAAAAAGAAATAAGTAGATTTGAACAATGTGGAAAAGTATAGGATATGATGTAAATTTCACAAGAGCATGTTAATAAACAACACATGATCATCATTATCATCGCCGTCGTCATGATAATCGTTATTGTTGTCGTTTTTATCATCATCATTCTAATCATTATAACTATCACCATCGTCATAGAAATCATCATCATCATCATCATCATCATCATCATCATCATCATCATCATCATCATCATCATCATCATCATCATCATCATCATCATCACACCACCACCACCATCACCACCACCACCATAACCACCACCACCACCACCACCACCACACCACCACCACCACCACCATCATCATCATCATCATCATCATCATCATCATCATCATCATCATCACGTCGTCGTCGTCGTCGTCGTCGTCGTCGTCGTCGCCGCCGTCGTCGTCGTCATCGTCGTCGTCGTCGTCGTCTCATCATCATCATCATCATCATCATCATCATCATCATCATCATCATCATCATCATCATCATCATCATCATCATCATCATCACAGATGTGTTTAGTGTGTATAGTGCTTATTGTTGAAACTGATATGTGCGCGTGTGTGTGCGTGTGTGTATGTGTGTGAACATGCATGCGCGTGCTTATGCGTAGGTGTTTGCGTGCGTGTATGCGTGCGTTTATGCATGCGTGTGTCGTGAATGTGTGTGCGTGTGTGTACGTGTGTGTGTGCGTGTGTGTATGTGTGTTTGTGTGTATATGTGTTTGTAAAGGGTGGAAAGGATGAAGAAAAAGTCATGCTAAATGATACTGTGCCAACATACTACTCCAAGATCGGAATAAACATACTTTCTTTTGATCTGAATTTGCCAGTGAAAAAGCAATTATTTTACGGGACATAACATTTCACCTGCACACATCAAAGACCACTCCCCATCACCTAGACTACGTATAGTCAGGCTTTGGAACAACAGATTTCAAAGGTTTGCATCCTGATTTCCCTCCCCCACCCCTCCCTCTCCATCTGCTAACTGAATGCGGTTCTGCATGGAAATTTCAGACCCTTTGATCTTGAACTTGCATGATGGATCCAATTCAGTCACTGGTTTAACGCGTCCTGTGTTTCATTAGGGAATGTACTGTATAACCTAGGAATTTTTTTTTTTCTTTTACAAGAAAATATAAATATATGAGTTTTGGCGATAGTTTGATGCCACAGAAAACTTTTTCTGGTCTATCTTGTGTTGTATATGTTACCTGGTCGTTGGTTATAAATAGTAGCAAAGTATTTGCATGGATTGATTTTCTTTACCTGGATTATTTAAACTGTGCTTAATACGTACATTGAACAGCGCAGTATGTTATTAGTGGACGGGATAGCTCAGTGGTCAGAGCACTCACTTTCTCCAAAAGAATAAAAAGCATCGAGCGTGGTTACCAAGTGGATAGATGACCGTTTGCGCGCCTTGGCTTCGGTGCAGTTCCCCCTGTTCACCCAGCTGTAAATGGGTACCTGCCCTCTTTAGGATCAGGGAAGGTAAAGCAGCGAGGGAGATGAGATAGACGCCGCCCTCAATACGCTGTCCCTTAGAGAAGGTGATGTCTCTGATGCCTTGCTTCCCTAAAATTCATAGGTTATTTTCATATTTATTTATTTATTCTTTTTATTATCGAAGATAATAGAATAAGCATCCATGTGCTTTTTTTTTTCATCCAGTCCCTGTATGTATACACTTTTGCAAATTTTGTCCTCTGTTCCCATTTGCACACAATGGTCTACTCTTACGAAAAGCGGAACATGATTTAATGTGTGCGCAAGATGTTATGGGACACCTGAACCAGCCTTTTAGTATGCTAGTCTGATTTGCTTGATCTGGAGATCATGTCTTATAGAACGGTACGCAAACCACTGCTGCGATTGCAGCTGCTGCAGCTGCTGCTGGAAAACTTTTCAAAGGATAAAGCTACACAGGCATGATACCTCAAAATCGAATGATATCTTCATCTGGCATTGTCCTCTCTGACCATTTTTAAAAAGTCTTTTGTCTTCGCTACTGTGAAACGTGCGTTTTTACAGGCAATAACAGTTCACTCACTTACAAGATCAAAGGCTACACTACACCGCAGTCCTTGTTGCTACCAAAGATTGGAACACTACGTTTCAAAAATAATGATTTTTCTGTTCTGGCTCTTCTCCCGTCACAGGGAAATGAGCCTTGTACTGCAATTTGATTGTGGCTCTGCATGAAAGATTCTGTCCGTTTGATCTTGAAGTGGCAGAGGTGATGTGATGTAGCAACAGATTCAACACATCTTTTGTTTTGATTGTAGAGCGTACTGTATACCCTAAGACTTTTATACTTATAAAATAGTCCATGCGTACTGGCAACAGTTTTGGGTTTACAAAGACTTTTTCCAGGTGAAACTGTTTCTTCTTTGTGGAACACTCAGACAGCTGCTACTGGTGTCTATCTTATGAGTGAAAATGCGTTGATCTGCTGTTTTGCGCATGACAAGTCAAGCTCAGTGCATCCGACATCAGCGGGGGAGAAAATCGCTGATTTGGAAACAAAAAGGTGTGGGGGGGGGGGGAGATGGGGGCAGGAGAACGGACCAAGAAGACAGAAAATAACCGACAAAAAATGAGGTGACAGGATGAAAAAAAGCCAGGCAGAAACAAAGAGAGGGATAGAAAAGAGGGAATCCCTATCACAGAATTACACGAAAGTTAAACTGCTTACTATACTCACAAGCCCCAGGCATCCTCACAGGGACTTGTGCATCTGAAGCTGGGAAAAGTTACTTGATTTTTTTCTAGAATATTATCTAGTAAGTGCTGATGTCCAATTATCTTTGAACATGATCATACAAAGTGTTGATGTGAAGACCATTGCTTTACCCTTGACTGCATACTTCTCTTGCCCTGTTTAGCTTTTCAAAAAGAAGATATCTTAAACGCCGATATGCCGATGCTGCTGCTGCTGTTGCTGTTATTGGTGCTGTTAAACAATGACAGCAACAATGATGATGATGATGATGATGATGATAATGATGATGATGATGATGATGATGATGATGATGATGATGATGATGATGATGATGATGATGATGATGATGATGATGATAATGTTAGAGGTGGTGATAGTAGAGGTAATGATGGTTGCTTAGGTCGTAATATTGGTCTGTGTGTTTGTGCATGTGGTTTTTTTTAATTATCTTTTTACGAGGATTTTGGACTAAGCACTCATATGCTTTTTACATACAGTCCACGTGTGTATGCAGTTTTGTCAATCTTATCATCCGTTCACAATGACAAACAATTGCCTATTCTTCCGAAAAGCGGAACGAGCTTAATCGCGTACGCAGATGTTCTGCGTGCGTTCGTACACAGGACCTCGGTTCATTGTCTCATCGGAAAAAACAAACAAAACTTTTGGGCGGAGTGGAATCGGCACTGGTGTTAAATCCAGAGGAAAAAATCATGTTGAACAAGATTTGAACCTGGTTCAGCAGATAACGAGCGCAACAACACACCACCACACTCTAACCACCAGGCTATCAGGTGTGTGTGTATGTGTGTGGCGCGCGCGCGCGCGCGCGCGCGCGCGCGCGCGTGTGTGTGTGTGTGTGTGTGTGTGTGTGTGTGTGTGTGTGTGTGTGTGTGTGGTGTGTGTGTGTGTGTGTGTGCTCGCGCGCGCATGTGTGTGTGCGTGTGTGTGGTGAGCATGAGCGAAAGAGGGAGGTGTGTGTAGGCAAGGGGGGATAGCAGATTTGCTGTTATTGGTGCTGTTAAACAATGACAGCAACAACAACAACAACAACAACAACAACAACAACAACGACGACGACGATGATGATGATGATGATGATGATGATGATGATGATGTTAGAGGTGGTAATAGTAGAGGTAATGGTGGATGCTTAGATCGTACTATTGGGGGGTGTGTGTGTGAGTGTGTGTGCGTGTGCATGTTTTTTAAATTATCTTTCTTCGAGGATTTTGGACTAAGCACTCATATGCTTTTTACATACAGTCCACGTGTGTCTGAAGTTTGTGAAATATTATTATTCGTTCCCAACAGCAAAGAATTTCCTACTCTTCCGAAAACTGGAACGATTTTAATTGTGTACGCAGATGTTCTGCGTGCGTTCGCACACGAGACCTTAGTTTATAGTCTCATCGAAAAGAAAAAATTGGGGCAGAGTGGAATCGGCACTGGTGTTAACTCCTGAGGAAAAAATCATGTTGAACAAGATTCGAACCTGGTTCAGCAGATAACGAGCGCAACTGCACACCACACTCTAACCACTAGGCTATCAGGTGTGTGTGTGTATGTGTGTGTGTGCGTGTGTGTTTGTTTGCGCGCACGCGCATGTGTGTGTGCGTGTGTGTGGTGAGCATGAGCAAAAGAGGGAGGGTGTGTGTGTATGTGGGGAGATAGCGATAGCAAATTTGCAGAGAATAGCATTGAACCAGCGTAACACCTCAAATAAATTCAAACCACATCCGTAACTTGGCATTGTCCCCTCACTTCAGTTTAAAAAAAAATCTCTTTGACCCTTGTCTTTGCCATTGTGAAAATGATGGTGTTAACAGACGATAGAAAATCCCATGAACGCAACACAACAGTGACCACCAGGCACTGCATTTTTTTTATTTTTGTCGCTACACGGCGTTTGGAACAAGGCAGTTCAAAGGTAATGATTTTTATGTTCCACTCCTTCTCTCCTTGTAGAGAAATGAAGCGTGTGGGGCAATTTGAAAGCGTTTCTGCATGAGTGCCTCGGTCTCTTTTGATCATGGGCCAGATTGATGAATGCGATCCTGTAGCAAATTAAACACATCCTACATGTTGATGCATGGATTGCAGGGCATAGCAGGAAACCGCTGTTCCTACATGTAGGTAGGTTACGGTGCCGTGGGTGGTAATAGCTTCATTTGCATGAAAGATTGTTTTTTAGGTTTGAAACTTGTATAGTGATATTTTAACGACTTTTGGTGTTGATAGAGTTAGCGTTGGTAGATTTCTTGTAACCTTAAGTTTTGTTCTGGAAATATATCTTCAAATTTAAAGTCAAATTCAAATAGTTTATTATCTGAAAGACAGAGAAATACAGATACTAAAATGTTAAATTTATTGAATATATATAATACATTAAATTGCGTATACGCAATCTGTTTACAGACAAAGACAACACATACTTGTTCGGAGATTAGACGTTGATATAAATTAGGTGTCTGGTATAATTTTTCTTGAATTTTCTTTATAACTATCTTGAAAAAAAGGCTATGGTGATGACGATAATGATGATGTGGTGATGACATTGGTGGTAGTAGTGTTGATGACAATAACAGTGTCCACGGCAATAACAGTAGTGATGATGATTGCGGTGACAATGTTCATGAAGTAGTTTTGGCTGTTATGGTAATGGTGTAACTGGTTTTGCTGGGGTGGTGGTAGTTGTGATAATCATGATGACAATGGTGATGCTATGGATTTTTGTCACAAGATAACAGAGGTGTAGTCAGACGTGACATGTGTCTCTGTCAGTCTCCATTGCTCATTATTTCTTCATTTCCCCCTCCCTGTGCCCCACTGCCTCTGTATCTGTTTATCTGTCTATCTGTCTATCTGTATGTCTGTCTGTGTGTCTATCTGTCTGTCTGTCTGTGTGTCTATCTGTCTGTCTGTCTGTCTGTCTGTCTGTCTGTCTGACTCTCTCCTCTCTCTCTTCTCTCTCTCTCTCTCTCTCTCTCTCTCTCTCTCTCTCTCTCTCTCTCTCTTCTCTCTCTTCTCTCTCTCTCTCTCTCTCTCTCTCTCTCTTCTTCTCTCTCTCTCAAAGAGGAAGAAGAAGAAGAAGAAGAAGAACAACAACAACAAGAACAAGAACAAGAAGAACAAGAAGAACAAGAAGAACAAGAAGAAGAAAAATGAGAAGAAGAAGAAGAGGAACAAAAACAACAATAACGACAACAAGAACAAGAACAACAACAACAACAATAACAACAACGACAATAACAACAAAAACAAGACTGCACTGCTTTGGTGTGTGTGTCAAACACATCAGACTCTCTGCTCAAAACAATTCCTCAGATCCTCGGCCCAAGGAGCGAGCGTTCTGTGGTCCTGTTTTCTTTCTACCAGA
>CM060337.1:16075735-16083235 GCA_030674155.1 Stramonita haemastoma | reverse complement strand
CCAGAGAAGGTGCTAAAGGGGATAATTCTACCCTGCAGGAGTGTCAAGAGTCTGGCCTGGTCATTTCATCGTCTGCACCGCTGGCCAAAAAAAGCTCCTGTGTCAGGATAATGACATATCATGCTACCGTACACAAACAGACCCCTGACAGGCATACAAGCCGCTTGTCAGTGGTAATGGCACCGGTGTCAATGACCACAGGACATACCGTACCATACCATACCATACCATACCATACCACACCATACCCTACCCTACCCTACCCTACCATACCATACCATACCATACCATACCATACCATACCATACCATACCATACCCTACCCTACCGTACCATACATACTTCTCTTGCTTCCAGTCACTCTCTTTCTCTCTCTAGGGAATTGATTTTGTATGCAGCATAAACTACTTACTACATCTGCTGCACAAGTTTGGCCAGGTAGTCTACATTACAAACGTCAGACCGGTTGTATAGCTTACGTATGATAGTGAAGCCCAAAATTCATAGAACATTGTTTGGTTTGGTTTGTTTATTTATCTGTCTGCATTTTTGGCTTTGTTTGTTTGTAGGGGACGGGATAGCTCAATGGTCAGAGCACTCGCTTTCCCAGAACTGGAGTCAAGCAGCATCGAGCGTGGTTACCAAGTGGATGGGTGACCGTTTGTGCACCATGACTTCAGTACAATCCCCCAGTTCAACCAGCTGCACATGGGTACCTGTCCTCTTTAAAGTGAGGGAAGGCAAAGCAAGAGGAAGACAGGCAGATAAACACACATGCAGACACACAGACAGAGACACACAGACAAGGCAGACAGACTGACAGAGACATAGAGAGACAGACAGACCGACACACAGACACAGAAATACACAGAAACACACACGCGCGCGCGCGCGCGCATAGACATACCAACCTACAGGGAGAGAGGGGGGGGGGGGGGAGGGAGAGATAGAGTGGGAGAGAGAGAGACAGACAGAAAGAGACAGAGAGACAGAGAAAGACAAAGGGAGATACAGAGAGAGAGACAGACAGAGAAAGAGAGAGAGAAGGGAGCAAACAGACAGAGAGGTAGCCAGACAGCCAGCCAGACAGACAGAGAGACAGACAGAGACAAACAGACAGAGAGATGCCGATGGCGAAGTCCACTACCCTGTGGTCACTGCTATCCAATAAGACAAAAGGACCCAGGGACCATAAATCTGGCTTCACCAGTGCAGTGCTCTGTTCTTCAGCCCATACATCATCATCCTGCAGTCATTCCGGAGTTGTAGCCCCTGACCACGCTGTCTGGACATTAGGATACAAAACAGTCATTATTACAGAATATGTGACGCTCCGCCACATAAGGAGTCGCATTGCAGCATAGGTCAATTTTTAGTTATTGACGTGCTATTAACTTGCAATGAAATGGCTATACAATAAATAAAAAACAGATTGAAAATCGGACAATTCTATGAACAGTTATTACAAGTTGAAGTGATAGACTGCAGGAAATGAGAAAATAAGAAATGGACAATTTTAGCATCGTAATGAATGGTCAGAATGAGGGCTTGGGCAATTTCAAAGCACATTTAATACAAAGGGATACAACATTATAACTTGATACTTAATTACAGGGTAGAATACAGGCTATTGTTTTTTAATCAATCAAAATATCAAAATCGCAAATTTTGACCCCACCTGCCTTTAATGGCTCCTAGCGGGGAAGTGGGTCAGGGGCTAAGCTCCTCATTTCGTGGTGGAGCGTCACATAATGTGGCTGTAGTATAACTGTTTCTATTGATTTTCTCACTGCTCGTCCATTTCGGTATTGTTTATCTTTATTTGTTTTATACCACTTTATATCACAGCAGATTTCTCTGCATAAAATTTGGGCTGCTCTCCCCGGGGAGAGCGCGCCGCCACAAGTGCAGCGCCTACCCTTTAGTTTTATTTCTATTATTTTTTTATACACCCCTGAGCCGCCCTGGGGACTCCAACCCCCCAATGTTTCCTCAGCAATGGTGTCTAAACACGAGATCTGTGTGCATGCTGTTTTTTTAAAAAAAAATGTCATCTGTTCCTACCGGCACATAATGGCCTGCTTTTCCGAAGGGTGGGACGGGGTTTTAACGTGTGCGCAAGATGTTCTGCATGTCCTATCTTGTGAACGCCTCTTATGTTCCTACTGACTTTAAAGTTAAACGTCATGATTTTGATCAAAAGGCAGCCTGAAGAAAAATGTAGGAAGACAAATAGTGGTGATGAATGTTATGGTGATGACCACAATGATGTTGGTGGTGCAGACAGGATTAATTTTGTTGTGCTTCTTTTTTTTGCATCCTCGGGGGAGAGCGCGTTGCCACAAGAGCAGCGCCACCCATGTTTGCTGTTCTTGATGTGTGCGTGTGTATTTTTCCCTATTAGGGGGGGGGGTTCTACTGAATTTTCCCAGTGACAGCTCTCGTTCTGTGGGTTCTCTTACGTGCGTGATGCACAAGAGACCTCGGTATATCTTCTCATTGAATACACATACATACATACATACATACATACATACATACATACATACATACATACATACACACATACATACATACATACATACATACATACATACATACATACATACATACATACATACATACATACATACATACATACATACATAACAACAAACCTCACTTTTTTTTTCTTTTTTCCTCCTCTGTTAACTAACACACCACACCTAACTGCCTAGTCAGTGTTCTGTGTGGACAGGCTTTGTACTTCTTCTTTGTGTTTGAAGGCTACACGCTATTTCCATTACTACTGTGGTTCCTTTTCCCCTCTCATCTTCTGTGTCTGTGGTCCTGTGGTCCATTAGGCCATTTTTACCTCTGTACACACTGTGTCTGTTCTCTCCCTTATTCTGTCTTCTCTTTGCTGCAGAATATTCAATATCGATGAAAGCGGTGGCTCTCTTCTCTACATAAATGCTGCTATTATAGACAACAATTTTTGCCAGGACAAAATAATAATCCATTAATTTAAACTATGTTCCTTTGCTTTTTAAGTCTGTGCTTATGTCTGTGTTTGTGTCTGTCTTTGCATTTCTGTCTTTTCTCTTTGTGACCCTGTCTCTCTTTATCTCGATCTGCTTTTTTGTCTGTTTGTCTCTCTGTCTCTATCTCTCTATCCCTCTGTCTCTCTGCTTTTTTGTCTCTCTCCCTCTGTCTTTCTCTGTCTCCGTCTAAATGCATGCATAACTAACATTACTTTACTTTATACTATCCCTCCCCAGTTAACTAAACTTACATACCACACCTAACTGCCTAGTCAGTGTTCTGTGTGGACAGGCTTTGTACTTCTTCTTTGTGTTTGAAGGCTACAGGCTATTTCCATTAATACTGTGGTTTCTTTTCCCCTCTCATCTTCTGTGTCTGTGGTCCTGTGGTCCATTAGGCCTTTTTACCTCTGTACACACTGTGTCTGTTCTCTCCCTTACTCTGTCTTCTCTTTGCTGCAGAATATTCAATATTGATGAAAGCGGTGGCTCTCTTCTCTACATAAATGCTGCCATTATAGGCAACAATTTTTGCCAGGACAAAAATTGTGACGCTCCACCACATAATGAGACGGAGTGCACCTGAGGTCAATTTTAAGTTATTGACATGTTATTAATGTGCAATAAAGTGGCTATCAAATACAAAAAACAGATTGAAAATCGGACAATTCTGTGCAACATTATTACAAATTGAAATGATAGACTGCAGGATGGGACAAAATGAGAAACAGGCAAGTTTATTTTAGTAACAGGTTGTCAGAATGAGTGCTTTGGTATTTTCAAAACACATTTAAAAGCAAAAGGAATAAAAATGATGCCTTGATATTTCATTATAAGGTAAATAAACAGATCTAGTTTAATAATCAATCAAAATCTCAAAATTGACAACTTGACCCTTACCTGCCTTTAAAGGCTCCTAGCGCAAAATTAGGTAATGTGCTAAGCGACTCATTTCGTGGTGGAGCGCCACATTTAATACTAATCCATTTAAACTATGTTCTTTTGCTTTTTAAGTCTGTGCTTGTGTCTGTGCTTGTGTCTGTGTTTGTGTCTGTCTCTGCATTTCTGTCTTTCTCTCTTTGTGACTCTGTCTCACTTCATCTTGATCTGCTTTTTTGTCTGTTTGTCTCTCTGTCTCTATCTCTCTATCCCTCTGTCTCTCTGCTTTTTTTGTCTCTCTCCCTCTGTCTTTCTCTGTCTCCGTCTAAATGCATGCATAACTAACATTACTTTACTTTATACTATCCCTCCCCAGTTAACTAAACTAACACACCACACCTAACTGCCTAGTCAGTGTTCTGTGTGGACAGGCTTTGTGCTTCTTTGTGTTTGAAGGCTACACGCTATTTCCATTAATACTGTGGTTCCTTTCCCCCTCGTCTTCTGTGTCTGTGGTCCTGTGGTCCATTAGGCCATTTTTACCTCTGTACACACTGTGTCTGTTCTCTCTCTTACTCTGTCTTCTCTTTGCTGCAGAAGGTTCAATATCGATGAAAGCGGTGGCTCTCTTCTCTACATAAATGCTGCTATTATAGACAACAATTTTTGCCAGGACAAAATAATAATCCATTAATTTAAACTATGTTCCTTTGCTGTTTAAGTCTGTGTTTGTGTCTGTCTCTGCATTTCTGTCTTTCTCTCTTTGTGACTCTGTCTCTCTTTATCTCGATCTGCTTCTTTGTCTGTCTGTCTCTCTGTCTCTATCTCTCTATCCCTCTGTTTCTCTGCTTTTTTGTCTCTCTCTGTCTCTCTCCCTCTGTCTTTCTCTGTCTCCGTCTAAATGCATGCATAACTAGCACTACTTTACTTTATACTAACACTCCCCAGTTAACTAAACTAACATACCACACCTAACTACTTAGTCAGTGTTCTGTGTGGACAGGCTTTGTGCTTCTTCTTTGTGTTTGAAGGCTACACGCTATTTCCATTACTACTGTGGTTCCTTTTCCCCCTCGTCTTCTGTGTCTGTGGTCCTGTGGTCCATTAGGCCATTTTACCTCTGTACACACTGTGTCTGTTCTCTCCCTTACTCTGTCTTCTCTTTGCTGCAGAACACTCAATATTGATGAAAGCGGTGGCTCTCTTCTCTACATAAATGCTGCTATTATAGACAACAGTTTTTGCCAGGACAAAATACTAATCCATTTAAACTATGTTCCTTTGCTTTTAATATCTGTGCTTGTGTCTGTGTTTGGGTCTGTCTCTGCATTTCTGTCTTTCTCTCTTTGTGACTCTGTCTCTCTTTATCTCGATCTGCTTTTTTGTCTGTTTGTCTCTCTGTCTCTATCTCTCTATCCCTCTGTCTCTCTGCTTTTTTGTCTCTCTCCCTCTGTCTTTCTCTGTCTCCGTCTAAATGCATGCATAACTAACATTACTTTACTTTATACTATCCCTCCCCAATTAACTAAACTAACATACCACACCTAACTGCCTAGTCAGTGTTCTGTGTGGACAGGCTTTGTGCTTCTTCTTTGTGTTTGAAGGCTACACGCTATTTCCATTACTACTGTGGTTCCTTTTCCTTTCTCATCTTCTGTGTCTGTGACCCTGTGGTCCATTAGGCCTTTTTACCTCTGTACACACTGTGTCTGTTCTCTCTCTTACTCTGTCTTCTCTTTGCTGCAGAATATTCAATATTGATGAAAGCGGTGGCTCTCTTCTCTACATAAATGCTGCCATTATAGGCAACAATTTTTGCTAGGACAAAATACTAATCCATTTAAACTCAGTTCTTTTGCTTTCTGTGTCTGTGTCTTGTAACTCTATCTGTCTGAATCCCTTTGTGTCTCTCTCTGTCTCTTTGTCTCCCCTGTCTGTATCTCTGTCCGTCTCTCTGTCTGTCTGTCTCTGTTTCTGTCTGTCTCTGTGTTAGTCTGTCTGCCTCCCTGTGTCAGTCAGACAGTCAGTAAGTCTGTCTGTCTGTTTCTGTTTCTGTCTCTGTCTCTCTCTTTCTCTATCTCTCTGTCTGCCTCTCTCTCTTCTTCCCCCCTCCATCCCAGCCTCCCTCCCTCCCACTCTGTACCTCGGATAGATAGTGGTCAGAACATTGCGCTGACAATTTGACAACCCGGGTTCGATTCCGGTTGAGAAGATTTTTTTCCTGGAGTTAACATCAGTGCTGACTCCACTCTCCCCAAAAGTCTTTCGGATGAGACTTTAAACCGTGGCCCCGTTTGCGAACGCACACAGAACATCTTACTGACAAGTCAAATCTTGTTCCGCTTTCCGAAACAGTAGGCCATTGTGTGCCGGTGGGAACAGATGACATTTTACAAAAGTGCGTACACACAGGGACTGGATGTAAAAAAAAAAGCACAAGAGTGCTTGACCCACTATCCTCGATATAAAAGAATAAGATAAATAAAGAAAAATGTCTTCCGTCATCTTTTCCTCTAATTGTCTGTGAAAACACATTGCGAAATGGGGAAATATATCTCCCGATCATGATTATGACCACACTTCAGCTAAGTCATCTACACCATCAATAACAATTAAAACAATGAAGAAAAGCAGCATTGCTACAAACAAAGAAAGTTCACCAGCAGCACTAGACATAAACAAAGAGCAATTGTGGTCACATATTCAACGTACACATTCGAAGCAGAATGTGTATCTATACTCACAGCCTCCAATTGCAATATTCTGTATTGTTCTCTTCTACAAAAAGCAAGCTGGATTCTATGTTTGACGGCTGTTGCTACAAGGAGACAACACCCAGCCTGTAAGAGCAAAATCATCACATCTTGTTGACTGGCATGCGCTTCCAATCTGCTCTTCCTTATGAAACCCCACCCTTTCTCCAGTGCTCTCTGTGGATCTGAATGACCCAAGACACCCAGGATCAAGATTTTTCAATGGCGGTTCTCAGATATCAATTGATTTGTTCATGGAAATTCTAGGAAGACGCCCCGGGTTCGTGTCTGATAAAAAAGTGTCACCTGAGCGGTTACTGAACACACACTGGGGTCGGCCATATGTTTGCCTTGCTCTCGTCTGCTTGCTATCCTACTTGAGGGTGAGGGGAGGAGGACACTGTCCGATAATGCGGAAATGGAAAGATCGGTAGGGTGCATGCTGTTTGTGAGATGGGGTCTCGGAGTTTCAGAGAAGGCTGAGAATGAGAAAGAAAGAGGGACGTAACAAGAGAATGAATGAATGAAACAGAGAGGAGGAGGAGGAGGAAGATTCAAAAGTAAAATATTGAAAGGGTTTTCTTGGTTAGGCTATCAAATCCCGTTTACAGTGTAACTCTTGGTGATTTAAAAAAAAGAAAGTAGAAACAGTGATGACGATGAGGGTCATCATTATCACCATAGTTATAGTTACAATGATACTACTACTACTACTACATACTACTACTACTACTACAATACTACTACTACTACTACTACTACTACTACTACTACTACTACTACTACTACTACTACTACTACTACTACTACTACTACTACAACGACGACGACGACGATGATGATGA
>CM060337.1:16048235-16058235 GCA_030674155.1 Stramonita haemastoma | reverse complement strand
TATAAACGTTATCATCTTCAGTACTCTGACCAATAAGGACACAGCAAAGAAGTGTACATATACCTATACCTAGTCTTGTAGGGTTTTTATGCTGTGGAAAAAAAATATCAAGGCTGTATTTTGCTTGATCTATTTCACCAGCTGTGTGAGTAGGAAAACAACACTACACTCGCCGCTGATACACAGACACAGACACAGACACACGACACAGACACACACACACATACACACACACACACACACACACACACACACGCCACACACACACTCACACACACACACACCGCACGCATGCACACACACACACACACACACACGCACACGCACACACACACACACACACACGCACCACACACACACCACCACACACACATACACACACAATCTCCTCTCTATAGATTTTTCCCTCCACGTATATAGGGCAAGTCAGCAATACCACAAAATCAAATATAAGTAGTGACGGTGGTGTTACTGTCATCAGACACAGATTTCTCTGAAGTCAAGCATTTGGGAACTTCATCTGCATACCGGTGCACATCAAACATCATCGGCTGTTGCTGGTATGGAAGATTATGCAAGAAATGGAGTTGGTGATTAAATCAGCATATCTAGGGGGGAAATTGCAGCAGAGTCGCATGCCTAGTCTTATCTGCCAACTCCAGTCTCTGTCCATCCTGTAGTGTTCCTATAGATACACACCAGATTTTGTTGCGTTGTTTTGCTGAGTTTAATACTAAGATTTTATACAGTTTATGCTACCGCGATATGTAAAGATTATTGAGCAATTCTTTCTTTATTCTTATTCTCTTTTACATCGAGTAAATGGAGTAAGCATTCGTGTTCTTTTTTACAATCACTCCCCGTGTGTATGCAGTTTTGTAAAATTGTTATCTTTTTCCACCAACACACAATGGCCTACTCTTACAAAAAACGGAACAGGATTTAACGTGTGATAAGATGTTCTGCATGCTTTCGCAGAGCCTCACGGAGCCTCAGTTTATTCTCATTCGAAGGACTTTTGAGGGAGTGGAGTCAGCACTGATGTTAACTCCAGGAGAAAAATCCCCTCGAACGGGAATAGAACCCGGATCGTCAAATTGAGAGCGCAATGTTCTGACCACTAGGCTATACCTCCCCCATTGCCCATTAGGTGTGTGTGTTTTTTTACGAGCGCTGAAAGTGTGTTGCGCACAAGACTTCGTTTATCGTCTCACCCGAAAGACTAGCACCAAGACCACCACTCACGGTCTAGAAGTTGGGGTAAAATTTTTGGCACAAAACGGGGATCAAATCTGTCCATTCGCTTTCCAAGTAGGAGCGTTTCCTCTAGATCACTGATCTTCAGCCCAAACATTCTGACACCAAGGCAACTCATTTCGAAAAAAACACACCCCGCACAAATAGAATGCCTGTCACATATGATGGATAAAAGTAGGAAAGTAGACAGAAATGCAGAAAAGTACAAAAGAAGGGTAAAAACAAAGTTAAAGGAAGACACCAAAAGCAGGGAGGGTGACAGAAAGGGTGAAAATTTCTAGCACAGAATCTCAAAAATGTGAAGAATAATCTATGTAACTGAATGAATGTATACATTGGTATTCTCGTGTCTTCTTAGTAAAAATAGTATTTCAACCTTCTGGAAATTCTGTGATAAGACTATCACTCTTTTCTACCCCTCTCTTTGTCTCTACTTTGTTCCTTTTCACCTTGTCACCCACCTTTATCTATAGTATGCCTAATTGGTCAATTTCCCGCCTTTTTCCTTTCAGAAAGACTTATCAAATAATAGTTCTCTCTAACGCCGAGGTCGGATGTGCAGGGCCTGACTTGTCAGGCGCTTAACGGCAGCGTAACCCATTTTCGCTCATTTGACAGACGAGAGTAGTTGCTGTCTCAGCGTTTGCGAATAGAAGAAGATGCTGAATAAACTCCAGAGCATTCCCATAGCGAACTTAAGACACGAATTTATTCTGATTTGAACGTGACCAGAAATAAAGGATGTCCATATATTTTTTAAGGCAAACATGAGCATGATAGTTTCAGGTAAGTGGAGCGGGAATATCTTTTTGCATCTGTAATTAGCTGCAAATATCTTTGATCACTAATGTTGTGCCCATACTGACCTACAATGTATAAGCATGAAGACAAGGAAAGGGAAAAAAAGGTATAAAAAGACAGATTTCTAGGCTTGACAAAAGCAAATAAAATTCTTAAAAACACGAAAAAAACCTTAGATAGATTTTGCTCTTTGTTCTCATGCCAAAATCAGTGAGGCAAAAGATCTTGGGTTTTACTTTTGCAATTTTTTTTTATATCCAAAATCAGTTCGGACGAACTATCTGATTCAGAGAATGTCTGCTAGAGTTTCTATGAACCATGCATTCACTCCTGGGTTCAGATCTTGTTATTAGTTTTTGATGTTGTTGCTTCAGTTCAATTTAAAAAAAAGATCCACAGAACTGCTTTCTCATCTGTGTGTGATGTTGTTTTTTTTTTGTTCCTTTGTTTAGTTGGCTGCTTGCTGGTTGAGTGACTGGTTAGTGTATTGTTGTTTTTTCCCACTTTTACTATGCAGAATTACTGTAAAGTAAACGACATCAACAGCAAGAGAACTTTAACCCCCAAATCGGATTAGCTTTATCCTCGGTGTAAAAGATTTGATAACAAATATTACAATTCATACAAGGTTTTTTTTCTTATTTTCTATATGTCTGTCTGTCTGTCTGTTGCTGTCTGTCTGTCTGTCTGTCTGTCTGTCTGTCCTCTTCGTCTCTCTCTCTTCTTCTGTCTGTCTGTCTGTCTCTCTGTCTGTCTCCCTTCTTCTCTCTCTCTCTCTCTTCTCTCTCTCTCTCTTCTCTCTCTCTCTCTCTCTCTCTCTCTCTCTCTCTCTCCTCTCTCTCTCTGCCCATCCACGCACACCCGCACACGCGCACAGAGAGAGACACACACAGAGACAGAGACAGAGACAGACAGACAGACAGACAGTCAGACAGACAAGCAGACAGGACCGACAAACTGACAGATAGACATACGAGTTGTAAAAGGTAGGTAATAGTAAAGGTGTCCCCTAACTTATGTGGTCGTAGGGGAGCAAGGCGTCAGAGTCCTCAGCATCTCCAGGGGCCATCATATTGAGGGCGGCGCCCATCTCCTCTCCTTCGCTGCTTTACCTTCCATGTCCCTAAAGAGGCAGGTACCCGTTAACAGCTGGGCGAACTGGTGGTACTGTACTGAAGCCATCTTTCCAATTGGTAACCACACTCGATGCTGCTTAACCTTAGCTTGGAGAAAGTGAGTGCTCTGATCACTGGGCTATCTCAAGAGAATGTGCGCTTGTGTTAATTCTATTGTTAGTTCATTCGTTTATTTTTTTTGTTATTTTATTTTGAAATAATGTAGCAAGCTCTCGTGTGTTTTTTTAACATCCACTACAGTCTGGTGTGCACAGATCTTGTAAAATGGTCATCGGTTCCCACCTGCACAAATGGCTTATTCTTCCGAAAGGCAGAACAGGTTTCAGCATGTGCAGAAAAGGTTTCGTTTGCATTCATACACGGGACTTTGGCTTAAAGTCTCATCTGAAGTACTCTGTGTGTGTGTGTGTTTGTGTGTGTGTGTGTGTGTGTGTGTGTGTGTGTGTGTGTGTGTTGTGTTTTGTGTGTTTGTGTGTGTGTGTGGGTGTTGATTGTGTATTTGTGTGTACTATGTGTGTCGCGCGTGTGTGTTCCTGAACGCGTTTGCCAGTATTTGCTGTTGCATGGATGCACTCTACATCCACATATTTTTTTTGTTCTCGGATTGGTCGTTGTTTTTATTTTGTTTTTGTATTTTTTTTCTATAATTTGTACATTGTTTTTTGTAACCTCTGTTTTTATCGGTTTTTTTTCTTGCCATTTTCGTTTTGTTATTGTTGTTGTTTCCTTTAAAACAATGGACTAATTCTCTCAGTTAGCTCTTTGTGTGTGTGTTTGTGTGTGCGTGCGTGCGTGCGTGCGTACGCACGTGGCGCCGCGTGTGTGTATGCGTGTTTGGTTTCACCTTTACTTACTATCTTCTTAATAACTTATATTTTCACATGTATATTTGGAAGCTTCGTATTGCAAATATTAAGGTAAAAAAAATTCTTCTTTTTGTATTTACACAGTTTTATTTGTCTTGTTCGGTTTCTCCCTTTTTGCTTTTTATCTTTTGTTTCTTAGTTTCAGTTTTGGTTTGTTTCAATAAGTGCCCATATCTTTTTTGTTTAGGTTTTGTACATTTTTTATCTGGTCACGATTCTCTGTGTCCTAGATTATTTTTGGTTTAGTGTTGTTTTTTTTCCGTTTTTTTCTTCATACTTCCAAGCTTCAGTCATATTTTTTTTTAATTGATGGAGAGATTGCGGTTGATTGCCTCTACATGTTTTAGTTTCACGACTTATTTCTCAGTTATTTCTTTCGTCGTGTTTTTTTTCCTTTTCGTATACTTGTTTTTTTTGTGTTTTAATTTTCTGCTCTTATTTCAGTCTCCCATTTTTTTCTCATTGGATTTCTTTGTCATGTAGTTTTTTTGTTTTCATGTTTGTGATTCTTTCCTTCTGGTTCTTTTTTATCGTTTCTAAGTTTTAAGGGAGGGTTTTAGGGATTCCTTTTTGTCTTTCTTGTCATGCTAATTTTCTTTTTACTCGTGTACATTTCTTTATAGTATATCTGCATATGCAACAAGCTAATTTGAGCTGTCCAGCACAAGCCATCACAACACCACATACACACACACACGAGCGCTGCGCATCCACACACACACAACACATACACAACACACACACCACCAACACACACACAACACAACACAGACACACACACAACACAGCACAGACACACACCAACACACACACACACACACAGACACACACACAACACAACACAACACAACACACACACAACACACAACAACAACGACACACACACAGACACACACACACGCACACACACACACACACACACACACACACACACACACACACACACACACACACACACACCACAACACACACACACACACACACACACACACACACACACACACACACACACACACACACACACAGGGTAGATGGGACAGCCTGGTTTTTTAGAACTATGCGCTCGTGACCTGTTGAGCCTGGTTACAATCTCGTTCAAGAGGATTTTTCCTCTGGAATTAACATCAGTGCTGATTCCACTCTCCCCAAAATCTTTCGGGTGAAATTATAAACAGAGGTCCTGTGTGTGAACGCTCACAGAACATCTTGCGCACAAATTAAACCCGTTCTGCTTCTCGGAAGATTAAGCCATAGTGTGCCGGTGGGAACGGATGACAAAATTGACAAAACTGCATACATACAGAAACTGGATATAAAAAAAAATGCACATAAGGGCTTATTTCATTATCCTGGAAATAAAAAAAAAGAATAAAGCACATGAATAAATAAATAAACAAATAGATAGGTAAACATGTGTATTTCATACGTGCGCAAGATGGTGCACGTGCGTTTGCATACAGAACCTCGGTTTATAATTCCATCCGAAGGTGTAATAATGGGAGAGTGGAGTCAGCACTGATGTTAACTCTAGGGTAAAAGAAAACAACGTTTGAATGGGATTCGAACCCGGATAAGCAAATCGCGATCACAATACACAACACTCTATCCACCAGGCTCCCACATCTTTCCAATATTTATTGTACTCCATAAAGGTGGGTGGATGGGGAGGGGGTGGGGGCGCTAGTTAGGGGGAGGGGGGGGGGGGTAAAGAGTTATTACACCAGTCTTTTTTTTCATTGTTGTTATATTCGCCTTCATACTCCTGTGAGGTTGACTTTCTGACTGCCCCTACATATATTCTTTTACGTTGTAATTTCCCTTCATGGGATGATTGATCTCCTCTTGACCTGACTTGACCTGAGTTGACCTGAGTTGACCTGACTTGACTTGACTTGACCTGACTTGACCTGAGTTGACCTGAGTTGACCTGACTTGACTTGACTTGACCTGACTTGACTTGACTTGACTAGATTGAAGAGGTTTCTTTGCATCTTAACTTTGCTCATTAACCAGTTCTTAGTTCTGTTGCTTTCCATTCGTTGTTTTGTGTTACTGGTTTTTTCTCTTTTTAGTCTTTTTAGGTTTTCGTGTTGTTTTTTTTGTTTTTTTTTCTAAGTATTTTCGTTTTTTTGTGGATATGTTGTCCGTCTTTTTCTTTACTTGTCCAGTTGATTGATTTCTTGCTTTGGTGCTGTTGTTTTTTTTTCTTTCTGTTCTTTTAGCAGTATAGCGTTTAGTTTTTTCTCTATTCTATCTCTGTCTGTCTGTCTGTCTGTCTGTCTGTCTTCTCTCTCTCTCTCTCTCTCTTCTCTCTCTCTCTCTCTTCTCTCTCTCTCTCCTTTGCTAATTATCCTTTTCTTTTCGCCTTCCAAGCTCTCTTTTATTTAGATGTAACAGAGCGCAGGTATTTGATCTGCCGCGACTCTGTACAACTTCTCGGCAACGACAGCACGGTCAGACAGTGGGAATGTGGCCTCTGGGAATGTGGCCTCTCGAAAGAGGCTGCATAAATACTACATTTTACCGCTAAGGGCAAAGTGCATGCAGAGGACGGTTTTCGACCACCCCTCAACGATACAGAACATCGCACAATTCACAGGTGTTGATCTAAATTTAGATCCACAACGCTGCGATTGGCTGTTCCCATCGCATGGGAAGTAATCTAATTACCCGCCCTGCCACATCCACCACCGCTGACTTTGTGCCGCGTCCCGAGGCACAGTGGGTACTGACCAGCGTATTTGACGCTCAAATCAGTAGCCCTAAGTTCTTTCCATCCTGCTCGCAGCGCCACTTTGTAACAGAGGGCAGGTATTTGATCTGCCGCGACTCTGTACAACTTCTCGGCAACGACAGCACGGTCAGACAGTGGGAATGTGGCCTCTCGAAAGAGGCTGCATAAATACTACATTTTACCGCTAAGGGCAAAGTGCATGCAAAGGACGGTTTTCGACCACCCCTCAACGATACAGAACATCGCGCAATTCACAGGTGTTGATCTAAATTTAGATCCACAACACAATTCACAGGTGTTGATCTAAATTTAGATCCACAACGCTGCGATTGGCTGTTCCCATCGCATGGGAAGTAATCTAATTACCGCCCTGCCACATAGATTTTTCTTCTTTTAAAGCAAAATTTATTTCTATTTTTGCATGGCAAAGCATTACTCAATCATATGCCTTGAAAAAAACCCAGCAAACACACACAAACACAAACACACACACAAACTCTCTCTCTCTCTCTCTCTCTCTCTCTCCTCTCTCTCTCCTCTCTCTCTCTCTCTCTCTCTCTCTCTCTCTCTCTCTCTCTCTCTCTCTCTCTCTCTCTCCTCTCTCTCTCTCCTCTCCTCTCCTCTCCCTCTCTCTCTCACTACCTCCCCTCTCCTCACCCCCCCCACCCCCACACACATACACGCACAACGCCACACGCACACACACACACACACAACACACACACACACACACACAAGAAAAACAAGGAAAGAAATTGAGATAATTTTTTTTGGATCTCGGGCTGTCTTTTTTCCAGTTTTTTATAACTATTCTGCCTTTCATTTCTTCTTTATTCATAATCATTGTCTTTTTTTTTTTCGTTTGTTTATTTTTTGTTGATGTTGTTGTGTTTTTTTTTGTAGGTTTTAATTTCTTTCTTGGTGCTATGTGTTAAGCTAGCTGCCTACATATCTGGAGACATTCGTGCTCTTTTTCCCTGTAGCAAGAATTTCTGTAAGATGTTTTTTTGTTGTTTTTTTTTCTTCGCTTTTCCCATTCGTTAGTTTTAAATGCTTCAATCTTAACCTTTGGTTTTATTTTGATGTTTTTCTGTGTTGTCGTTTTGACTGTTCCTGGTGTCATTGCATTGTTTCTGCGTGTCAGCTTTAAGCTTTGTTTCGTTTTCTCTGACAGTTTATTTTCTTTCTTCTTTTCTACCATATAAAAATATATATTTTTTGCGTGCTTGCCACAAAGCGCTCCGTGTAGGCAGTCTGTTGCACATGCACTGACACATCCACACCCACACCCACACCCACACCCACACACGCGCACACACACACACACACACACACACACACACACACACACACACACATATTATATATATATATATATATATATATATATATATATATATATATATATATATATATATATATATATATATATATATATATATATATATATATATATATAAAACACCAGGCCCGAGTGCGTGTTTGCACGACTGCACCTTTGCCCCTCATGGATGAGCGCACATACATGTTCTTAACAATGCACCAATTTTGTTTTTTACCTGATTTTTTTCTATTGATCTGATTCTTTGATTTCTTTTCCTTTTTTGCTGGTATGCTTTTATCCTTTTTTTAAAAAAAAAAGAAGTCTTTTTTGTACTTGTCTATTTTTGTCTTTCTGTTCAATACTGCAGGTTTTCTAGTGTGTCTAAACGTGTACATGTAACTTTGTCTTTCTTTGTGGAGATTTGTTACTTGTTTTTTTCACAGTTTTTCCTTTGATTCTTCCTTTTCATAATTCTTTTGTTACCTTTTGGGCTTTTATTTTACAGTCGTTCTAAACACGTGGGTGTTTGCTTTGCTCTGTTTATTTGTGTGTTTATCATACATGAATATAAACAAGTGACTTTTACGTTATGCATTTGGTGGCTTGGATATCTATCTTCTATCTATCTATCTATCTATCTATCTATCTATCTATCTATCTATCTATCTATCTATCTATCTATCTATCTATCTATTTATTATTTACCTATCTATCTATTTATCAATTTCTCTCTCTCTGTCTCTCTATCTCTATCTCTATCTCTCTATCTCTCTATCTCTCTATCTCTCTATCACTCTATCTATCTATCTATCTATCTATCTATCTATCTATCTATCTATCTATCTATCTATCTATCTATCTATCTATCTATCTATCTATCAATCTATCTATTTCTGTATCTCTGTATCTATCTCTGTATCTATCTCTGTATCTCTGTATCTCTGTATCTCTGTATCTCTGTATCTCTGTATCTCTCTATCTATCTATCTATCTATCTATCTATCTATCTATCTATCTATCTATCTCTATCTATCTATCTATCTATCTATCTATCTATCTATCTATCTATCTATCTATCTATCTATCTATCTATCTATCTATCTATCTATCTATCTATCTATCTTTTTTAAGATTGATTGATCTGCCTCTATTTTTTCTTCTTTTCTGTTGTTTTTATTTTTGTTTTGTTTTCTTGCCTTTCCGTTGTCTTTTTATTCCTTATATTTCTTGCGTCTATCTTTTTATTTTATTTTTCTCCAATCTGCACTTTTTGCTTGGTTCTTGCATGCATGTGTTTACTGTTATTCTCTGTGATTGCATCTGTGTTTGCTTTTGATTTTTTTTTCTGCAAGCATGAATCTTTCCGATGTTGTTTTTATTTCTGTTTTTTTCTTCCAATTTTGAAGAATTGTTTTCCTTCTGATGTTTTCTTTATCTGGAGGTTTTTTTTTCTTTCGTTCTTTTCTACATTTATTTTTTTTTCAAATCATCAAGCTATTCTTTTTGTTTTGTTCTTATTGTGTGTACGTGCTGTAGCATTTAGTGATTTCGATTTTAGCGCGTTCGGATTTTGTCACACCCATTCTAAGTGATTAATGTTTACCTTTACCCCCCCCCCCCCCTTTTCATCTATTGTTTTTCCTTCTGTCTTTTTTCTCTCTGCTTTTTATCTTTCATTTTTCGTTTTCTTTTGCTTATGTTATTTTCTTTTCCTTTAATCATTTTTCTCGTTTTTGCTATCTGTGTGCTCCAATGTGTTTTTATGTGTATGCCTCTCTCTCTGTGATCTAGTTTGTCTGTGCATTTTATGTCAATGTCTTTTTTTTTTTTTTTTTTTACTCTTCAACTTTGGTCTAGTTATTTTCGCACGCTGCAATCTGTT
>CM060337.1:16030735-16033235 GCA_030674155.1 Stramonita haemastoma | reverse complement strand
CCAGCAAGCCATTGGTCCCTACAAAAATCTTCCATCAATCGTAAAGAAGTGTAAACTTAAATGGAACGGGCATGTCATAAGATTAAATGTACTTGCAGAAACAATAATGCAAGGCACTGTCTAAGGAGGGAGAAAAAGAGGCAGACCAAGGAAGAGATGGGAGAACAACATCAGCGAATGGACAGACCTAGAAATCAACACAATTTTGAGAAAGACAGAACAGAAAGAGGAACGGAGGAAACTGGTTGTCAAGTCTTCAGGGGTGACCCTCACGGTTGCCAGACTAAGGGATAAATAGATAGATACATGTAAGCACTAACAAATGGACAACAAAAAAAGAATCAAAGAAAGAGCGTGAAAAAAAGGCAGAAAGAAGTAAGGAAAATGCAAACAAGAAAAAAATGAGGGGGAGAAAAAAAAGCCTTCTTAATTTTGCAATAAGTCAATGTGACCTTTTAGTTGGTTTCATTTTTCGATTTTTTCTATTCGATCTGATCCAAAACATAGGTAGTGCAAATCTTTATAATATCCAAAAAATGAAACTCTTTCCCTAAATATATAATAAGAGAGAGAGAAACAGAGACAGAGACAGAGACAGAGACAGAGACAGATATATATATATATATATATATATATATATATATATATATATATATATATATATAAGGGGGGGGGAGGGGGTAAGGTGCGCGCTGTATTTATCATTCTCAGTTTATGGAGAAGATAAAAAGAAATTAAATGAGTAGAAAAGAGTAACCAAAAAAACCAAAAAAGAGAAAGATGAAACGAAGGAGAAAGAGAAGGTGGTAGAAGGAGAGAAAGACAAGGAACAGGGAAACAGTCACAACTACATTTTATGCAAGTTACCTGGATATTGTTCAGGTACGATTTTGTTTCTTGATAATTTGTAAAATTCTCCATAATTATACCTGAAAAAATGACAAGAAATTAGTACATAATTAGAATCTGAATGAATGCTGCGTGATGGAAGGAGTGACGTAAGTCAGCAAACATAAAATAGATATCTTTCTTTTCGTGATGGATGGTGTGTCGCAAGACAGTGACCATAATATATATATATATCTCTTTCTCTGCGTGATAGAAGGTGTGTCGCAGCTCAGTGAACATAATATAGGTATCTTTCTCTGCGTGATAGAAGGTGTGTCGCAGCTCAGTGAACATAATATAGGTATCTTTCTCTGCGTGATGGAAGGTGTGTCGCAGCTCAGTGAACATAATATAGATATCTTTCTCTGCGTGATGGAAGGTGTGTCGCAAATCAGTGAACAAAATAATATAAATATCTTTCTCTGTGTGATACAATGTGTGTCGCAAATCAGTGAACATAATCTCTCTCTCTCTCTCTCTCTCTCTCTCTCTCTTCTCTCTCTCTCTCTCTCTCTCTCTCTCTCTCTCTCTCTCTCTCTCTCTCTCTCTCTCTCTCTCTCTCTCTCTCTCTCTCTCTCTCTCTCTCTCTCTCTCTCTCTCTCTCTCTCTCTCTCTCTCTCTCTCTCTCTCTCTCTCTCTCTTTCTCTTCGTAATGGAAGGAGCGTCGCAAACCAATGAACATAATATAAATGTCTTTGTCTGCGTGATGGAGGGTGTGTCGCAAGTTAGTGAACATACCATACATATCTGTCTCTGCGTGATAGAAGGTGTGAAGCAAATCAGTGAACATAATATAGATATCTTTCTCTGCGTGATGGATGTGGGTCGCAGGTCGATGATCATTATATATATATATATATATATATATATATATATATATATATATATATATATATATATATATATGTATATATATATATATAATTATATATATATAATTATATATATATATATATTATATATATATAATATATAATATATATATATATATATATATATATATATCTTTATCTTTCTCTGCGTCATAGGAGATGTCGCAAATCAGTGAACATAATACAGATCTCTTTCTCTGCGTGATGGAAGGTGTGTCGCAGCTCAGTGAATATAATATAAATATCTTTCTCTGCGTGATGGATGTGGGTCGCAGGTCGGTGATCATAATATAGATATATTTCTCTGCGTGACAGAAGTGTTGCACAATTTGTTGGAGTCCCAGAGCGGCTCGGGGCTGTAGGTATATGGCAACGTTCTGGTGGCTCCTGCGACGGTACTGGAACCATTCGTATCGGTCAATGCCCTTCCAATGGATCATTCCAGTGCCGTGTAGAAGGGGGGTCTGCTGCATGGGTAACAGCTTGCCCTCCATACATACTTGCCCAGGCTTTGCGCTCTAAAGTGTACAGCAGCAACAAGACAACAACAGTTGATCATCGTTGTTCGTCGTTGATCTTTGCGCCTGGTGGCAGCATGATCTGTGGCTCTGTAGGTCAAATGCAAGCGCTTTGATTTGTTCTTACAAGAGATAGCGCTGTACAAATTCCATGTAATAATAATAATAATATAATAATAATAATAATAATAATAATAATAATGATAATAATAATAATAATGA
>CM060337.1:16020735-16025735 GCA_030674155.1 Stramonita haemastoma | reverse complement strand
ATGTATGTATGTATGTAGTATGTATGTATGTATGTATGTATGTATGTATGTATGTATGTATGTATGTATGCATGTATGTATGTATGTATGTATGTATGTATGTATGTATACGTGTGAGATCAACGCTGGAAACATCACTATCTCTCGGTGCTGGTTGACGCCCAGACAAAATAGGCCTACCTCAAAGTTGTTGCACTTCCATATCATCATTGTAATACGGGGTTTTGTCACCATTATCCATTGTGCAATAACTGAGAAGCGACCCTGATACGGGGCTCTGTTTAGTTCTCATCTTATATGAGCCTTACTTTCCACAAAATGAAGGCAATCGTCACATCAATTGTCCGACCCATAGAAGAAAAGGATGACCACCACAATCTCAAAAGAGAACAAGTCATAATTCTAAGACTCTGCACTAGGCACAACAGACTAAACCACCACATGTCCACAAAGCTGAAACTTGCTCTTTCTCCCCTGTGTGCCTGTGGTAAAGAAAACCAAACAGACGAGCACATCCTTCAGATATGCACGCTCTTCAGCGACCTGAAGAAGACTGTGTGGTCGAAGAAGATAACCCTACAGACCAAGCTGTAAGGCCCACGAGATGAACTGGAAAGATATGCCATTATATTTTCGAGACACATCTGACGATGTAAAAACCTAACGAGAGAAGAATATGAGCTTATTATTTTTTACAGAACAATTATGAATAATTGTATGTGTACACAAATCCAATCTTGGAAGCAGGACAGGTCGAACAAAACAACGAAAACAACATGAAAGTAGATAATTGAAAACAAACCCCAAACAACAACAAAAAGCAGCAAAAGAAATGAGAGTCCAATATTATAACACCACTCCCATCAACACCTCCACGAATAAAAAGAAGAAAATGATGTTGTAATAGTCCCAGATTCTGATGTAGAATTTTGTTGGAATCCTTCATAAACATCCTTGTACACATTTATACCTATTTCAGTGAAGCATTTAGAAGATTTTAAAATATGCAGACTGGGATAAATCTTGTCTGCTGCTGTATCAATGAGTCCACATTTATTTTGCTTGTTGTTGTTTTTTCCTTAATCCTATTTGTTTTGTTTTTTTGAAATTGATATAGTTTTTTTTTATTCCTTCTTTTTCCTATTATGTGTTCGCATCTGTTGCTATTCATTTTGTTTGAACGTGAGTCAGCTTTGTTCATTTATCTGTTTTACTTTGCTGTGTTGTAGGAATTTCATTCTCTTTTCTTATTTGATTGGGGATTTTTTTTTTGTCTCATTGTCTAAGGAGTGTAGTTTGACTGTTTCCGTCAGTTTTGATATATGCTTTTCTCTTCATTATCTACTAATGTCACTTAATTGTTGTTGTTGTTTTTTATCTTACTTTACTTTTATATCTTTATTCCTAATAGTTTTTGTCAATCTTATTCTAGAATCACATTTTGGTGTTGTTGTTTTTTCACTCATTCGCTCATAAACTTATCCATCTTTCAATTCATCTATTCCTTCATCGATTTATTTTGAAAATGCCCTGTGCTGCCGTTAAGCGCCTAGCAAGTCAGGCCCAGTGCATCCCACATTGGTAAAGGAGGTTATCGTTATATTTTTGAGTCTTTGAAAAGAATGGACCAAAAAGGCAGGACATTGACAAGAAAGAGGTAATACGAAGAAAAAGAACGTGACAGAAACAAAGAAAGAGTAGAAAAAAGGAATTCCTTGCACAAAATTTGCAGAAGATATTTTTATTTTATTCTTTTATATCGAGATAATGGGATAAGCAATCATATGCTTTTTTACATCCAGTCCCAGTGTGTATGCATTTTGTAAATGTTATCTGTTCCCACAGGCACACGATGGCCTACTCTTACGAAAAGCGGAACAGGATTTAACGTGTGTCCCAAGATGTTCTGCGTGCGTTCACACACAGGGCCTCGGTTTATAGTCTCATCCGAAAGACTTTTGTGGGGAGTGGAGTCAGCACTGATGTTAACTCCAAGGAAAAAATCCCCTCGACCGGGAATCGAACCCGGTCGTCAAACTGCGAACGCAATGTTCAGACCACTAGGCTATCCCGCCCCCCTATGGAAACTATTCATACTGACTGTACCCCCGGCATTCCCACAGAGGTAGGTGTGGGGGGGGGGGGGGGGGGGGGTAAGATTTCAATACTACGAAAAAACCAAACAAGAACCAACCGAAACAACTTTTTTTAGTAGTTTAACTAAAAAGCATAACAATTGAACTAGAAATAAAACTGGGCACATGACTGACGATAGTGTTGTTATATTATTGTGACGATGTTGACGACGATGCACTTTAACTTTAACCACTTTCAGTGACTTTAAGTGACGGCAGATTTTACCGTTTAAAATTCGGGCTTCTCTCCATGGGGAGAACGTGTTGCCACAAGAGCACCACAGCCCACACTTTGCGATTTTTCTTTCTTTTCCTTTCTGCAACAGTCTTTGTTTCCCTATCAGAGTGGCTTTTTCTACATACTTTTGCCAGAGACAACTCCCTTATTGCCGTGGGTTCTTTTACATGCGCTTTATGATTATGTATAGCACACAGAACCTCGGTTTATGTCTCATCCGAAAGGCTAGTACACAGACCATAATTCACGGTGTAGTGAATGGAGGAAAAGTTTCAGGCCCAAAGGGGGATCAAACCACCACACACTCCGAACCCAGAATTTTCGCATTCAAGGCAGGTAGTTACCACTAGACCATCTATCCGTCAGTGACGATGAGAATAAAAATAATGACAGTGACTACTACAACAGTAATAATGATGAATACTAGGAAGATGATAAATATAATATGGATATAGATATAGATATAATATATACACATATATATGTATGTATATATATTATATTCAGAGAGAGAGAGAGAGTGAGGAGCAGAGAGAGAGAGAGAGAGAGAGAGGAGAGAGAGAGAGAGAGAGAGAGAGAGAGAGAGAGAGAGAGAGAGAGAGAGAGAGAGAGAGGAGAGAGAGAGAGAGAAGAGAGAGAACGAGAGAGAGAGAAGACTGTTATTCTAATCAAAGCATAAACATTATTTCCAGCTACAGAATTAACCTGACCATACCAAAGCAAACGGATACAGGCAAAAACAAACGAAAAAAAAAAACAAAAAAACAAACAAACAAAAGAAATAAACACAGAAAAACAAAACAAAACAGGTCAATAACCCATCTGAAGCACTAAAAAAAAAAATCACAAAAAAACAAATCCTCCAGATTTCCCATGTAGCCGCTTTCTGTTTGAATTTGAATAATTGATGACGAGGCAAGCAGAGTCCAATTGATGGTATAGTGTGGAGAGTTAATGCAGATGAAATATGGATGCCTAGTGGTTCCTGTTGCTAGCGATAAGACTTGGGAGAGTGGTCAAGCATGAGAAGCTTGACTTCCCTGAAACTCCTGCTTGTACATGTAATCCTTTTATTATCATTATTCTTGAGAGAGTTTGACATTGTGTGGCATTATGTTTTTTTTAGTGTTTCTCAGTTTGACATTGTTTTTTTTACTCTTAGTTGTTTTGGAATGATATTATATTTATATAATACTATTTATTTAATTATATATTATAGTATATTTATTATTATTATGTTGTGTGTGTGTGTGTGTGTGTGTGTGTGTGTGTGTTGTGTGTGTGTGTTGTGTGTGTGTTGGTGTGTTGTGCATGTGGTGTGTCTGTGTGTGTCTGTGTGTATGTGTGTGTTTGTGTGTGTATGTGTCTGTGTGTGTAAATACACATACAAGCAGGCGCCCAAAATATATGTGTATGTGTGCATGCATGTGTATGTACGTGTGCGTGAGTGTGTGTGGGGTGTTATGTGTGTTCGTGTGTGTATGAGAGAGAGATTGTGTGTGTGTATGTGTGTATGTGCACGCTCGCGCGGTGTATGTGTGTGATATGTGATAGTGGTTAGTGTGGTTGTGTGTGTGTTGGTTTGTGTTGGTGTGTGTGTGTGTGTGGTGTGTTGTGTGTGTGTTGTGTGTAACAGAATGTGCTTGTATCCGTTTCTGTATTTGTATACGATTATAAATCAAGATATATTTTCTCTGCGTAAAATTCTGGCCTCTCTTCTGTTAGGGATAGTGTGTCGCCAAAAGAGCAGCGCCACCCTTTTGTTTCTTCTCATGTCTACATTTATAATTGTGTCCTATCAAAATGGGATTTTATCTACAGAATTTCACCAGGGATACTTCTCTTCTTGCCGAGAGTTTTTTTATGAACAATGAATGTGTGTTGTACAGGGATCCGAATTGAATATCTCATCCGAAAAAAGCCTAGCACCCAGACCACCCCACACGTTTTAATAGGTGGGGCTCAATTAATTTTAGGCATGAAAACGGGGATTGAACTCGGACTCCTTGCTTTCTTGGCAGGTTCGTTACCTCTAAACTACTAATCCAATGAAAATTATTATTTTCGTTTCATTATTGAAAAATCAAAAGTGTTGAAATAACCATCGTCAATGTCCCAATGTTTGTATCTCTCAATTTTTTCTGTCTGCTTCAGTCTCCTTTTGACTTTCCTTCTCTTTGACCCTGTTTCAATACTACATGTACAGACAAAAAGAAATGTACCTAGCTACACACAAACATATACACACATACATCCCCGCGTCCTTTTCAAACCCACCCACACCCACACCCACACCCACCCACCCACACCCCCACCCTCATCCACCACACACACACATAAACACACACGCACACACACATAAACACTCACGCAAATACACACAAACACACACACACAACACACACACACACACACACACACACACACACACACACACACACACACACACACACACACACACACACACACACACACACACACACACACACACACACACACAACACACACACACACAACTTGTACATGCGAACATATATACAGAGAAGTATACAAACAACAAAACCAAAGAAACAAACGAGCAAAACAAGGAAAGAAAAACTGAGATATGTATTTAAAAAAAAATCTTT
>CM060337.1:16009806-16013135 GCA_030674155.1 Stramonita haemastoma | reverse complement strand
TATTGGTTTATCTTGTGTGTTTTCCATGGGTTTTTTTTATTTTGGCTTGTGTGTGTGTGTGTGTGTGTGTGTGTGTGTGTGTGTGTGTGTGTGTGTGTGTGTGTGTGTGTGTGTGTGTGTGCGTGTGTGTGTGTTTGTATGTGCGTGTATGTACATGTACGTTTGTGTGTGTGTATGTGTGTGTGTGTGTGTGTGTGTGTGTGTGTGTGTGTGTGTGTGTGTGTGTGTGTGTGTGTGTGTGTTGTGTGTGATTTAAAGAGCTTTAACTTTATAGTAAATCAAAATAAAGTTTGAATTTTTTTCGTATGTGATACTGTAAAAGGATACATAAAGTAGGGGTAGACCATGCAGCATTAAGAAAAAAAAAGTCATATGAATAATGCATCCACCCTGATGCCAAACTGCCCCCGTTTCCAACTCTCTGCTTACTCCTTTCCATATCTATGTAGTTCAAGGTTAAACGATGATGATGATGATGATGATGATGATGATGATGATGATGATGATGATGATGATGATGATGATGATGATGATGATGATGACGAGTTTGCTTTGTTTTGGTATTTGTTTGCATTATCTATTGGTGGTATTATTGAGGAAAAAGTAGTGGAAGAAAAACAAGTGCAGGTAACAACTTCTCAATCCTTTTGAAAATCACTTATCAAAGATTCAAAAAAAATTCTAAAAATGAAATGATAATAAATTCCAGGGAATAATGTCTTTCAGTGGCAGCATTTTAGGCATTTTTTGGGTAAGAACCATGCCTTTGGCCTGACGTGACTCGAGTTTCGGCTCCTGGATGAGCCCTCGGGGGGATATTTTTAGAGCGGGGAGGGGTTAGGTCTCCGTTATTCACCTTTCTCGTTTCTCTTTTGTCCCGAAATAATGTAACACTGCCTTTTACAAGCTAGCCAGTGTAAACACATTCTTGCTGATGCATTGAAAATACATAGTGTCTAAGGGCAGCTTGTCTTTTTATTCTGTTTTCTTTGGGGATAAGGGGAGAGGGGGATGTTGAGGTTTTATTCTTCTGTTTCCTACTTTCCGTCTTACTCCATTTTTTCTCTCATGCCGTAGGAAATGCAGTAGAAGATAAAAGTGCCAATTTACGCACGTCGTTTCGACGATGTTTGACAATCTGGAGGATTTCAATGGATGGTGGTGTTTTTGTTTTTGTTGTTTTTTTGTTGTTGTACATGGTTGTGGGGGGATGTAATACACACTTTTTTGCTTAGGTGTATTTTTTTTTAATTTGGCTCTTGCTTTTTGAAACAACTTTTTACTTTTTGATCTTTTATGTTTCTTTCCTTGATTTAATTTTGGTATAGTTGGATCTTTTTAGAAGCAAAAATTCTGTATTCCCTTCTAGTTTTTTTTTTCTCTGTTTGTCTGTTTGCCTGTCTTTTTGTTTGTGTGCCTGTCAGTCAGGATGTGTCTCTGTCTCTCTATATCTCTCTCCCCTCCTCCCACCCATCTCTCTCTGCCTCTCTCTTCCTCCCCTGCTCTCTCTCTCCTCTCTCTCTCCCTCTCTCTTTCCTCTCTCTCTCTCCCTCTCTCTCTCTCCCCCCCCCCCTCTGTCTCTCTTTCTCTCTCCCCCCTGCCCCTCTCTCTTTCTCTGTCTCTCTGTCTCTGTGTCTGTCTGTCTGCCTGTCTGTCTGTCTCTGTCTCTCTCACTCTCTCTCATTTCTTTTTCTCTCTCTCCCACCATTTCGTTCATGCTTCTTTCTTCTTTCATTTTACTTCTTTTTTTCTCCTTTATCAGGTCTTCTCTCTTTGTCTTTTTCTTTTTTGTCATCTAGGGTTTTGTTTTTGTTTCTCTCTCCATGCCGTTTTACTTTTTGCCGTCTTGCTATCCCATTTTCTCCAATTTCCCTGAAATCACACGTGCTTCATTTCCAAGCTGTCTGATCTGAATACAGGTCTGCTGATGGACTTGGGACATGCATTGGCTGTTGACCAGTGGTGTTCTCTATGTGTTCTGCCGTAATCTTACTCCACTTATCCTCAACCTGTAAGAGAAGGCTGCAAGAATCCAGATACAGATGAAAGTGTTCGTTTTATTTTGTCTGCCTGTTTTTATGAATGTCTGGCACTGCACATGCTAGAGATCAGTCATCGATTTGTTTTGAAAGATTTTTTCTTACCTTAGTGTTGCTTTTTTTAAAATAGTTTTGTTGAGTATTTGTAACTGCATGTTTCTTACGTTGATCTTTTTTTTTCTTGCCTGATTCTTTTGGTTTTGTTTTTGTTTCAGTTTTTAAATTCTTTTGATTTTTTGGTTTGGGTTTGTGTTTGATCTAAAATTTAAAAAAAAGAAAGTGCATTATGTTTAGTTACATGTTGTTTTGAACAAAATGTATCTTTAATTTTGTAATATTTTGGATAGTTTTTTTATTTATTGGTTTGACATTATCTATAGTTTCTGTCTCTTGTTTTTTTCTGTTGTTTTTTTTTCTTTCGGCCTTCTGTCATTCGTGTTTTTGTCTTTATTCCATTCTCTCCTGTTTGTTCCGTGCTGTCATGTATTTTTGTCTGTTTTGTGTTTGTCAGTCTTCTCTAGTCATTTTATTGCTTTCTGATTAATTATTACTTTGTCCTTCATCCCTGTTCTCTCCCTTTATTTTTGTTCTTTCCATCTTCCATCCATCAGTCCTTCCTTCCTTCTTTTTTTCTTTTTTTTTCGTTTTGTTTTCATTTTCTTTCTTCTTTCTTTCTTCCTTTCTTTCTTTCTTTCTTTCTTTCTTTCTCTTTCTTTCTTTTCTTTCTTTCTTTCTTTCTTTCTTTCTTTCTTTTTTTATTTCTTTCGTATTCATTCTTCTTCTCTGCACTATGGTCTTTTTTCTCTCGTTCAAGTTTTTGCAGATATTTTGTTCTTTTTAAATACATCTGTATTTTTTTGTTTGTTATGTTCATATTTTATGAATTACTCTCCTTTTTTTCTTACTTTCAGGGTGTCACTTACTTATCCCTCTTATTTTTCCATTTAAGAGCGTCACTTCGTCAATCTTCTTTCTTTTATTTTCTCTCTCCGAGTGTCATTACTTCATTCCTTTTTCTTTTTTTTTCTCTTTCATATTGTCACTTCTTCAATACTCTTTCTTTTTTTTCTCTCTTAGAGTGTCACTTCTTCAATCCTCTTTCTTTTTTTCTCTTTTAGAGTGTCACTTCTTCAATCCTCTTTCTTTTTTTCTCTTTTAGAGTGTCACTTCTTCAATCCTCTTTCTTTTTTTCTCTTTTAGAGTGTCACTTCTTCAATCCTCTTTCTTTTTTTCTCTTTTAGAGTGTCACTTCTTCAATCCTCTTTCTTTTTTTCTCTTGAAGTGTGTCAC
>CM060337.1:16002306-16004806 GCA_030674155.1 Stramonita haemastoma | reverse complement strand
ACTCAATTGTGGCAAGGAAAGTGTTTTAAAAAATTTGTTGAGAGAGATAGAGAGAGAGAATGAGAGACAGAGACAGAGAGAGAGGCAAACATACAGACAGAGAGACATATATACAGACACACAGACAGAGATAACATACAGAAAGACAGACAGACGGACGGACGAACCGATAGACAGGCAGCGCAGACGAAGACAAAAACGGACATGCAGGCAGGCAGAAAGACAGACATACAGACAGACAAACAAACAAACAAACAGATAGACAGACAAAATAAGAAACAGACAGACAGAGTGAGAAACAGCGAAAGAACAACCCAGTACACACGGACAGAAACAGAGCGACGCAGACAAACAGAGAAAAGTCTGTTTTCCAGGATCGCATGTGCTTCATTTTTGTAAGCCGCCCCTCCCACATAAAATCACCGTTGATGGAATCCAAACATTCAGGGTCTGGACCAAACAAGAAAAAAGAAAGTAGAATCCACTGTGAGTGTGTACAGTGCTGTGCTTCTCCTGACTATACTCAGAGTCCTCAGGGAATATAATCATATCGTTGCCATTCAAGGGAGGAGGACATGAGTGCTAATTTGCCCGTCTGTCTTCATCTTGTTCTTGTTCTTGTTCTTGTTCTTGTAGTTCTTCTTGTTCTTCTTGTTCTTGTTCTTGTTCTTGTTCTTGTTCTTGTTCTTCTTCTTGTTCTTCTTGTTCTTCTTGTTCTTCTTCTTCTTCTTCTTCTTCTTCTTCTTCTTCTTCTTCTTCTTCTTCTTCTTCTTCTTCTTCTTCTCTTCTTCTTCTTCTTCTTGTTCTTCTTCTTCTTCTTCTTCTTCTTCTTCTTCTCTTCTTCTTCTTCTTCTTCTTCTTCTTCTTCTTCTTCTTCTTCTCTCTTCTTCTTCTTCTTTCCATTCCCTACCGCCTCCAACATTGTGAAGATTCTGTAGACTGCAGGGTGTATGCTGGGTATGTTCGTGTTTCCGTAATCCACCAAACGCTGACATGAATGACTGGATCTCTAACGTGCATATTAAATCTCCCGAATGTAGATATATACGAAGGGAATAAAGATTTCTTGATTCTCTCCGTGTATACACACATGCAAAAGACCAAACGTGAACGTTAAGGATCCCGTAATTGGTGTCAGCGGTCGGTGAGTTATCTAAACGCAAATATAACCAGCATACATTGCCTGTCGGAATGCGGCTACCTTCATGGTGGGCTAAAACGATCGCGTACGTAAAATTATACCAGTCGAGAGCATCGGAGGTACAGCCGAGGAATAAAAAACAAAAGTACTTGGTCAGCCATCGTTGCTAGTATAGTATACTACTGTAGATCCATCAGAGCATACTCTACATTTTTTTATGATTGACCTTTAGAGAAAGAGTTTCCAAAAATGCCAATAGTTGGTTGAGGTAATCACTGTTAGACATTGTTCGTTTCTGGTTTTCTTTTTATTGGGTTCATAAATCGTCTGAAATGTCTGATTGGGTTTGGTTTGGTTTCGTTCTTCGTTTGTTTGTATGCTTGTTTGTTTGGAATTTGTCTTCTGAGTGTGCAGTACATTTTCAGTAGACTTGTGGTTATTGAGAAAAAAAAACAGACTGGGGAGATACACACACACACACACACACACACACACACACACACACACACACACACACACACAACAACACACAGAGATAGAGAGAGATAGAAGAGAGAGAGAGAGAGAGAGAGAGAGGAGAGAGAGAGAGAGAGAGAGAGAGAGAGAGAGAGAGAGAGAGAGAGAGAGAGAGAGAGAGAGAGAGAGAGAGGGAGAGAAGAGAGAGAGAGGGAGAGAGAGAGAAACAAATACAGATAGACAGACACACAGACAGAAAAATGGAATGGGAATGAGAAAGAGACAGAGACAGATACAGACCGAAAGAGACAGAGGGAGAGAGAGGGGAAGACAGGGAGATAGACACACCGACAGACAGACAGTAAAACATATATACAGACAGACACGAACACAGGCATAAAAGGACACACACACACACACACACACACACACACACACACACACACACACACACACACACACACACACACACACACACACACACACACACACACACACACACACACACACACACACACACAGAAAGTTTTAAATTTCGTTTAACTTCTTTTCTAACCTGTTCATTCAAAGTGTAGGTCTGGTTACATAAAAGCTTTTTAAATGACCGGGTAGGAGACGGTCCACTTGACTCCTCTAACATTGTGCAAGAAGTTTAGTGTGCACCTTTGTGGCCTGAAGGAAAAAAAGGAATGAAGGTGGCTGGATGGTTGAGGCGTTCGCCTATCAACAAGTAAACCGTGAGGTTCTGGGTTTGATTCCCATCCTCGCTTACTCTTTCTTCTCAGTTTGACAAAAAAATCGCGCTGAATGTCAATGTCATTTGTATGAGACAATAAACCGAGACCCTGTGTGCGAACGCACACAGAACATCCTGCGCACGCACACGTTAAAAACCAGCTCCGC
>CM060337.1:15984194-15991694 GCA_030674155.1 Stramonita haemastoma | reverse complement strand
CAGTACAGTACAGTACAGTACAGCACAGTACACTACAGTACACTACAGTACAGTACAGAACAGAACAGTGCAGTGCAGTGCAGTGCAGTGCAGTGCAGTGCAGTAGAGTACGCTTCACTGCACTGCACTACACTCCACTACACTCCACTCCACTACACTACACTACACTACACTACACTGCACTACACTACACTACACTACACTACACTACACTACACTACACTACACTACACTACACTACACTACACTACACTACACTACACTACACTACACTACACTACACTACACTACACTACACTACACTACACTACACAGCTATAGTTCACAAAACAAAACCATAAATAAAACATTTTTACCCCCAAATCCCCATTTCCTAAAGAAGTAAATCTAAAATTCGTAATGACAACCAATAAAGTCAAGCAGCCCTCTGATACGAGATAACCATACATCATACGAAATGTCTAATACATTATAATGCATTCCTAATCCCCCAGATTAACTGGCAACATTCCAAAGACGAAAGTACTGAATGCAAGGCTGGAACAGGACTGTCTCCACTCTGACGCCTTATCCTTTGATCAGCAATGCATGACTCCCTCTACCAGACTATGGTCCCGGAACAGGAGTCTGAAGATAAATGGAGTTTAAATCACCATGCTTGAAGCGTTTTATTCATTCGGAACTTTTGGGCAGAGATTGCTAGTAAAGGTCTGGCCTACTTTGAAGAAGACTGCAGTTGTCAATACTAAGAACTTGATATGGCTAAAGACAGCCTTAACATACCATTTTTCACCATGACAGTATCTCTCTCCCTTCGTAAAAAGCCTACCTATGACACATTTAAATCCAGCCTCAAGACACACTTATTTCAAAGCTAACACTTTCCTATCCTGTTTCATCTTCTGCCCCTGCTCTCAACACCTAACTATCCACCACCCTGCCAAAGTGTTTAACCTCTATATGTATGTTGTGTGTGTGTGTGTGTGTGTGTGTGTGTTGTGTGTGTGTGTGTGTGTGGTGTGTGTGTGTGTGTGTGTGTGTGTGTGTGTGTGTGTGTGTGTTGTATTGACTTCGTTAAAAATCTAAATTGTTGTTGGCTGCATGTGCAAGAATTGGTTGAATGCAAGCGCTTTGATTTGTTTTTGCAAGATATAGCGCTATATAAATTCCTTATTATTATTATTATTATTTTATTATATTATTAATTATTTTATTATTATTTATTATTATTATTATTTATATATTTATATATTTATATTTATTATTATTTATTATTATTATTATATTATTATTATTATTTTTTTATTATTATTATTATTATTATTATTATTATTATTATTTTATTATTATTATTATGCTGGCCTCGCTAATTAGCCTACGTCACTAACTGATACATCTTTTGACTTAGGCCGATGCACCATTTGTATATTTTTTTCAAGATGTCTAAACAAACCTTGTTGATCAAAACAAAAATTTAAAAGCACGTCTCACATCTGTTAGATTCCCCCACTTTCAGCTCCTCCCTGTGCTAATTCATCCATCCCATCCCAGCCTAGATGGGGGCAGCTGGTGCTATTTATAGCAGGAACTGACCACACTTGGACTAGCTAAAAGGAGGGGCTCACTGTATTTAGCACTGTTGACTGAGTGGTGTTGGATTTGTGTGCGTGGTCTATGGATTTACTGGTCACTGTGGACGAGGAGCTTTAAGCAGCCTGATAAAGCCACTCTCCAACCCTGCCATGTCATGTTGGATTGGTATTGTTTCTATTCAAGATGTATTCTCTGAAGTCGGAATGCAGCTATCTTGATGGTGGAGAAACTGGTCAAATAAGCAAACAGCTCACCACTGGTGAACCTTGAGCTCTAGCCGAGGAACAGAAAACCAACTGAAGTGAGGTTTGAAATGTAACGTTGCGCATGTGACACAGTCCGTGCTCTGCTCTGTGTGTGCAAACCATACATAGTTATGTCATTGGTGACACTCCATTACAAAGTGGGGTGCATTACACTTGATCCCCCTTTTTTGCTAGGAGTGGAGGTCGTAGGTCGTCGATTTGGGGGTTTTAGGCTAACTATAAGACAATGGGCTTTCTTTTATATTTTTCTGAGGTATCAAAGCAAAGTTTAATGTTCTTTTGTAGTTTAAAACACGTTTAAAACACGTGACTCCTCATCCTGACAGCCTATCACAATGAAAAACTTGTCAATTTCTCAATTAGTAATTTACAATAGCTTATCATCCTAATTATATAACTATTCATACACTCGGTCGATTTTCTTTTGTTGGATAACTTTGTGTTTTTTTGCAAATTGATAGCATGTAAAACCTTAAAAATTAACCTCCGCTGCAATATAAATCAAGTGGGTGATCACTTTAGATATAATTTGTTACTTGAAGCTATCGCCTTTGATATTAAAAAAAATCTCCACATTTCCTGGGCATCTTTCTGGTTTCTTTACAACACAAAATATACACAGAAACAGTATTCACGCCTCTGCATAAAATCATTATCATCGACTCATAAGGCACTGCCACGGTTTTGTTCAAAGGAACGCATGATCTGGAAGACTTTTCAAACATCAGCTGGAGTTCCACATGCACAATTCAATCAACCGGCCCGGCAGTATAGTCACTTCTGTTCTTCTTGCAGCCAGATCGGCACCTGGGGCATTGACTAGCACTGTTTCATCTGCTGAACCGTGTCTTTGATTGTGACTCCAGCAGCCGCCTTCCCAGAGACGGAGTCTGTAAGAACCATAGGCTCTGTGGTCATGCACTACACGCAAACGTATTGGAAACAGCGGGATGCTGAGAGTTTGCAGCTTTATGGATTCTTTTACGCCACTGATTATTTCTTTCTATTTTTCCCTTTCTTCAATGGCTCTTCTTCGTCGTCGTCGAACGATCAAACAGCAACTATTGATAACTGTTGTATCAACGTACATGCGTCACGCTACCGTTAAGCGCTTGATAAGTCAGGCCCAGCGCATCCAGACTTTGGCAAAAGAGAAAAAAATTGTAATATTTTAAGTCTTTCAGGAAAAAAAAATAGGCAGGAGCTTGGTCCAAGAAGGCAGAGAAAGGGCAAATAGGACCTGATAGAGAAAAAACAAAGCAGAAAGAAAGAGAGTGATAGAAAAGAGGTGAGAATTTCCAGAAGGACATACTATTTTACTGACAAGTCCTGACATCGGGGTAGGGTGCAGGATTCGGAACTGGTAAACCGTGTTGACAAGCTCGTGTTAGAAATCGTCCCAGATATTGAAAGAGCATAATTACCACTAATAAAGATTAACATTCCCATATTTCGGGCATAGAAAACTGCCCTGATCTAAAGTGGTAAACAGTACTGTGTATGTATAGAATGGGGGTTGCAGGCATTGAGGCACAAGGAGAGACACAGAGAGAAAGATAAGACAGAGAGACAGATGACAGACAGAAAGAAGAAAGACAGACAGACAGACAGACCAACGGGCAGAGATAGAATGACAAGAGAAACAGAGTGTAAGAGGCATACCGACATACCGACAAACAGAAAGACAGACGGGAACTACAGACAGACAGGGATACAGACAGACAAACAGGGATAAAGATAGACAGATAGACAGACAGGGAAACAAACCAACAGTCAGGTCAGACCAGTGCATCACAACACTGAACGGATCGATGTTTGCCCCAGTAGCGCCATCAAGCACTACTAACACAATATGACTCATAACAATTATAGCTGGCACTATAGACTGGTACATCAGTCTTAAGAATGCCATTCGTCACGAAAATGGGTAGCACCGACTATCAATCCACTTTAGTAGCAGCAGCAGCAACAACAGCAGCAGCAGCAGCAGCAGCAGCAACAGCAGCAGCAGCAGTAGTAATAACAGCAATAGCAGCAGTAGCAGCAGTAGCAGTAGTAGCAGTTAGCAGCAGTAGCAATAGCAGCAGCAGCAGCAGTAGTAGTAGAAGCAGTAGCAGCAGCAGCAGTAACAAAGCAGCAGTAGCAGTAGCAGCAGTAGCAGCAGCAGTAGCAGTAGCAGCAGTAGCAGCAGCAGTAGCAGCAGCAGCAGCAGTAGTAGCAGCAATAGCAGTAGCAATAGCAGCAGTAGCAGTAGCAACAGTAGCAAGAGCTGTAGCGGCAGTAACAGTAGCGGCAGTAGTAGTAGAAGCAGAAGCAGCAGCAGCAGTAACAGTATCAGCAGTAGCAGTAACAGCAGCAGTAAACAGTAGTCAGCAATAGCAGCAGCAGCAGCAACAGCTGCAGTCACCACCACCATCACCCCACCATCAGCAACAGCAATAGAAACATCACCACCATCACCACCATTACCAGTGGCATCACCATGGGTTAAATTGTTTTCTTCCTTCATCGCACTCACTACAACGACCACCACACTTAAGTCAGTGCTTGACATATGTCTACCACCACCACCACCACAGTATACTACCACTACACACTACTACTACTACTACTACTACTACTACTAGCTACTACTGACTACTACTCACTACTACACTAACTACTACTACTACTACTACTACTACTACTAACTACTACTACTACTACTACTACTACTTATCTGCTCGCTCCACTGCCCACTACTACTCCTACCACTCACTTCCATTGCCATCCACTGGCCACTATCATACTCACATCTACTAGACTAACCACGCATGAATAAATACTATGATGATTACAAGAAGGCAAACAATTTAAAGAATACAAAAAAGAAAAATGAATTTAAAGAAGAAGAGGAAGAAGAATACAAAGAAGAAGAAGCAAGAAGAAGTACAATAACGAAGCAGAATGCAAAGAAGAAGAAAAATTTCAAAATGAAGAATTGCGAAAATTGCAAAGAAGAATAAAAAAAAAGAAGACTGCAAAGAAGAAAATGCAAACATTGCAGAAGACTGAAAAATCGGAAGAATGGCAGAATTCCGAGAATGAGAAGGATTCCGAAAAATGCGAAGAACTCCAAAGAATGAAAGAACTCCGCAAAATGCAAAGAGAAAAAGATGATCAAAGAAGGAGAGAAGAAGAAGAAGAAGAAAAGAAGAAGAGGTAGGAGGAGGAAGGAGGAAGAGAGAGAAGAGAAGGAAGAGAAGAGAAGAAGAAGAAAGAAAAAAGAAGAAGAAGAAGAAGAAGAAGAAGAAGAAGAAGAAGAAGAAGAAGAAGAAGAAGAAAGAAGAAGAATTTCTTTGTACTCTTTTTATCGTTATTTTTTCTTTGGAGGCTTTTGTCTTACTTTCTTTGCTCTTTCTTAGTTTCTTCGAGCTTTATTTATATCTGTTTCTTTCGGATTTCGTTTTCTTCTTTTTCTTTCTTTCCCTTGTTTTCTTTTTCTTTCTTTTTTTCTTCTTTTTCTTCTATTCTTTTTCTTTCTTTTCTTTTTCTTTCTTTCTTTCTTTTCTTTCTTCCTTTGTTTTTCTTTCTTTTCTTTCTTTCTTTTCTTTCTTTCTTTCTTTCTTTCTTTCTTTCTTTCTTTCTTTCTTTCTTTCTTTCTTTCTTTTCTTTCTTTCTTTCTTTCTTTCTTTCTTTCTTTCTTTCTTTCTTTCTTTTTTTTTCTTTCTTCTTTTCTTTTTTTCTTTCTTTTTTCTCTTTCTTTCTTTCTTTCTTCTTTCTTTCTTTCTTTCTTTTTCTTTCTTTCTTTCTTTCTTCTTTCTTTTCTATCTTTTCTTCCTTCTTTCTTCTTTACCCCAACGAGATTATTTCATCTTTTATCATGTCTCTTTTGTAAAAAATAAAAAACCAAACAAACCAAAATTCCAGCAAAAACTGGCTGCACATCTCTTTTCAGTTCATCACAGAAATCAAAATAGTAAAGAACAGGATCAAAATGATCACAGGACTTTTTCCTATGAGACCGAAGAAGACTTAATGGATCCTTTGATATCCAGTCTCCTAAATTGTGACTGATGGTCTCCGCCACTTCGTATTTTGTCTGTGATGTCTGGTTTTTATCTGTGTTGGTCTGCTTTCTAATATGATGCTATTTTCATCTTGTCTGTCAACCTACTAGTTTGTCTTTGCCTGTCACTGTCTGTTTGTTTGCCCATGTGTTTGTCGTTCTTCTTTTTCTTTATTGTCTCCTTTTTTTTTGGTTGTCTTTATTTGTGTATTTCTGAATTTATCAGTCTTTTGTCTTAGTGTACCTATCTATTTTTGTATATGTTCCTGATTCTTTGTGGGATTTTTGTTTATGTTGCTTTTCTCTGCTTGTTTGTCTGTCTGTCCTATTATTATATTTATTTTATATATTATCTATATATATATCTATATATTATTATATCTTCTATTATATATATATATATTTGTCTATGTCTGTCTGTCTCTGTCTGTCTGTCTGTCTGTCTGTCTGTCTGTCTGTATGTATGTATGTCTGTCTGTCTGTCTGTCTGTCTGTCTGTCTGTTTGTCTGTATGTACGTACGTACTGTACGTCGTACGTAGTACGTACGTACGTAGTATCTATCTATCTATCTATCTATCTATCGTATCTATCTATCTATCTATCTATCTATCTATCTATCTATCTATCTATCTATCTTTCTTTCTTTCTTTCTATTACTTTCTTATCTATCTATCTATCTATCTATCTATCTATCTATCTATCTATCTATCTATCTATCTATCTATCTATCTATCTATCTGTCTATCTATCTATCTCTGTTCTCTCTGTCTCTGTCTTTTTCCATCTCTGTTCGTCTCTGTCTCTGTCTGTCTATTTCTCCATTGTCTGTTTTCCTCTATATCCTTTCTCTCTTTTCTGTCTTTCTTGCTTATCTTTAGTTCTTTCCCTGTCTATTTTAGTTTCTCTTCTTGAGTTGTATTTTTCATTCTCTGTCTTTTTCCATATCTGTTTGTCTCTGTCACTGTCACTCTTTCTCATTGTCTGTTTTCCTCTATATCTCTTCCTCTGTCTCTCTCCTTTTCTGTCTTTCTACTTATCTTTCGTTCTTTCCCTGTTGATTCTTAGTTTCTCTTCTTCAGTTGTATCTTTCATTTGTTCAGTGTGTGGTTTTGCTGTCAGGTTTCTGTTCTTTCGCTTTTTCCTCTGACTATTTTTATCCTAATCATGCCTTCTTTTCTCCTTCTTTTCTTCCTTTTGCTTGCATATTTCCATTTTTTCTATCTTTTATTTATTGTTTCTATTGCTGTTGATGTTTTCAGATTTTCTCTTTGTTTTTTTAACTTGTGTAATAAAGCGTCAATTTTTTCAGCGCTTGTATTCATGACGTGATGAGGAGGTGACCCTGTTATGATGATTATTTTATATTATTGGTAAAATCACCAACATTGATCTTTTCAATTATCTGGCAAAAAGCGATAAAGAGTAAGTTAAAAGTGCTCTCTCTTCTGAAACCTCATCTTCTTCTATTTTTTCTTCTATTTCTAGGATAATGGAATAAACACTAATGTGCTTTTTTACATCCAGTCCCCAAATCTCTGAGGATGTTAGCCTTGTCATCATCTGCCAAATCTAGTGCCCCTGCTTTAAGTAA
>CM060337.1:15969194-15971694 GCA_030674155.1 Stramonita haemastoma | reverse complement strand
CACACACGCACTCACGCAGGCGCACAGACACACACTTTCTTTCTCCTCCGTGTATCTCTTTCTATCTGTCTCTTTTCTGTCTGTCTCTATTTGTCTGCCTCTGTATCTCTCTCTTTGTGTGTCCCCCTCTGTCTTCTTTGTCTTTCTTTGTCTGTCTGTCTGTCTCTGTCTGCTGTCCGTCTGTCTGTCAGTCTGTCTCTCTGTGTCTCTGTCTCTGTTCTCTGTCTCTGTGTCTCTGTCTGTCTCTGTCTGTCTCTGTTCTCTCTCTCTCGTCTCTGTCTCTCTCTCTCTCTCTCTCCTCTCTCTCTCTCTCTCTCTCTCTCTCTCTCCTCTCTCTCTCTCTCTCTCTCTCTCTCTCTCTCTTCAGGTGCATCAACTCAAATAACATTTTACACCTGTTTTATTTATTTTCTAATCCCTGACAGCTCCTTAGTTTCCCTGGTCATGGGAAACTCTCTAGGTTCCCCCTCCCCCAATCCTTTTCCAGCAAGCTGGCAAGAGCTTTGACAGGAGCCCAGCTACAGATGCTGCTCTGTGAATAGCTATTTTATTATATTTTTAAATATTTTCTACCATTTTTTTCTCTTTTTTATTTTAACTATTTTTTCTATCTATTTACTTACTTATCTATTTATTTTTTATTTGGTTTATTTATTGTTACTTCTTATTTTATTTTTATGTCATCTGCTCCCACCGGCACACAATGGCCTACTCTTACGAAAAGCGGAACAGATTTTAACGTGTGCCTCAGATGTTTTGCGTGTGTTCACACACGGGGCCTCGGTTTATAGTCTCATCCGAAGGAATTTTGGGGGAGTGGAGTCAGCACTAATGTTAACTCCAGGAAAACAAATCCCCCCGACCAGGAATCGAACTCGGGTCGTAAAATAGCGAGCGCAATGTTCTGACCACGAGGCTATCCCGTCCCCTGCAGAAGTGAGACGCTAAACCCATCAGAGACACAAGGTACTTCACTCCTACTCCTGTCGCCAACAGGGATATACACTTTTTTCTGAAGTGACTTTTTCTTGCATTCATGCCCTCTACCTTCGGTTAGTGTTGAACAGAGTCTGCTACTCTTGTTTCTGCTGCTGCATTCCTTCTTTCCTTTTTTCCTCTTTCCTTCTGCCTTTGTCTTTGTCTGTGTCTGTCTGTGTCTGTCTGTGTCTGTCTGTCTGTCTGCCCCTCTGTTTCTCGTTATCGATCTGACACACACACACACATCAACATACACACACCTGCACACGCTAACACGCTTTCCCGTCTGATATCACTATTTAGTGGAAGGACGTTAAACTGAAGAACTACTACTACTACTACACGCTAACAGACACAGTCAGTCACACACACATACACTTATCTGTCACATCAATTACAGAAAAAGTTAAAAACTTCGATGAAGATGCTTTTTCTTTCAGATCTGTTAAATTCCCCAACAAGGGGCTGACATTCAACAAGAGATGCCTGTGAAACTGCCGAATTTTGGATTGATATGTTTATACCAGTGCATAACAAAATTAATATGCTTTGTTCATACGGAAAAGGGTTATGGTGTGTATTATTAACCCACCTTCGATAATAAGCGACTTTGAATCTGAAAATAGATTAAAAAGGCTATTTGAAGACCCATTGAACAAAAAGTATATATATATATATATATATATATATAATATATATATATATATATATATATATATTATATATATATATATATATATAAAGCGAAGAAAAAAAGCTAACTAAAACAAAAAAGCGAAGATCTAAACGTGTCTACTTTCAAAAATTCTCGGTGTCAACAAACAATTTTCACCAAGTCTGGAAAGCCATCAATCTACTAACCAAAAGAAAACGTGTATTTAAACTTCAACAAATTTTTTCAGAAACATATTGGCAGATAAACTGAAATAGCTTTAAAAAATGCCGATCAAGTTATATCATATGTCATATCAGGTGAAAACGATCTTTTCTTTTAATCATAATTTAATTTTAAATCAAAACTGTTATGTGGAGTGACTCCAACCAAAAAATGTTTCTTTTTACCTATTACCAATAGCTACTTCAGACTTACTGGAGAGTCTGGCTTTAAAATAAAATAAAGAATGCGTTACCTAAATGACTTAAATGGGAAATTATATTTTCCAAGCCCTCTGATTATTGGCACACCTATTTACTTATACAGCTAGTGCACCGAAAAATATCCAACAACTTTGTTTTTGAGTTTAAGCCAGCAAAAGTTGCACCAGTTTATAAATCAGTTAAACTAATTCGTCTTGTCCGTCACATTTCAGGCCAATTTCCATGTTGTCCATCTGTACAATACCAATTGAAAAACACATACAAACATCCCTATTTGTATGCACTGTGGTGTCTTCTATGGTGTTTAAGATGCAGTTACCTGATGAATGTATCTTCTTTAGTTAGGATTGGTTCCTTGATGCTGGATAAACTTATTCATATCATTCAATGAATAACAGGCAATCAAGAACATGAATTGAGTTGG
>CM060337.1:15961694-15964194 GCA_030674155.1 Stramonita haemastoma | reverse complement strand
CAAAGACAAATAAGGAAGAAAAGGAGACGTCTTTGAATAATGCTTAGTGTTTGCACGGTCTGCACCCTGTTCAGAGAACAATGGTCTAACATTATACTTCATGATTTCTGTTTTTTACGTATCAAGTACAGTTACCGGTAGTCTCCTTTTTGCTTTTGTTTCTTTTTCTTCTTCTTCTTCATGTGTCTAATTATATGTTTTTGGTAAATACATCCGATGGCTGAGGCAAATAGTGGGTTTTTTTTGGTTTGTTTTAAGGATACTGGAATAAACACTCATGTGTTTTTTTTACATTCAGTCACCGTGTGTCTGCAGTTTCTGTAAATGTTGCCATCCGTTCTCACCGTCATGTAATCCGTGCGTGTGTGTATGTGTGTGTGTGTGTGTGTGTTGTGTGTGTGTGTGTGTGTGTGTGTGTGTGTGTGTGTGTGTGTGTGTGTGTGTGTGTGTGTGTGTGTGTGTGTAAGCACGTGCGTATGACTGTGTACTTGTGTGTGTGTGTGTGTGTGTGTGTGTGTGTGTTGTGTTTGTGTTTGTGTGTGTGTGTGTTGTGTTGTGTTTGTGTGTTGTGTGTGTGTGTGTGTGTGTGTGTGTGTGTGTGTGGTGTGTGTGTGTGTGTGCGTGTGTGAGTGTGCGTTTATGCCTGCGTGCATGTGTTTATCTGCGTCTGCATGTATCTGAAGATTTTAGACTGAAATTCTTTTTATGCATTACTTATTTGATATATGTTTGTTGTGTTTTTAGTATTGTACCTAGTATCAACTGAACAGGTATTACTTCGGTGCCAGTGTAATATTTTCTTTATAATGATGGTGGAGATAATGAAGGAGGTGGTTGTGATGTATTGGTAGTGTGTGGTACATGTGGTATGGTGTGTGTAGTATGTGTGTTGTGTGTGTGGTGTGTGTGTGAGTATGCGTGCGTGTTTGAGTATGTGTATTGTGTGTTTGTGTGTGTGTAGTGTGTATGTGATATATGTGTTTATGTATGTGCGTGTGTATGTGTGTGTATGTGTGTGCATGTATGTGTATCTATCTTTCTGTTTGTCTGTCTGTCTGTCTGTTTCTTTGTTTATCTTTTGTCTGCGCAGTTACTTTTACATCGTCGAATACGTTTGCATAGTCGTTGATTGTTGGGTCCAAAGTTTTACATTCACTCTCATCTTGTAGCCCTAGTTTAATATGTTACATTACAATAAAAAAAACACCCTCTAAAATGCATTTCTGGTGTTCTGTCATTAACTTTCCTAAAACAAACCCTGTTTCATTTTAAATCATATACGATATGCTCATCTCATGTTTGTTTGTTTGTTTTGGTTTCTGTGTGTGTGTGTGTGTGTGTGTGTGTGTGTGTGTGTGTGTGTGTGTGTGTGTGTGTGTGGTGTGTGTGTGTTGTGTGTGTGTGTGTGTGTTTTAAGTGTGTTTTGTGTGATTATGTGTGTTTCTTTTTTTATACATAGTTACTTGCATATTTATCATTATTGGTCGTCTTAAGTCAGCATGTTTCTTTTAAGCTTTTAATTTAATTTATTTATTCTTTCATTTCTAGGAGAACAGATCAGCACTTATTGCTTTTTACACTTTAGTACCAGTGTGTATGCAGTTTTATAAATTTTGACATTCTTTGCCGCTGGCACACAATGGCCTACTCTTCCATAAAACCAAATGGGTTTTAATGCTTGCGCTAGATTTTTTTTATCAAGTTCTTTATCATCGTAGTTCGGAATATTTTATTTTTTAGACATCTAATAAGGGACAGTTTCTTTTCTATCCCTCCCTCCCTCCCTCCTCCCTCTTCTCTCATCTCCTATCTCTCTATCTCTCTTCATCTCTCCTCTAACGTCTCTCTCTCTCTTCTTCTTCTCTCATCTTCTATCTATCTCTCTTTTCTTCTTCTATCTATCTTCTCTTCTATCTTCTTCTACTCTTCTGTCTGTCTCTCTTCTTCTCTTCTCTACTATCTATCTATCGATTATCTGTCTGTCTATCTGTCTATCTGTCTGTCTTCTATCTGTCTATCTGTCTGTCTGTCTTCTATCTATCTATCTATCTATCTATCTATCTATCTATCTATCTATCATCTATCCTCAGTCTGGTGATCACGGGGGCACCCCCGAAGACTTGACAACCAGTTTGCTCCATTCCTCTCTCTGTTCTTACGCCTTTTTCTCAAGGGTTTTATTGTTTTTTTAGTTGTTCTGCATAGGTCTGTGTTCACATTATCCTGAAATGTATGTGCACTATCTCTATTCTCATTTCCTTGGTCTGCCTTTTTTTTGGTTTTGGTCTCCGTCGGACGTGCTTTTTTTTAGTTTTAGTTATCCTAATTACGGACATATATTTTTTTGTTTCAACAGGCTTTGTTTCTTGTTTTTTTTAATATTTCTTTCCCAGTTATTTCCATCCTGCTGCTTTTTTTCTTATATTTGTGGGGAGGGGGGGGGGGGGGGGGAGTTTGGTGTGTTTTTGTCCTTCAAGTTTATCAATGCTTTCTTATGACT
>CM060337.1:15939194-15941694 GCA_030674155.1 Stramonita haemastoma | reverse complement strand
GTGTTGTGTTTTGTGTGTTGTGTGTGTGTGGGGGGTGTTTGGTGTGTGTGTGTGTTTGTGTGTGTGTGTGTGTGTTTGTGTTTGTTTGTGTGTGGTTTGTGTTTGTGTTTGTGTTTGTGTGTGTGTGTGGGTGTGTGTTTGTGTTTGTGTTTGTGTTGTGGTGTGTGTGTGTGTGTGTGTGTGTGTTGTGTGTGGTGTGTGTGTTGTGTGTGTGGGGTGTTTGTGTTGTGTGTGTGGTTTGTGTTTGTGTTTGTGTGTGTGTGTGTGTTTTTTGTGTGTGTGTTGTGTGTTGTGTGGTGTATGTCGGTTGTGTGTGTGTGTTCTGCTGTGTGTCTGTGTGTGTGTGGGGATGTATGTATGCGTATGTGTGTGTTGTGTGTGTGGGTGTGGGTGTGTATGTGTGCGTGTGCGTGTGGTGTGGTGTGTGTGTGTGTGTGTGTGTGTGTGTTACTTTGTTATATGTCTCAATGTTCACAGCGATCAACGGTCAATGAAGCATCAGGTTGAGAATAAAACCTGAATAATGTTACATAATCAAAGAATGGATGTACCAATGGTGAGGCAGTCTCCCTTCCCGCGTGTCATGTACCTAGATATTCCTAACATGTACCATAAAATCAGTAACAATATAAAGACCTTTCGATTACGAAACAATTGCTTTAACAAAAAAGAACCCATTGAAACTAGACGTCATAGTGCAAAGGCTGTGAGCTAGACGATGTTTGCAGATATTCATAATAGCAAACACCCCGTGGGGATGCCTGGGGCCTGTAGTATAAACAGCATCCACACATTCTGGAAATTCTGTGCTAGGAGTTCCCGGTTGTTGGGGCTGTTTTTTTTTGGGAGGGGGAGTGATCCCTCTATTTGTTTCTACCTTGTGTCTGTGTTTCCTCTCATCTTCTTATTGTTCATGGTCTGCTTTTCTGGTCCGTACTGCTGCCTGTTTGGCAGAAAGATAACGGTTTTCCCCACACCTAAGCCGGATGCACTGGCCTGATTTGTCTTAGCGTGTGTAATGGTAGTGAGAGCATTTTTGTCCATTTGACAGACAGAAATTGTTACTGTCTGAGCGTTGGATGAAGAAGAAGAATATGAAACAAGTGTCAAAATCGTAACTAAAATAGCTGTATAAAACTTGGAAATTTCTTGTCTTTTGTAAAGCTAATGACTAAGAATATCACAGTCATTAATGAAAGAGACAATTCATTGTAGTGTGTTGATTTGCATTGTTTTGTGGTCTCTCTTTTTTGTATTTCAATGCAGTGTTTTGTGTAGAAAGGTACTGTATGGTGTTGCATTTTGCTGTGTTGTATTGTAATGTATTGTGTTGTATTGTATTACATAGTGTGATATTGTATCATATGCCACATTCAGATGGTTGTATCTTTCTATCTAGCTAGCTAGCTAGCTAGTTAGCTATCCCTTAGTCTGGTGACTGTGGGGGCATCCATGAAGACTTGACAACCAGTTCCCTCCATTCCTCTCTCTGTTCTACCTTTCTCAGGGTTTTGTTGAGTTCTAGGCCTGTCCATTCGCAGATGTTGTCCTCCCATCTCTTCCTTGGTCTGCTTCTTTTTCTTCCACCTTGGACAGTGCCTTGCAGTATTGTTTTTGCAAGTCCTTTTGATCTTGTGACATGCCCGTACCATTTAAGTCTACGTTCTTTACGATTGGTAGAAGATTTTCTTAGGGACGTAGTTTCGTAGTTTGCTGGATTTTGTTATGCACGTCTTCGTTTTTTATGTGGTATCTGTAGGAGACGTAGGCGATGGTCGCATATGAAAAAAAAAACACCTACTCAATCAGATGTGAACCTCAGATCCTTAGCCGAGGAGCACAAAAATAAACGTGCCAACAGAGACCACAACACAGAAATAACTGCACCCAATTCGTGAAGACAAACACACAGATCAACATCAAGCAAACGAAACAAGCGAAGAATCAGCATGAGGAATTAACAACTATGCAGTAAAAACAAAGCTAATAAAGTATGTTCCTGTGCCCTGATTGTGCTATTTTACAACCTATATCACGCGGTTGCAGTGTGTCTTTTTCTTCATCAAACGCTCAGACGTTGTCTGCTATGTTGTAAAAAATGTGTCGCTTGAAAAGTCAGATCTAGCGTATGCGACTTCGGCGAAGGAGAGAATTGTTATCTTTTAAGTCTATAGGGGAAAAGGCAGGAGAATGGACCAAAGAGACATGAAACAGACAAGAAAAAAGTAACAGGAAAAACAGGAACAAGACTAAAACAGAAAGAGGGATAGAAAAGAGGAAAATCCAAACAGAAATATTTAGAAGCTGTCTTGAGATTTGGTTTATACTGTCCAGCCCCGACGTCCCAAAAGGGGAGTTAGTTTGCCTAAAGCAAGACTATAATCGCGTCACAGGTGTCTTTAACACTGCGAATCTTTCCAGCGCTATATGAATTCCGTGTATTATTTATTTATTATCATTATTGTGTGTCTGTTTTTTTCTTTCGTTTTCTTGTTCAAAT
>CM060337.1:15924194-15931694 GCA_030674155.1 Stramonita haemastoma | reverse complement strand
CTGTCTGTCTGTCTGTCTGTCTGTCTGTCTGTCTGTCTGTCTGTCTGTCTGTCTGTCTGTCTGTCTGTCTGTCTGTCTCTCTCTCTCTCTCTCTCTCTCTCTCTCTCTCTCTCTCTCTCTCTCTCTCTCTCTCTCTTCTCTCTCTCTCTGTCTCTGTCTCTGTCTCTTCTCTCTCTGTCTCTCTCTGTCTCTCTGTCTCTCTGTCTCTCTGTCTCTCTCTCTCTCTCTCTCTCTCTCTCTCTCTCTCTCTCTCTCTCTCTGTGTTTCTCTCTCTTTTTATCAATCACTTCTCACAACATCCCCAAACAATAGATTACACTGATCTAACACCACGAAACGCCCAGTTCAAAACACAATGCAACATGCTTAAATCGATCCACGTTTCAAAACATCGTTCCATTATCTGTAATACACTGAAAGCTTTTCCAGATTGCTGCTTAAAAACGAAACAAAACATCAATTTTACAATTATTGCGAAATCCCCCCTCCCCCCCCAAAAAGTAGGAAAAACACCCTCCAAATGGCTCCCAGCATGTTTCAACTTGCACAATCTTCTTTTATTCTGTTTAAGCTGATTAGACAGAGAAGAAAGTTGTGCTTGTGTGGGGAAGCGTGACATGTTGAGGGTTGCAGTGATCTTCGAATGCTCAGTACACGCAGCCCAGAAAGAAAGAATGCCATTGTTTTCGTTCCTACAACATGATTGTGTCCATCTGAGAGAATACAAGCTCTCTTTTTTCTGTTCATTCCGTTATATCCTCTCTCCCAACAAGCAAGTGTTTAAAGAAATAACATTAATATCCATAAGACCAACAACGGAATCAAGAACAAATTTTGATAAACAAAACAACAAAAACTAAACAATAAAAATCCCAGCAAACGATGAAGTAATCAAGCAAATTAAGTAAATGAAATAGAATAGCTTATGATACTATCGGCAGGTTAGTAATCAAACTCAGCAATATCAACAGCAATATTAATGATTAAACTGACTTCATTCGACAAAGGAATCCCCCATTCCCCTCTACCCGGCTCATTAGTCCTTCGGATGAGACTATAAACCGAGGTCCCGTGTGCGAACGCACGCAGAACATCTTGCACACACGTTAAATCCTGTTCCGCTTTTCGTAAGAGTAGGCCATCGTGTGCCGGTGGGAACAGATGAATTTTACAAAACTGCATGCATACGGGGACTGGATGTAAAAAAGCGCAACAGTGCTTATCCCATTATCCTCGATATAAAAAAAGAATAAAAAAGAATAAAAGAATTGTGCTCCCCAAAATCCTTGAGTGCAGAATGCCTTTAACATTCCCTTTACTTCACTTTTCGCGTATTCAACCTTACCACTAAACCTGTTTCTGTTCCCTGACAACAAAGGCTAGTCAGTACAGGATGGGGAAGGGGTAAGACAAGGGAAGGAAGAAGATCAATAGCACTGAACGACTGAAGCCTGTGTCGAATTTCTATTCAAATCAGGGGACGGGATAGCTCAGTGGTCAGAACACCTGCTTTCCCCAAGCTTAGGTTAAGCAGCATCGAGCGTGGTCACCAGTTGGATGGATGACTGTTTTCATGCGTTGGTTTCAGTATAAATCCCCAGTTACCCAGCTGTAAGTGGGTACCTGCCCTCTTTTGGGTCAGGGAAGTTAAGCAGAGGAGAGAGAGTAGTTGGGCGCCGCCCCCAACATGCTGGCCCCTAGAGAAGCTGAGATCTCTGACGCCTCGCTCCCTACAACCACATGGGTTATGGGACACCTTACCTAACCTTTACCTATTCAAATCAGACATGTCTTCTCCCGTTTGGATGCCGGTAGGCCTGTCAGTATAAACAGCATCCCTATTTTCTGAAAATTCTGTTTTAGCAAGTCCTTTTTTTCTATCTAACCCTAACTGCTTGTTCTTGTCTTGTTCCTTATATTCCTGTCTCCTCTTTGTGGGTTATTGTTTGCTTTTTCTGGTCCAACCTCCTGCCTTTTTCACCAAAAAAAGCCTTCAAATGCTTTTTAAAATAACTCCCACGCCAACGTCGATTGTGCTGGGCCTATCTAACCAGGGGATTAACGGCAGCACAGCAAATGTTTGCTCATTCTGCAAAACAATAGTGTCTGAGCGTTCCTCGACGAAGAAAATAAGAGTACAAAATAATAACAGAGATTGATTTAAACTTCTGTCTAAATCAGAAATAATCAGCATTTCCCTGTGCATGAGAAAACATCCGCTCAGTTAATGAAATATAACAAGGACTATCGTTTTTATCTATTTAGAGACAGGGAAGCTAAAGCAGCGAGGGATTCCGATGATGAGACACAACAAATCAGGGTATGGCTGTGGCAGGGAGATTGAAATGAGCGGCGTGGGAACAGCAGTACGAGGACGTCACAGGCAGCGAAGCAGCAAAAAAAACAACAATAAAATAAAGCAGCGAGGGAGAGGAGATGGGCGCCGCCTTCATAGACTGGCCGCTAGAGATAGGTTATGGTACACCTTTACCTTTAACTTGTTTTCATTTTCGTATTGTTTAACTATACTCTCTGAAGTCTTAATGACTCTGTATGCCTCTCCGTCTGTTTATCCTTCTGTCTGTCCATATGTCTCTATTTCTTTTGGTCTCATTATCTTTCCTCTATGTGGCTGTCTCTGACTGTTTGTCAATCTATCTCTATCTGTCTGTCTCTGTCTCTGTCTGTCTCAGCCTGTGTGTTTGTGTGTCTGTCTACCTGTCTGTGTGCCTTTGTGCCTGTCTGTCTGTCTGTCTCTCTCTATCTATTTATCTATCTATCTATCTATCTATGTATCTATCTATCTATCTATCTATCTATCTATCTATCTATCTATCTATTTATCTATCTGTGGTGTGTATCTGTTTTTCTCTGTCTATTGATATCTCTCTATCCCTTTCTTGTAATACACCAGAAAACAGTAAAATGGAGCAATTTCACAACACGTCTAAAACGCACCAATTTAAAACACATTACAAAATGTTTAAATCGATCTCCGATTTGCAGCATTTTTCAACTATCTGCAATGCATTGAAGGGATTTTGAGATTGCTAGTAAAGTGATAAGTACCTAACAATGGTGAAATTTATGGTGACAAAATAAAAAGTAGCTGTTTGTCTGTTTAGGCTCTTATTATAATATCTAATTCATTCTAATTAAGTGTGATAAATAAAACAAGGTGTTGTTCCTCAGCACAGACGGAAGTGTGACATTTTTAGGTTTCCATGTGATTATGGAACACTTCATAATCATCATCATTTTCAAATGTTGTTTATTTTTCGAGACCAATTTTAGATTTAAAGACCACAAGACGTTTGTTATTTAAAAAATCCAATCACGTTTCTCTTCCAAACGGGTTTATGATTAATAATTATACAAAATAAATATGGAAAACAAAAACAACAGGAAAAATAAAACTTTCCTGGACGAACAGGGAAACAAAAATATTACACAAAATAATCGAATCAAAAAGTGAAAAGCAGGATAAAATCTGATGGCATAAAAATAATATTTAGAAAATAGCAGCATCAAAACCAAAAACAGTGATTTAATTTACTTGCTTTGACAAAATTACGTCTGAACTCTATCACCAGAACATTCTGCTCCCAGAAGTCATGTATGTAGACATCTCTCTTCTGGTCTCTCTGTCTGTCTGTCTGTCTTCCCTGTCTGTCTGTCTGTCTGTTCTGTCTGTTCTGTCTGTCTGTCTCTCTTCTGCTTCTCTGCTCTCTCTTCCTTCTGTCTCTCTCTCTCTCTCTCTCTCTCCCTCTCTCTCCTCTCTCTCTTCTCTCTCTCTTCCTTTCTCTCTTCTCTCTCCTCTCTCTCTCTCTGCTCTTCCTCTCTCGCTCTCGCTCTCATTCTTATTACCCCTCCTCGAGGGCAAGGGCCGGGTGAAAAAAGTATGCGAATGCTTATCTGTAACCGTTGAAAAATAAAGATTATCAATTCATTCATTCAGTCATTTGGGCGTTAGTTCGTTCATTCATTTATTAATTCCTTCCTCCTTAAAACCACCAGAAAACAAAACGAAGCTAAAACTTTACCACATTCTATACACGATCAATCAAACAACACACACTACAACAAACATGCTTCAATCGATCTATATTGTGCAACAAACTACCATTATCCTTAACAAACTAAAAGCTTTTCGAGACTGCTGGTAAACAAAAAAAAGTACTAGCAAATAGAATAGATGTGTTAGATTTTAAATACTTACAAACAGAAAGTAGCATGCAGTTTGCATGTTTAAGCTTGCACAATTAGAATGCATTTCACTCTGCTCAAGTATAATTAGGGGGAGAAGAGGGTCAAGGTTTAGCATGGAACTGTGACATGGTTAAAATTGCAGTGGTCATTGAATTCTTCATGACAAACAACCCGTGGAAATGCTGTTGTCTTCTTGTCATCGACAATGTGTTCTTTAAAACGTCCCCAACTTTCTTTTATAAACGATACGAATCGAAAACAAACGGTAAACTATTAAACATGCATGCAGAAGGAAAATAGAGCAAGAGATAAGTCAATGCATAAATGAATGAATAAAAAATAGATAAATTAAACAAATGATAGAAAAAAGATAAATAAATAAAGTAATAAATAATACAAAAAAACTACCCAATGCAGAAATAAATGGATGCATGAATAGATTATGATTTAAGTAAACAGACTAAAGGTTGCAGGTTTCAGACCAACAGACATATTTTTTCCCTGATTCTGGCTGATTACTATATAGTTATATTGATTTTGGCTCATTTGGGAAAAAACTGTCAGAAATAAAGGACGGCGCCGGAAAAGTCGAATATTACTTTTCATTATTGATGTTAACACATAAGCACTATTTCAACCACCTCCTTTCACACACACACACACACACACACACACACACACACACACACACACACACCACACACACACAACACACACACAACACACACACACACACACACACACACACACACTAAACACAGCACACACACACACACACACATACATACATACATGCTACATACATACATACAACATACATACTACATACATACATACATACATACATACATACATACATAATACATAGATACATAGATCATACATACTACATACATACATACATACACACACACAACACATAAACATACATACATACATACACATACATACAACATACATACATACATACATACATACATACATACATACATACATACATACATACATACATACATACATACAACACCACATCCACACACACACACACACACACACACACACACAAAACACACACACACACACACACACACACACACACACACACACACACACACACACACACACACACACACACAAACAACACACACACAAACACAACACAAACACAACACAACACACACACACACACACACACACACACACACACACACACACACACACACAAACAACAACCCCCCCCCACACACACACACACACAAACACACACATACACACTACACACACACACCACACACACACACACACACACACACACACTAAGTAGCATCATTCTGCTGACAAAAAAGAGAATATTTCCCTCAGTGTTACTGGAATCAACCAAGCAGACCACAGGAGCTAGCTCACAGACAGCCTCGCAGGACTCTGAGATGTCTGGAAGGAATCCAGTATTGATGTCTGTTCCCTAAGAGAAAGAAAGAAAGAAAGAAGAATAGACAGCTGCACTGCAGTAGTAAAGAAAAGAAAAGAAATGACAGAAACAAATGAAATGGAGAGAGAAGGGGAGAGAGAAGTAGGGAGGGGGAAGAGAAAGAGAGAGAGAGAGAGAGAGAGAGAGGAGAGAGAGAGAGAGAGAGAGAGAGAGAGAGAGGAGAGAGAGAGAGGGAGAGACAAGAGAGAGAGAGGAGGGGAGAGAGGGAGATGGAGATGGAGAGAGAGAGAGGGAGGGAGGGAGATGGAGAGACAGACAGACAGACAGACAGACAGACAGACAGTCAGGCAGGCAGGTAGGCAGACAGACAGACAGACAGAGACAGAGAGAGAGACAGAGGAGAGAGAGAGAGAGAGAGACACACACACACACACACACACAACACACAACCACACACACACACACAACACACACACACACACAACACCACACACACACACATACAGACACACACAAAGAGGGGAGAAGAGAGGAGGAGAGGAGTGAAGGAGGGATAGAGACTTAGCCACGGAGACACAAAACAGTGGCACTGGCAAAAGACAAAGGCAGGGCAGGGCAGGGCAGGCAGGGCAGGGCAGGGCAGGGCAGGGCAGGGCAGGGCAGGGCAGGGCAGGGCAGGCAGGGCAGGCGGCAGGGCAACGTTTAATGCAAACGGTAAACCCGAATTACAAGTACCATGAAATGATACACAATACTTATAATCTGATCATTTTTTTAAATACAAGACGAGGTTTGAATATCCGAAAAACCAGTTTAAACAGCAATCAGAAAACTTGTCAAGAATACAAATAGTTGATTATTAACAAGAAACTAACATGTTGATAGCATCATCACACGGACAAAAGTTTTGATTTTGTTTTAAAAACTAATAAAGGTAAGCGAACAGAATGGTAAGATAGCTGTTTGTATCAAAGCGTTAGAATTCCTCTGTTTCTTGTTCATTTTATCAGATTGTTTTTATCATTACCTACTTCTGTTAAGTAACTGTTTGAAACTAATTAAGTGTCATCATGACATACTAGTTTGCATGTCATTCATGTCTAACTCGTCCGACTATGACTTCCTTTTTTCATTGTTTTAAAACTGAAAAAAAAATGTCAGGGTTCAAGAACTTCATTGGGAAAAAAAATTACAGGTTCAATTTATTTAATTAATTTATTTATTATTTATTTATTCATTTATTTATTTATTTGTTTGTTTATTTATCTAATCTTTTATAACGAGGATAATGGAAAAAGCATTCATGTGCCTTTTTACATCCAGTCCCCGTGTGTATGCAGTTTTGTAAATGTCATCTGTTCCCACCGGCACACGATGGCTTACTCTTACGAAAAGTGGAACAAGATTTAACGTGTGCACAAGATGTACTGCGTGCGTTCGCACACGGGGCCTCGGTTTATAGTCTCATCCGAAGGACTTTGGGGGAAAGTGGAGTCTGCACTGATGTTAACTCCAGGAGAATAATCTCCTCGACCGGGAATCGAACCTGGGTCTTCAAATTGCCAGCGCAATGTTCTGACCACTAGGCTATCCCGTTCAATAGAGTAAGAACATGTTTATTCCCTCTCAAAGACCCAAACCGCTATTCTCTGTGCAAAACAATTAACAAAACTACAACTTAAAAGATTTGTGCGTTGGGAAAATACTCCAATATAACCCCTCCATTACACAGTGGAATATAACAACACAATAAAACAACGATGGCATGTCATTAGCTTTGTCCGTTACTTACTCAGTAAGTCAATCGATCTCTCCGTCTGCCTAGACAACATTCGTTTAAACTGTATGTCAGTCAGTCTGTC
>CM060337.1:15911694-15914194 GCA_030674155.1 Stramonita haemastoma | reverse complement strand
ACCTGAGTTCACCATCTTTCTGTCTCTCTGCTGAGTTCTGCGATCTCCTGTAGCCCTCCAGACCACTGGTCTCAGTGAAGTTGCTGGCAATGAACGATGCTTGTGGTCTGCCTATTTTCCTTTTGCCCTCAGCCTCACCTTGGAAATCTACCTCCATCAGATGGGTTTGTGTTCTTCTGCTGGCATGATCAAAATAATCATCCCAGTCTGCGCTTGTCGATTTGAATGATTAGCACAGATACGGTTGAAAATAGAAGGGACAAAAAAAGATTATACTATATCTAACGCTAGATTGGTCTATTTCAATTTAAGACTGGTTTTTTTCTGTGTAGCAATTACACAAAACAAAGTTAAGATTTTATCGCACTATTGTTAGATATTATTAACAGATAATAAGACCATAAGACAGACAGACAGACACAGGCACACTCTCAGACAGATATACACAGACTCAAACAAAACTCTCTCTCTCTCTCTCTCTGTCTGTCTGTCTCTCTCTCTCTCTCTTCTCTCTCTCTCTCTCTCTCTCTCTCTCTCTCTCTCTCTCTCTCTCTCTCTCTCTCTCTCTCTCTCTTCTCTCTCTCTCTCTCTCTCTCTCTCTCTCTCTCTCTCTCTCTCTCTCTCTCTCTCTCTCTCTCTCTCTCTCTCTCTCTCTCTCTCTCTCTCTCTGGATGTCTGTTTTAGGTCTTCAGTTTTATATTTCATTCCCAATACCAGTCTCTCTCTGTGTCTCTGTGTCTGTGTCTGTCTGTCTGTCTGTCTGTCTGCTTGCCTGCCTGCCTGCCTGCCTGCCTGCCTGCCTGCCTGCCTGCCTGTCTGTCTGTCTGTCTGTCTGTCTGTCTGTCTGTCTGTCTGTCTGTCTCTCTGTCTGTCTCTCTCTCTCTCTCTCTCTCTCTCTCTCTCTCTCTCTCTCTCTCTCTCTCTCTCTCTCTCTCTCTCTCTCTCTCTCTCTCTCTCTGGATGTCTGTTTTTAGTCTTCATTTGTACGTTTCTTTCTCAAAATCTATATACCCTGAACTACACACATTCGACTTACACGCAGTGAACTTTGAGACTCTTTGAGGAACCCTGAAATAGAAACAGATGGGCGAAGACACTATTCACAGGGCCTGGAATTTTCAGATAATGTGCACAGGGGTTCTGCTTATGTCAAAAAGGAAGGCTACATTTTTGTGTCCTTTACAGAGAGAGGGAAAAGAGGTGGAGTGAGGGCTGATGTATTTATAGTTTCCAGTAGTAGCACCATTGCAGTAAGAGTGTGTCACTATAAATGTCACCAGTTTTTTCGCGGGGAAAAAAAAACTACTATCAAACGTCTGAGATGATTAGCAATTAGTATCTCAGTGTTTTTATTATTTTGCCGGCTTCTTTGTTCTTTTTTTGCTTTATTATTAGTTCTGGTGCTTCTTAGAAGATCACAAAGACTTGAAAAGACAATACTACAAAACACTGTCCGCGAAGGAAGAAAATTTGGTGACCAAGATAAAACCACTGCCGTGTATCCACATGGCCATATAGAGTGCAGTGCTCTACAAGTTCACATTCTGAGCTCAAGTTTTCACCCCCCTTTCATTTCCTTTTGTGTGTCTTCTATCATAAAGTCAAGTGCCTTTAGGATCAAAAAGAGGCACACAGCATGGAGTCATCAATGATGTAATTACTCCAATTTGGGCAGACAAAAAGTCCTGTTGTGCATGCTGGCATCTCGCAGCTCAGGTGATGCAAAGACAAAAATCAATATTTACAAAGAGGAAACTTTTTACCGTACTTGTTCTGTTTCTCTTTTTCGTGTATTCTGAACCTTTTCCGAGACTGTGTTACATTTTTTGATAGTTATTCTCGCTTCAGCAACATCTGTTGATGTAAACAAGACGTATAGGCAAAGTCAGTTCTCTCCTGCAGAGTAAACTTGGTGTTTTTTTTCCTAAATTTTCAAACATGTCGCTGCCTGACCAGAATCTCCAGCCAAAGGAGTTTATTTAATCCGTAAATTTTAACAATACAGGGTAGAATTAGATGCATATATAGATATAAAATAGGCATGTTCGTTATATAAAAACTCCCCTCTTATACTGATTTGATATATTTTTCGAAGTAACGAACATTTCGTATAAAGAAACACATACAAAATCCTCATTTGAAAAGAAAAAAAGCACCACACCTATTATGGATGTATTTCTATCGAGGAAAGTAAAGGATATATGAGGTATTGCACACACCTGAAAGCGGGCCTAAAACACTGCCTTTAATTGTTAGACGAACATATTTGATTTGTTTCGTTTTACTGCTGTTTCTACGATTGTTGAATGGTTTTCCAATTCAAAAGTTTTTGATGGCATCGGCTTTTTTTCTTTGTCAAGTAAAGCTAAATAATCAACTGGTGTTGGTAAAAACGTTTTAGTGAAGACTCTCATATACATGTGAACGTATTAAAGTTTGAATATTCAGCATATAATCTCAGATAGCAGGGCAAAGGGGTAAGGCCGCGCCTATAATTGAA
>CM060337.1:15904194-15906694 GCA_030674155.1 Stramonita haemastoma | reverse complement strand
ACGAACTCATGTCGAATCTCTTGCAGGCCAGGGCTATGCGTATTGATTCCTCTGCATACCCTAATAAATGAAGCAGAAAGGTGGGAGGGGGTGGTGGTGGTGGGGGAGGAGGAGGGGTGTGTGTGTGGTCAATTCACAACCGAAAAAGTAAGCACGATATTTGCTCATGTCACGGGAAATCATAATCATGTATCCTAGCAACTTTTATACCTGCATATTCATCAGAAACATTCTAACATCCACAGAAAAAAAAGAATATAAATGAAAAAAATAAAGAGAAAGAAAAAAACACCAGAAAAAGGAACAGCAAGAAGAGGAAAGCATCACACCAGAAGGATAGATCCATGCTAATTCGTTGGACTAGCAGTTCCTTGACTGGCTATCAATACAAATTAGCCAATGTAGGGTACATGCCACGTGCAAGACTCAGAAATGCTGCTCTGGTTTGGTTTTATTTTGCTTTTTTTTTTTTTTTCTTTCGCTTCTCACCTCTGAGGCCAACAGATGCAAAGCATCAATGTGATCAATATCAAAGACGTGGGAAGGGGTGCCAGATGACCAAGAGAGAGAGAGGAGGGAGGAAGGGAGGGAGGGTGGGAGGGATATCTATATATGGGAGGGAGGGATATATATATATATATGCATATATATATATATGCATATATATATATTATATATATTATATTAGCATATATAGATAATTGAGAGAGGGAGAGACTGGAGAGAGAAGGAAAGAAAGAGAAAGAGAGAGAGGGACGGATTTTATATATATATATATATATATATTATATATATATATATATATATATATAGACATACAGAGACATACAGAGACATACAGAGACAGAGATAAAGACAAAGAGAGACAGAGACAGAAAGAGAAGGGGGGTGGGGGGGTTTCGAAGGCATAAACAGGGTTGAGGATAACTTTTTTTTAACCTGAAAATGCGCAGATAAGCAGACGCATAAACATAAAGACAGGGAGGCAGAAAAAAGAGATGCAAGATATCAAGTATAAGACAATTATCAGATTCTACCGCCCAATTTCTCTTTCACGTAAATTCTGTAACAGCATGTTTGTCAACAATAAGATCAAGTACCTGATTTCTATCAAATGTAGGCTTATTCTATGGTAGTGTTTATTATTTTGTTCTTAGTTCCAGACAGTTTCTCCGACTCCTGGGTATACTATAAGCGGACTATGCAGATTAAAATCCCATTCTTCAGCATCAAGTGTTTGACAGATGCTACATTAGTAATGTAGCCTTAACTGGTTAAACAAACACTAGACACCTTTATTTCCAAGAAACACATGTATTATGAATGTAAAGCACCACCAAAATACGTGGCTTCACTACTTAATGGATTTCGTAAGTACTCTCTAGTTCTGGTGTTTAGTTTTGTGCTAGACCAGATAATGGGATTTTTCTCTAGTTTTCTTTCATTATGCATTACTTACCTCAGGAACAGAAGCATCGGTAGTGTTCGCTGAGTGGCTAACGCACTGTTGAACTGATTCTTATCATCTGTACCGAAATGTTAGTTTAAAGAAAGAAAATTCAGAGTATGTGCTTCTTCAAGCTATGCTTGTATACTTATTGATTTCGCTTTAAAAAAAAAAAAAAACGGTTGCTGGTGTAGTTTTACTATACAGAAACCAACCTGATAACATTACACATTTTTTGGGACACACACATATACATGCATACATACAGACAAACACGCAACCACTCACGTACGCACGCACGCACACACAATCATGCACACACGTTCACACACTCACGCACGTAGGAAAGCAGGCATCTACGCACACACGCACGAACTCACGCACTCACACACACACATACACACACAAACACACACACACACACACACACACACACACACACACACACACACACACACACACACACACACACACACAATAACACACACACACACATACACACAGACACACACACACACATACACACACACACACACACACACACACACACACACACACACACACACACACACACACACACACACACACACACACACACACACACACACACACACACACACACAATGGCTCTACATGTCTCGATAGAACTGAGAAGATGCTGATTAAGTACAAAAATCCCCAGACATTAATAGTTAACGTTTGGAATTATATAACACAGTGAAACGAGAATAGCTATTTGAAATTGTTATATAATGAAATGGGCCAAAATAATGAAAAGGGTCAATTAGAACATGTAATCAAGTCAAATAATTAAGAGGGTTGGATTTAAATATGCGTTGACTAATTCCAACACATTAAATACAGACCAAAAATTTTACGGTGTGCTGTTGAGACTCTGCTAAAAAATACTACACAGAGATGAGTGTTTCTGTATTAATAAACAAGTTAGTTTCTATGTTAAGTTTGTTCAACTAAATGTCACATGTTCATAGCCTGAAGCCATGTTTATTGATATGAAGGAATGAAAAATAAAATCATAGACGCTTATGTAGG
>CM060337.1:15869194-15886694 GCA_030674155.1 Stramonita haemastoma | reverse complement strand
CATAGACAATGATTAAAGACTAAGCTGTAAAGTGGAATTCCATGAGTGGGAAAGCCACTGGTCATACAATACAATCTCATCATTCTTAGAGTTTGCAGGAAAGAAAAATCGGAATATCAGCAAATGAGTGGTTTAGAGGTCACACATGTCCCCCAAAACGGACAGGTGTACCGCTTCAATCTTTCTTTGAACCCGAACGTTTCCTTTATCCACAATTGCTGAAGTGTTGGTATGGGTGGGTACTAGTATTTCGGAGTAAGACGCCGTCTCGTGTGGAACATGTATTCAGGTTGCGTTAAATAGCTGACGGCAACAAGAGAATTCTGTTCTTGGCAAAAACAAACCAAAAAATCCCCGAAAAATGCTCTATATTATAGGAAAACGAACACACATACAGACAATAAAAGAAAACAATGGGTGGCACTACTCATGTGGTGATACGCTCTCCCAAAAGACAGCGACCAGAGTGCCATTTAGATAATTTTTTTCGCGACCGAAAATGGTATTCGATGCAGAACATTACAGGACAATACAATACAATACAATGTACATTTTCAGAAAAAAAAGTTCCTTTAATGACAAACAATGGGTGACTGATATTTGTATTATACTATATTGTATTGTATTGTATCGTATCGTGTAACATTGTATTCGGTTGTTTAGAATTATATCAAATTACATTGTATTGAATAGCGTAATCTCCTCGAGGAGAGCTCGTAACCGCAAGAGCAGCGCCACCTTTTTCTTTTCCGCGTCAGATAGAGGTTTCTTTTCCTATGAGATATTTTTGTGTATAAATTCTACTTGGGTTAATTCCCCTGTTTCCTAGGGCTGCTTTATGTTGCGCAGAACATATACTATTGCACACCGGAGCTTGGTTTATTACTTCATCAAATAAACCAGAATGAAATCCATCACACAGTCTTCTTTGAACGCTCAGACAGCAACTATCAATGTCTGCCATGATAATGAGCGCAAATGAGTTGCGCTACCGTTAGCGCCAAACAAGCCAGGTCAAACGCATCTGTCTTCAGTATGGGAGAGAACTGTTATAATTATTCTCAGTCTCGTTTTAGAAAAAAAAAAATCAGGTGCATGGACCCTGCGGGCAAAAACCGATTTAAATAAAGGAGATAGCATTCATGAAGAAAATGACAAAAGACAGAAATGAAGAAAAAGTAACAGGACAGAGAGAATTCCATGCACAGAGTTTCAAGAAGAAGGTATGCTATTTATACTGACAGGACCCAGGCCCCCGCCATCCTCACGGAGAGAGAGAGAGGGGGGAGAGGGGCAAAGGGTCTAGAGAACGTAGGGGAGGGGGGGAGGAGAGAGGAGAGAAGAGGAGAGAGAGAGAGAGGAGAGAGATGAGAGTAGGAGGAGAGAGAGAGAGAGGAGAGGAGAGAGGAGGGAGAGAGGAGAGAGAGAGAGAGAGAGAGAGAGAGGAGGAGGGAGGGAGGGAGAGAGAAGAGAGAGAGAGCAGAAGAGAGAGAGAGCGAGAGAGAGAGAGGGAGAGAGAGAGAAGAGAGAGAGAGAGAGAGAGAGAGAGAGAGAGAGAGAGAGAGAGAGAGAGAGAGAGAGAGGAGAGGAGAGAGAGAAGAGAGAGAGAGAGAGAGAGAGAGGAGAGAGAGAGAGAGAGAGGAGAGAGAGAGAGAGAGAGAAGATTTACACGAGGATTGATCCGGCAACTCAGTGCTCTTCAGGTAAGTACTTCACCACTAGACCACCAATCCATTTCCTCTGATATTACAGTCGGGTCACAACATCAATGATGAAACCAAACGACTCCGCTCCAGCCCCCTCTTCTCCTCGCTCCACGCTTCTCCTCCTCCTCTTTCTCTTCGTCCTCCTCTGACACACCCTCTTCTTTGAGGCTTAAAAGTGTGAATTATTTGCAAGTAGCAATATTGCTAAAAACCATTAGGTGATTTCGATATAGCGAGGTCTAGAATCACTCTGTCTGGGTTTGCTTCGCTTTACATAGTAATCTACATTTCCAGCAGACGAATGTTAAATTGTGATTTGTGTAATGGCAAGAGAGGGAGACAGAGACAGAGAGGGAGAAACTGACAGAGACACAGAGACAGACAAACAGAAGACAGACAGACAGACAGACAGGTAGACATCATACAGACAGAGAGAGTGGGGGTTAAAGAGAGAGAGGCAGGGGGGAAGAGAGAGAGAGAGAGAGAGAGAGAGAGAGAGAGGAGAGGAGAGAGAGAGAGAGAGAGAGAGAGAGAGAGAGAGAGAGAGAGAGAGAGATTCGGAATTCCGATTCAGGAATTTATATTCATAAAGGCCATTGCCCCTTAGAAGGGGTTTACATACAAAATAGAAACACACCACTTTGTAGGTTTTCACAGATTGACATACGATGTTTACATCATACTGCGTACTTAAAACGCTTTGTGCAAATAAACAACAATGTTTTTGCAGTTGTTTTATTAGGACTAGTCATCAACATGGTTAATTTGAACGAAACTGGTTGTCAAAAATACTTTAAAGGAATCAGTTGTTCTCGCAGCTCTTTTACCTCAAGATAAGACAAAACAAAATGCAGTTCATTTTCAAGTGCATCATGACATATTGGACACATCAAATAATGATCATTAACAGATTTATAGCGATAAGAATGTAAATATATATCAGAAATACCAAATCTGAATTTAGTCATTATGCGTTTCAGATGTCTATCTAAGTGCATTGACAAATATACTGGAACACAATGCAAAGAGTTCAACATTCTGTACATATCAAATCGATCACTCTCCTGAACATGTGAAGACCAAGTCTGCCATCTGCAATCTACCAGTCTTTGGCGAAACATTAGAATAAACCCAGTCACGTCCCCTACACCTTGATTTTCCCATACAAAACCCAAACCGCATTCATATAACTTTAATCTTATTCTCGTGGCCCAGTTTTTCTTACCTCTTGCATCTAAATTAATCAACATTTTGTAAGCTTTGTGGGTTAGTCTATGTGATTCCATTTGTATTAGTACTAGATTTAGTACTAGTACTAGTATTCCATTTCTATAATTATTAGTACTAGTACTAATACATTTGTATGAGAGAGAGAGAGAGAGAGAGAGAGAGGAGAGAGAGAGAGAGAGAGAGAGAGAGAGAGAGAGAGAGAGAGAGAGAGAGAGAGAGAGAGAGAGAGAGAGAGATTTGATTGATTTGATTTATTTTTTTATATCGAGTATAATGGAATAAGCACTCTTGTGCTTTTTTTCATCCAGTCCCCGTGTGTATGCAGTTTTGTAAATGTCATCTGTTCCCACCGGAAAACAATGGCCTACTCTTACGAAAAGCAGAACAAGATTTAATGTGTGCGCAAGATGTTCTGCGTGCGTTCGCACACGGAGCCTCGGTTTAAAGTCTCATCCGAAGGACTTTTGGGGAGAGTGGGAGTCAGCACTGATGTGAACTCCAGGAGAAAAATATCCTCGACCGGACTCGAATCCGGGTCGTCAAATTGCCAGCGCAATGTTCAGACCACTAGGCTACCCCCTCTCTCTCTCTGTCTGTATGATGTCTACCTGTCTGTCTAGACAACTAAGAGAGAGAGAGAGGAGAGAGACAGAGACAGAGACAGAGAGACAGAGAGATATTTTTTTCTAAAGGTGTCGTTCTTTATCTCTTGTGACAATCATTTTTTTAAATGATTATTCGGCTATTAGCATGCCCACCTGATCTTTCATTCTAGACTGTTACCATGTTACCTTTTCACTGTAAGGAAAACAGTAAACGAAAATAGAAACTGTTGTATCTAAATATCCAAATGAATATTTTTTTTTAGAGCTTATTCGTTTATGGTATTTTCCTCTGTTATTTCAATATTGATAGAATAAGCAATCGTGCACTTTTTTTAACGACCGATTTCCGTGTGCGTGCAGTTATGAAACTGGTATCATCCACTCTCACGTACCGAAATGGCTTCCTCTTAGGAAAAGTGAAGCATTTTTTGACATGTGTGTGCAATCTGATTTTTTGCGTGTGTACACACACGGGTCCTCTGTATAATTATAGTATCGTCCGGAGATCATTAAGAATTGGGAGTTGGAGTCGGCACTCATCCAGGACTTGTGTGTGTACCCATGCAAATAATGTTGATTGGGCGTCTTAGAGGTGGCACGAACCTAGGCTTAAGCTTGGGCCAGGATATTGCTGATAGTGGATGATTGCGGATAGTGCAACGCGCCGCACTCTAACCACCAGATAATAGTTCATAACAAAAATCACTCTCTCCAACTAGACGACAGTAGTATAAAAAAGAATGCATGTAGTATTGCGTACGCAATATACACTCCAAGTTTTGTACTCCGCACTTAACGTAGATGGAAAAAACGTTGAAAAGAGAACAGCATCAATGTATGCATGATGGTTTATCATACAACTCAGTGAAACTACAAACAGTATTAACTGAAACCAATATAAACAAAATTTCGTTGAGGAAATTGTATCATTATATACCAAACGATGTAAAAAAACCAGTTCTTTTTTTCAAACTATGGACTCACGGAAATAAACTATGGTATCATCTTTATGTAAAACAAAATCATCACATTCTAAAGCTGTTCACCATATTCTTTATACGTAATTCAATGATATCTGAACTGTTTGTTCTTCGAGCTCTGGCATAGAATTCCCAGATCCTTACTCTCACGTGCATGTATTCCCATGGCCTCAGCCTATAAGACCTCTGTTCATATTGACCCCCTACAGTACGCTCTATCGGTTTTTTTCTAGAGCTCTTATCTTCGATTCTACCGGCAGTTGGTTATCGAAATTTGATGCGGTGCTCCCGCTCTTTTAGAAGTATGGACTCTGTACATATATGCTTCCTTCTTGCGGAAAAGGTTTTATTTTCTCTTTTATTTTATTTTCCTGTTGCTTATACCCACTTCAAACTTTTTTCCCTGTATCTCTCTGTTTTCATGTCTTTATGCACTATATCTGTCTGCTTGTCCCTGTCTGTCTGTCTCTTTCTCTCTGTTCCTGTCTGTCTGTCTCTCTGTCTGTTTGTCTGTCTGTCTGTCTGTGTACCTCTCTTTATCTCTCTCTCTCTCTGACTGAGAGAGAGGAGGAGAGAGAGAGAGAGAGAGAGAGAGAGAGAGAGAGAGAGAGAGAGAGAGAGAGAGAGAGAGAGAGAGAGAGAGAGAGAGAGAGAGAGAGAGAGATGCACAAATTCATACAAAGACAGGTAAATACAGATATACGGAGATAGGCGGGCACTGACTCCAACCTTCTTCCTTGTAAGCACTTTTTAAAGTTTGATAGCACTAATCCTCACTCTAGGCTTTCTTGTTTTTAGTTAGTGGCCTAGAAACCAAAAAAAGTAATAAAAAGAATGTGAATTGATATATATATATATATAATATATTATATATATTATATATATATATATATATATATATATATATATACAAGATAATGTGGGAAACAGGAGGATAAAAATAACATATTTGATACACATAACAACTTTGAAAAAGAGTATAGTATAGAAGAATGCAAGACAGTTGAGAGAATGTATTTCTTTAGAATGATAAATACATAGTAGATTTTACTAAGAGAACAGGTAAGAGTACGTATTGTACACTCTTGAGGTACGCAAGCGGTCGTGTTGGTGCAAAGTTTTAGAGGCCTTGGGTTTTCTATTGGCTAGATTTTCTGGGTTAGCGGTCATCTCCTCTCCCTCACTACTTTATCTTCCATGTCTCTAAAGCGAGCAGGTACCTATTTACAGCTTGATGCACTGCAGGACTGTACTGACACCAAGGCGCAAGAACAGTCTTCTACTCCCACACTTAAGGCTGCTTTACTTTAGCTAGGGGAGAGCGAATATTCTGACCACTGAGTTAACCCATTGAGAGTAAAACAGTATAACAACATAAAAGGCAATGTCAAAGCCATAGAAAGAAAAGCATTGTTAAAACTAACTCAGCCCAGCAAGTTTCCATCCGGTACTCTTGCTTTTCCGACATCTTGCTCATGTACAAAGCTAAAGGTAAAAACAAACCCACAGATTAAAAAAAAAAATGACTGCAAGTTTCTTCATTAAAACTTTTAAAAGTTGGCTGTAGAAACATCTTAAGAGTTAGTTGAAGTAAAAACCAAAGACTTTCAAAAACAAGTTTCCCTCACATTCATGACTTGTGGAGAAGAATAGAAAAGGTAATTACTGTGTTTGACGATGATGAAATGTGGTGAGGGTCGGGTTCTAAACGGGGCTATCAAATATAGATATACCACCAATCTCTTTACTGATTGGCTCCTTTTGAGTGATAGTTACGTCAGCGAAGTTATTGATGTCAACTAATTACGTCATTGTCAGGTCTGACCTAACTACAAAAAAGTTCTAAATCTCCGGTTTAGTTCACAAAAATTGATGTTCTACAATAGAGCACTGTGAGGAAAATTCCCTATCAAGAACAGTTGGATGGAGTAATTAAAAGAAATAATGAGACATTAATCTATCCATAGAACGCAGAAAAGTGGTGAAGAACCAACATGAAGTATCCAATATTGAACATGAAACCAGAGATAACTTGGCCTAATGGTCTTGGAAGTTTTTGACGTGGATAAAGTACTGAGGCCCCATTAACTATTTTCTCATTAACAAGATATGTTGAGACTGGCTTCAGCCATAGCAAACGCTAAATATAGCTAACACAATCGTTTAAAGGAAAAAAAAAAAGCTCCCCTTAAGTCGAAAAACGGCTGCCTGTATGACATTGTGTTTCAAAAACAAAGTCACACACACAAGCTTCTCACCATGTGTGTATTTACAACCTGACAGTGATTCTCAAGTGAGATGAGTAAGTCAGAGTGTTTATGGGAGTCATAGGAGTTTGCGAATCGGAGTGTGTGTTGTGAATCAGAGTGTTTTGTGAGTCAGAGTGTTCTTGAGTCAGAGGTTGTTTTTTTTTTTTTTAATCAGAGTGTTCTTGAGTCACAATATTCTGTGCGAGCTCTGTGTTACCACCAAGGTGTTAAAGCCGGGCAACGATCACGGGCAACAGCAGATATAGATATATATTTAGAATATGATTTGCAAACTGATATTTTAAAAATGATAAAAATAATCATGACAAAAATAATAATAATACTTATAAAATGATTATTATAATGATGATGATATGATTATGATATTGATATCGATATTAATGATAATAATAAAAAAACCATAGTATTGAGAATAACAATGTTATTAATAAAAAATAATGTAAAAATGATATGACGATAATAGTAATTGATGATAGTAATTGATATAAGTAGTGGTATAAGTAACTACTACTACTACTACTACTACTACTACTACTACTACTACTACTACTACTACTATACTACTCTTTCCAATGGATCCTTCCAGGGGCGTGGAGATGGGGGGGGGGCGGGTCTGCTGCATGGGTAACAGTTTGCCCATCATACTTACCCAGGCTTTGCGCTCTAAAGACTAGAGCGTAACTCCATAGTCTTCCGAGACTGATGGGTGCCAACTACTACTACTACTACTACTACTACTACTACTACTACTACTACTAACTTACTACTACTACTACTAACAATACTTACACTGATATCAATAAAAACAACAACAATATAATCAATGCTTTTGTTCAAACAAAAAGACCCAATCCAAACAGATTCACTTTGGCACAATCCACCACGCATTGCAATGGCATAGCATCATCCCACAGACTCCATGTGCATACAGAACCCTTAGGGAACATGGCATCTGCAGTTTCGAGAGCCCCTCTGCTGGGTCCATTGGCAGCAGATTATCAACATGTAGCACACCGCTGCACTGCGCTCTGGGCTGTCCTGGAACTATTATGGGACTCCATGCAGAGTTCTTTCCCTCACTTGTGAAAATCGGTTTTCTTTTACTGTTCGTGACTACTTCAAACTTTTTTTTTCTTCTGTTATCTCACTGTTTATGTATGTGAATGTATATATAATATAATCATTCTTATATATTGTGTTTGTCTACTCTCTCTCTCTCTCTCTCTCTCTCTCTCTCTCTCTCTCTCTCTCTCTCTCTCTCTCTCTCTCTCTCTCTCTCTCTCTCTCTCTCTCTCTTCTTTTACATTTTTCAACTTCTGTTCTATACTGACAATAAAAGGTAAAACTGGTTAAGGTGTCCTTCGACCTAAATAGCCGTAGGGCAGCGGGGCATCAGAGACCGCAGATTCTCAAGGGCCAGCATCTTGAGGGCGGCAACCATCACCTCTACCTCGCTACTTTACCTTCCCTAACCATAAAGAGGACAGTTACCCATTTAATGTTGGGTGGTCTGGGGGACTGTACTGAAACCAAGGCGCGCAAACGGTCAATAATCCAATTGGTAGCCACGCTTGACGCTGCTTAACATTGGCTGGGGGAAAGTGAGTGCTCTGACCACTGTGTCCCAACTCTGACAAAAAGGACTTTGTCACAACTCATCAAATTTATAGTCAAGAGTAAAATAACATTATATTGATGAACAAGGTTGACTAAATTTCTATATCTTGTCCCATGAGGCGTTGTAAATGCTGTTGTTATTGCAAACTATAAATATTACAATTAATTTTGTTTACCAAATCGTCTATGTGCTATAAAGGCGTCAAAGCCACACCGAATCTTAAATATTAAATTCGTAGTCTGCATAGCCCCCCCACGCTAAACTCCCTGGTGCTAATGCCACTCATTGCTCCCTTCTCTCCTTGTACTGTTGTCCCCAATCAAAGATGTATTTGGTCAGTTTGACCAAAGACAACCCTATTAATAATAGGTCTATCCTGTCCCGATTCTGACAAAAAGACTTTCACAACTCATCAAATTTATAGTCAACAGTAAAATATGATATATCTCGTGTTAATTATTTTGGGGATATATCATGAGTAAATTCTGTAGAAAAAAGCCACTCTGATAGGGAAGCAAAATTCATACAGTTGCGTACAGGAAAAAGAAAACAAAAAATGGGTAGGCGCTGCACTTTTGGCGACGCGCTCTCCCGGGGAGAGCAGCTCGAATTTCACGCAAAGAAATCTGCTGTGACATAAACTGGTACAAAATACAAAATACAAATGGTGAGGTTCTTTACCGTTCGCTGAATAAGTGTTGATGCACAAGTGACCTCTGTTTATTGTTTCATTAAAAACACTCATCCCAAGACATCCCTCGAGACCCAATGGACGGGAGTTGTCTTCCACTTTCAAACCGTACGCGACCCATCCATTTCCTGATTTTAAACGGGTGGGTTATCTTTAAACCACCAATCGCTAGCATCCCCACATTCTGGAAATTCGGTGCTGCAAATGTCCTTTTTTCCATCACTGTCTTTATTTCTGCCTTTTCTTCTTGTCACCTACTTGCCTATCTTCTGCCTTCTTCGTCCAAGTTTTAAAAAATCCTTTTTATCCCCAAAATACATTAACACGACAATTACATCTTGTGCCAAAGTCGGATACGCTGGGCCTGACTTGTCAGACGCATTCTAACGGCAGAATGACGTATTTTCACTCATATAACAGACAACAGTAGTTGCTGTCGGAGCGTTCGAGGATTACCAATATGCAGGAATATCTTCACGTGGCATCAGCATTCTAAACACCTCTTCTACACTGACGTACCCCCACCGGGAACATTTTATCTGCTTTTTCTTCAAGAGCTCTCATCTTGGAATCCACCGACAGTCGATTATCGAAGCTTGATGCGGTGCTTCCCCTTCTCTTAGAAATATGGACTCCATACATATATATTTCCCCTACTTGCGATATCGGATTTTCTTCTGTGCCCCTGCCTACTTCAAACTTTTTTTCCCATGCCCGTCTATGTGTATGAAAGTGTGTCTTTCTGTGTATGTGTCTATGCTCTTCCTCTCTGTCATTCTGTCTGTCTGTCTGCCTGTCTTGTCTGTCTGTCTGTCTGTCTTGTTTGACTGTCATGTCTGTCTATCTGTCTGTCTCTGTCTGTCTCTGTCTGTCTGTCTGTCTGTCTGTCTGTCTGTCTCTCTCTCTTCTCTCTCTCTCTCTCTCTCTCTCTCTCTCTCTCTCTCTCTCTCTCTCTCTCTCTCTCTCTTTCAGTCTGTCTGTCTGTCTGTCTGTCTGTCTGTCTGTCTACGTGTTTATGGACCAAAACGCATACATAGTTTTCTTTGTTAACCTAACCACATGATACTGTTACATGTGTAGAGGTTTCTGATAAGTAATATCCTGATCTTTTCAGTATTTCACACAACTTGAAAAACACAGCCTCTGTGACCAAGCTTACAAGCGAAGGATTTTAACGTCAGTTCATTGATTCGGATAGTTTGGAGTTGTCTCTTACCTTTCGTTTGTCGATTTTATTGTCTTCCTTTTTTATCAATCTGGACTGAACATAAAGCAACATGCAGTCAGGTGAGTCAGGAAAGCTGCTGACTGTCTTAATTTTTTTTTTAATAAAAAGCTGTCTATTGTCTCCGTTCTAAATAAAGGACATTCTCAAACACTGTCAAAATACTGATACTCTATAATCATTCAGTCATGCCAGCGATTCAACCCTTGATATCATTCTGAATGCGTTATGATCACAAGTGTTTACCTTTTTTGTATTAAAAAGCAGCTCTGCATTCTGCAAAGACAGAGCAGTCTGCTTACGAGTAAATCAATGTTGACTGTGCTTATCCGTTCTCTTTAAAAAAACACACCCCAATATCGTAGAGTTGCATCATGTCTTTAATGGACCTCAATGAGGCATTGGACAGTCTGTCAAAACAACACGGGCCACTGTGAGGATTTTTATCATGACATAGTAGTTAACAAGCAATATTAGAGAAAAAGAAGTTTTATCAGTGAACGCCAGTGCAAAACGGACGATAGTAGCATTTGAACGATGGGGGGATCCACATCTTGGCTGGTGTGTGTGAGGGTTGTCTTCTGTCTTCCGCATTCTATAGAAACAGTCTTGGAGTATATCGAGCCTTTGAAGATTGAATAAACGCAATAAGATTTGAGAGACTGTATCTTATGATATGTTTATTATACATCATACATACATAATACATACATACATACATACATACATACATACATACATATATATATATATATATATATATATATATATTATATATATATATATATAGTATATATTATTATATATATATATATATATATAATATATATATATATATTATATATATATATATATATAATTATATATATATATAAAGAAAAAAAAGACTATTCTGACGGTGAGATACTTAATCGCTAAGACTTAAATCTTTTGGATAAATTGTCCATAACATTATGTGGCATGAAATAAGCGTAATGAAGGAAGGCAAGCTGTATGGCTACCATAACTATGTCTGCCCCACTGCTGTAATGCGGACACTGTAAAGTGATGAACAGCTTACTAACTTCACATCTATCATAACATAAATAGTATATACCCAATCTTGGATCACAAAAGATTAAACGATAAAACAACACACAAAAGACTCGGGACGGTCAATTCTCTCCCTTGCTTTTCCGCACAGATGGCCCATTTATAATGGTTAGAAGAAAAAATTTTATAAAAATTACAAAACACATAGTAACAAAATGAAATTTTTTGAACTAATGAATAACATGCTGGGTTAGTGCATATCAAAAGATTGAAGCACTCATTTTAATATTTGAGCTTTGACCAGCATGAAGAAAATACTGCGAATTTTGTACTCCGTGTTGCTACTCCATGTCGGCTACTCTCTGCAACCGCAAACAAACAATTCGGAACACACGCATTCACCCGACAACGCTTTACTTCACCTTGGATAGGCACATGAAGCTATGTTTAAGCTGTTGCTAGTCATAGTATCATGTGACGGCTGCGTGAAAACTGTACAAACATCAAATCCGCTATAGCGGACAGCCGTCCAAATCCGTTGCTTTACACTGATCCGCTATAGCGGACAGCTGTCCTCTGAGAGTTTTAACATTGTCTGTATTAAAAGTTGTATGAAAGGACAGGGGTGTTCCTATAAAAGCCAAATCTTCATGATAGAAAGACTTGTACATTGCCTTACTAGCTTTGTTTTCACCCAAGCTTGAAAGACTTACATCAACGCAACATATCAATAGCCATAGAAAATATACGTTGTAACAAAGACCCAGATACACTAAGCACGTCACGGACGAGGAAGAGTACCAAAATCCTGATCTGTGTTTTTGAGGTGAATAAATGAACGAAACCTACGCTTGGTCTATTAATGTAGCAGCATCCATAGCCTTTGCAAAAAACAGTAACCAAAGCAATGGTGGACGAAAGGAGACGAAGAGGTAAAGCAGCAAGTAGCAACCAAGAACAGCAACAAAGACAATGACACAAATAACATACCAACACCATCTAAGAACAACAGGAAAACAATTCCATGGAAAACTGAATTGCGGGTTCAGCTTAAAGCCTAATCAAATACAGACAAACTGGCCAACATCCTTTTATTGCCTTGCCCAAAGACATCCCAGAAAGTTGACAGAAATATAAAAAAACAACTGTTAACGCTCGTATAGTGCCTTGAATCTGCTTCTGAAAATAGTTGTATGAGTTACGTCATTTTCACTGCTAATGGTTTCTGCAAAATGCTTATACCTTGAAATAAATTTGAATACCCAAACAAACAATCTGGAAACAGGTACACGCTGTGCTAGTTTACAGCAGGTTATGAAACGGTGCAGAACAGGTATAAATGCAGCAATCTATAATGTTAAAGAAACGGTGATAAAAGCCAAGTCAGCACGACTGATGGCAAAGTGTACAGAATGATGGGGTCAACGGGAATAACAGCATTTCAATCCTTCCTTCCACGAGATTTCCAATTATTCACCCGTTCAGGAAAATGGCTTAAGGCTAGATCAGCCTTTCGCTGTGGCTGCATCCTCCTCACTAGTTCTTGTGGGTGCATGAGAGCACACGAGGTAGTTATTCTGCCCAACAAGTGTGCATTAATCTAATTACTGGAAGAATTTAAACCCTGCTAGGCCTGGCACTGCTGTTAGAAGGAGGGAGCTGACAACAATGAATCACCAGTGAAGGGGATTGTTTGTCTGCACTTACTGGGGCCTTGAAGGGGGTTGATCCTAGCCATTTAAAAAATACACACCAAGCTGGATAAGCAAAAATCTAATAAGCACTTTTACTCAGATGGATATTGCTAACGATATTACATATGTAGATTGAAATGGTGTTCCGATTTATGTAATAACGAAGGCTGTTTTCAGCCGTTTTATATAGTTCGGTCATTGTAGTTAAGAAAAAAAACTATCAAAACGATATGGTGCTTTCACAGTGTCTTTCTGCGTGTTTTTTATATTGATTGTTTCCATGTGTGTATGTTTATTTTTCTGAAGCTGCCGTTTATCAGCCTGGTTGTCTAAGTTCTTTGGAATATTTGTGCGCTTTTGACGCTCTCTCTCCTCTCTCTCTCTCTCTCTTCTCTCTCTCTCTCTCTCTCTCTCTCTCTCTCTCTTCTCTCCTCTCCCTCTCTCTCTCTCTCTCTCTCTCTCTTCTCTCTCTCTCTCTCTCTCTTCTCTCTCTCCTCCATAATAAGGGCCGAATGAAAAGAAGTATGTAAATGCTTACTCGTTACCCTTGATAAATAAAGATTATTCAATCCAACAGACAAGAACGACCAAAGACATACTTGAATATGGCCATTACCCATACAGACATTTGCTAGTTAAGTAATTCAATCTAATTTTTACAGATTTTAGATGGAGGTTCCTTGTAGTTGTTTTTCTGTTCCATTTCTTTTCCACCTTTTCTACTTCTGCAGACACACTTTAGTATTATGCAAAGGCAGTTATCACTACAGATGCCGCTTTTAAGTGCATTCTTGTTTAGCGTTCATCTTTTTATTGTATATTTTTTTCAGAACTCTGTGTACTGTTACTTCGCCTTATCTGCAAAATATTGTCCCACTAAACAAAGAGTTTGAGCTGCAACAAATGAGGATCAAACTTAAAATACGCGGTGAAAACAAATCATTATCTTTTTTTTCCTTCACGTTCTGTTCATTTTTGTATTTTCAATTTAGAAGAATTTAAACTATGCGTAGGTTTTATGCTCATAAGGACAATTTACTTAACCAAAAACTCAGGGGGTAAGTAAAGGAAGCATCAAAGCCATTGATATGAAGAAGCATCCATAACAATGAGAGTATCATATTATCTCCAGCAGCTAGCCTCTTTCATGATAACAAGGATGCTGCTTCATTACAGATCTCACACACAGAGAAAAACCACTCATTTATCCAAGACTCTACTTCTTCCTTCCTTCCATCCTTCTTTCCTTCTTCCCCTGCTTCCTTACGTTTCGTGCGCAAGACACTATAACAAAGTGTGGCGAGGATTCCTAGCTGGAGGCCGGCCCTTCTGTTTCACAACTCAGGGAGAGATTTCAGGGATGTCTTCCATTTCAGACCCCCCCCCCCCCCCAATGCTGTCTCGCTTAGACGTGTCTGTCCCCAGGGTGGTATAGCTCTGCTCTGAAGCAATTACTGTGGGATCTGACTATGGACTGCCGCTGATCAGACAACAGTTTGCCCTGGGATGGCGGAGAGGAGAATCAGAGGCACAGCCCACAGAAAGGCTAGTCCATTGTCAGAATTGCATTTTTGGCGAGGGACTGAAGAGAAAGGGGGTTGAGTGGGTGGAGAGATAGATGGCAAAAATGGGGAGGGTGAGGAGTTAAGGAGGGATATATGGTTAAGATTTGTTTGTGTATGTGTGTATGTGTGTGTGTTTCAATGTTTGTCTGTATGTGTGTATGTCTGTGTATGAGGCAGTTTTGGAATATATATATATATATATATATATATATATATATATATATATATATATATATATATATATATATATATATATGGTGGGTGTGGGTGGATGGGTGGTGTTTCCTATTTATCGAATTATTCTTTGTTTAATTATGTTTTTTGCCGGTTCAGTTTGTTTGCATTCATTCATCTTACTGTGCATGATATTTTTGTCTCTTAAACGATTTTTTTCGGCTCCTAAGTTGCATCGCTTAATCTTGTTCCTTCTTTCTTTAATTGTTAAATATTTTCTTTCTTTAATTGTTAAATATTTTTATATTACCACAGCAGTTGTTTTTTTTTTAAAAAATATGTGTTGTATTATTTTTGTTCTCAGAACGTCAAACAATACTTTTTTATATGCTTTACCCCCCCCCCCCCCCTCCTTTCCTCGACGTAGGGATGCTTGGACCCTGTCAGTATAAAAACATTTCCACCTTCTTCAAACTTGTGCTAGAAATTCTCGCTGTTCTACCCCTCTTCTTTGTTTCTGCCTTGTTCCAGTTTCTTTTTGTTCCGGCTTGTTTGTTTTTCCTGCCTTTCAGTCTATTCTTCTGCTTTTCTTCGAAGTAAGGACATGATGTTCTTTTTCACGCCATGCATGCGAAAAGAGAAGAAGACAGAAGATAGCAGCAAAAGACAGAAATGAAAGAAGGAAGAAGAAAAGAAGAAGAAGAAGAAGAAAAGAGAAGAAGAAGAAGAAGAAGAAGAGAAGAAGAAGAAGAAGAAGAAGAGAAAAGAAGAAGAAGAAGAAGAAGAAGAAGAAGAAAAGAAAAGAAGAAAAGAGGAAGAAAGAAAAGAAGAAGAAAAGAGAGGAAGAAGAAGAAAGAAGAAAGAAGAAAAGAAGAAGAAGAAGAAGAAGAAGAAGAAGAAGAAAGAAGAAGAAGAAGAAAGAAAGAAGAAGAAGAAGAAAGAAGAAGAAGAAGAAAGAAGAAGAAGAAGAAGAAGAAGAGAAGAAGAAGAAGAAGAAGAAGAAGAGGAAGGAAGAAAAGAAGAAAGGAAAAGTAAGAAAGAAGAAAAAGTAGAGAAGAAGAAGAGAGAGAAGAAAGAAAATGAAGAAGAAGAAGAGAAGAAGAAGAAGAAGAAGAGAAGAAGAAGAAGAAGAAAGAAGAAGAAGAAAGAAGAGAGAAGAAGGAAGAACAAAACAACAAGAAAAAGAGAACAAAGAAGAAGAAAGAAGAAGCAGCAGCAGCAGCAAGCAGCAGCAGCAGCAGCAGCAGCAGCAGAGCATGTGAGAAGAAGAAGAAGAAGAAGAAGAAGAAGAAGAAGAAGAAGAAGAAAGAAGAAGAAGAAGAAAAGAAGAAGAAGAAGAAGAAGAAGAAAGAGAAGGAGACCGAGAAAGAGAAGAGAAGAAGAAGAAGAAGAAGAAGAAGAAGAAGAAGAAGAAGAAGAAGAAGAAAAGAACAAGAACAAGAACAAGAAGACAAGAACAAGAACAAGAACAAGAAGAACAAGAAGAAGAAAAACAAGAAGAAGAAAAACAAAAACACGAAAACGATTAAGAACAAAAAGTATGAACAATAATTAAAAAAAGATGAAGAACAGCAACAAGAAGAAACTTTTTGCCTATAAATGAAAGAATTTATTTGAATGAAATTAAAATCTAACATAGCCGAACAACTGTTTTCTTAACAAAAATATCTGCGCTGCAAGGTGACCTTTTCCTGTGGGGCAAACGCATTAATTCTTATTAATCTAAAACACAAAAAAGTTGAAATGCCTGCATAATTCACGCGAAGCTGTGTTATGATTCAATTTACCTGTTTTATGTCGCTGTCTCTTCTTATCGATTCTGTTGTTAAATATTCCAGTTCCCACCCTCTCTCTCTCATTTTCTTTTCTTTTTTTTTCATGGTTTGTCGATATTTCTGTCTGTATGCTTGTCTATATAATTATACTGTCTGTGTGTCTTTCTGACTGGTCATCTGTCTGTATGTTTATCTGTGTGTGTGTGTGTGTGTGTGTGTGTGTGTGTGTGTGTGTGTGGTGTGTGTGTGTGTGTGTGTGTGTTCTTTCTCTCTGTGTTTCTCTCTGTGTTTCTCTCTGTCTCACTCTGTCTCTCTCTGTCTTTATATGTCTGTCTGTCTCTCCATTTTCTCTCCTCTCTCTCTCTCTCTTCTCTCTCTCTCTCTCTCTCTCTCTCTCTCTCTCTCTCTCTCTCTCTCTCTCTCTCTCTCTCTCTCTCTCTCTCTCCTCTCCTCTTTCTCTCTCTCTCTTGCTCTTACTCTCCCTGTAAAAATAATAATGTAGAAATATAAATGTATACATAATTACGTTGGTACGAATGTATGTATGTAGTGTGTATGTATATATGTATGTATGTGATGGATGGATGGATGGATGGATGGATGGATGGATGGATGGATGGATGGATGGATGGATGGATGCACGGATGGATGGATGGATGGATGGATGGATGGATGGATGGATGGATGGATGGATGCACGGATGGATGGATGGATGGATTTATACATGTATGCATGCATGCATGCATGCATGGGAAGGTACCCATTCACAACTAGGTGAACTAGGGGACTGTACTGAAGCCAAGACGTGAAAACCGTCACCAAGCAACTTGGTAACCGCGCTCAATGCTGCTGAGCCTTTCCTTGAGTAAGCAAGTACCCTGTCAATCTTTGTAATGTAAAGAAAAAAAGAAGATACAGAAAAAAGAAGATAACGG
>CM060337.1:15859194-15864194 GCA_030674155.1 Stramonita haemastoma | reverse complement strand
CATGAGATTTTTTGCTTCAGCAGTTCCGCAACGCTTAATCACAACCCCCCATAGTTTTATCCTTACACATGACCTTTTTTCACAATAGAACACTTTTTTTGTCTTAAGTTCCAGCGACAAAAAAAGCTAAACAAAGACATCCTCTGATGACAGAACGTAAACGCAAGATAAGATGATCAAAACAAATCACTGGAGTTTGGCAGTGCTTTAAGGTGGGAGGAAGAATATTGAGAAGAAAGTGATGGGATCTTTGTAAGAAAATGACAGTGATTTGGCACAGACAGAGCAGAAAGCTGCCGTCATTACTGCTCCAGATTCGCAAGACACTAGACCCGAAGCCATTCATTTTGTGAAAATCTCTTCTCATCCCCTCGTTGAATTGACAGTCAAACTGCGAAAAGTGCAAGGCAGGAGTGTTGCCTTTCCCGCAGTCAGAACGGAAGGAGTCATACACCGTTCACTTTATTTTTAGGATTCGTTTGCTTGTTTGAGATCATCCAAGTGTGTTTTTTCTCTCATGGCAAATGGCTTAACAGTGAGACATTCATATCCAAGTCCCTGGCAAATTGCAGAAAATAGATCAGTGTACACGATATGGGATGAATATCTGATAAATTAGTAAGAAATAGGTTATACAGGCATATGAAAAGACAGAAGCATGTTTTTCTTTTCCCATAGATATTAAAGAATAATAATAATAAATAAAATAGATAATAAAATTGATGCTGGAGAGACTTGACTTGTAGAAAACCATGTCTCTCTTTTCCCATAGATATTAAAGAATAGATAGATAATAAATAAATAAATAAACTAAAAAATACCAAAATACTTGGGGCTTCATTAAATCTCTTTACATGAATATTTTGTCTGTCTTTAGTTGGTCTTTTCATATACCTGCATAATCTATTTCTTACTTATTTATCACATTTTCATCCTATATCGTATACACCGACTTTGTTGGAAATACATTAGCGTTTTGGAGAAAGTAGTAGACCTCTACAAAGGATGAAGATACCTTTTTATGTATATGCATGCATTCATTTAATGACATTTGAATAAAATAAATAGATACGTATAATTATGTAAATCACAACCCCAAGAGAAACATGAAAACAAGGGAAATGCTAAAGACCAGAATACCTGAAGGTATGTTAAAACGCGTCATCTTGAATAAACTAGTGCTCGTAGAAAAAAAAGCCATTTCATTGAAGACAAAAGACAGAAAAAAGAAAAGAAAGTAGAAAGCAATTACGAAAGAAAATTGACCTGAGCATGCAAGATTTCCTCCTCGCTTTAACCAGCCTCATTGCATGCCTGTCTGTCAGTCTGTGTCCTTGCATGTCTCTTTGCTAGTCTGTAAATCAGTCTGTCTGTCTGTCTGTCTCTCTGCGTGCCTACTTATCTGTCTCTGCCCCGTCATCTGTCTGTGTCTGTGTCTATGTTTATCTGTCTGTCGGTATGCTTCTCTATCTCTGTCTAAATCGGTCTTTGTGCATCTGTATGTTTGTCTGTTTCTATTTCTTTATGTCATGTCTCCCTCTGTCTGTCTGTGTGTCTGTCTGCCTGTCTCTGTCTCTGTGTCTGTCTGTCTGTCTGTCTGTGTCTTTCTTGTCTATCTGTCAGTCTCTGTCTGTCTGTTTGTATGTCTCTCTCTCTATCTCTCACTCTTTAGTGTTCATTCTTCAGTGTCTCTCTCTCTCTCTCTCTCTCTCTCTCTCTCTCTCTCTCTCTCTCTCTCTCTCTCTCTCTCTCTCTCTCTCTCTCTCTCTCTCTCTCTCTCTCTGTTCTCTCTTTCACGCACACATACACACATACCCCCCCCCCCCCCCCCCCACATACACTCTTATGTGCGCACAAGTTGAAAGGAGAAAGACAGAGAAAATAGACAGAGAGAAAAGAGACAGAAAATCTGACTGACAGACAAAGAGATTCAGACAGACCGACAAAAAAGAGAGAAGGAAAACAGGCAGAACAATTACAGAAAGCAGAGAACAGAAAACAAGAGAGGCAGAGAGAGAGACAAACATACAGCAAGCCAGCCAGACGACAGCAGTCAGTCATACAGCCAAACAGACAGACAGACAGGCAGACAGGAGAGACTGAATGAACATATGAGGATAAGAGACACAGAAAATGAGGAAGGGAAAAAAGGGGGGAAAAAAGAACAAGAAAAAGTACACTGAAAAAAGAGCGGAAGGGACAAAAACTCCCGATGTCTAAACATAGAGTATGCACGAACACGTAAGCCTACTGACAATGCATCCTCTATATCTGGAACATCACAGAGATTTAAAACAAAGTGCATTTTCCGATGACCAAAGACAAGAAAAAGTCCTCACTTCAAAATAATGATTTTATCTGCATTTGCATGCGCAAGTACACAGAGAGACAGACAGACAGAAATACAGACAGACACACACATACACATACATGATATATATATATAATATATATATATATAATATATAAATATATATTATATACATAATTATAAAGATTCACTTGCTGAACACACATAAAAGCATAGATGCACACAGACACACACACCACACACACACACCACACACCACCCACCACCACCCACACACACACACACACACAAACACACACAACACACAACACCTCACTCACACAACACACACACACCACACACACCACACACACACACACACAACATACACAAACACACACTCTCTCTCATTCACTAACTCACACCTACTCACACACGCACACCCACACACACACCTACACACACAGTACACATCACAACTACACTCACACCTACACACACATCACATCTCACACACCACACACGCACACACGCACACACGCACACACACGTGCACACGTGCACACACCACACACACACACACACACACACACACACAACACACAACACACACACACACAAGGAGGGAGGGATAGCCTAATGGTCAGAACATTGCGCAGGCAATTTGACCACCTGGTTCGTTGGAGGAGATTTTCCCCTGGAGTTAACATCAGTGTTGACTCCACTCTCCCCACAAGTCCTTCACATGAGACTATAAACCGAGGCCCGTGTGCAAACGCACGCAGTACATCTTGCACACACGTTAAATCCTGTTCTGCTTTTCGTAAGAGTAGGCCATCGTGTGCCGGTGGGAACAGATGACATTTACAAAACTGCATACACACGGGGACTGGATGTAAAAAAGCCACAAGGGTGCCTATCCTATTACCATTGATATAAAACAATAAATAAATAAATAATTCACACACACACCACACAACACCACACACACACACACACACACACACACACACAACACACACACCACACACACACACACACACACACACACACACAGAGGAATGGTAGAGCAAACAGGGCTAAGCACATCTAGAAAAGGACAAAGTAAAGAATAGCTAGATCTTGGTTTACAGGACGTAAAAAAACCCAGCAAGAGAAAGAAAAAGGGTGACAGCGCCCAGCCATTAAGACGAACATGAAACGACAATCTGGCGTGATTCACAGCGGCCGAACGGCAATATCGGAGAACAAGAAGAGCAAGGATGTTCCCATTAGCTTCCCTGGCCAAGAAACGCTTCGGGTCATTCCAGTAATATGTTTTGTTCTTTCTACCTCTTTACGTCTGCACCGATCTCACTCTATCTCTCTGACATCTTTACAGAGACGCTCTTAAGTTTCTGAGATTGGTAAGTGCATTTAGACCAAAACTATAAGTGTCCCTTGAAGAGATAAGAGTAGAATCGAAAGGAAGATAAGTACAAACGCATTGTATGTATATGTTCTATGCATCTGTCTAGATTATGGGGAAAGGGGGTGGTTGAGGACAGAAGCAGTTGAAGTGCAATCTACAAATAACATTCTTTAGTGAAAGAGTTGACATTTTAAAATGCTACAACAGGGTGGGTCACAATTTTTTTTTACGTTCTGAATATTTAGATCCAGAGACAAATCTCTCGTGCATACTTGTTTTTTTCCTATTAAACAAAAGGTGCAATTTGAATATTTTTCTTATCATTGTTATTGTTATGGGTTTATTTGTTGTTTGCATCATCACTATGACATTTTTTTTATCATTATCACACTATTTTGGTATGGTTAGTGCGATCTTTATTTGACAGGTTTAGGAAATTGTTCATGGTGATAACCATTTGAAACTCAAGTCTACTGTTGACACACCACTGAACATTTTCCAACAAGCTAACACCAATCCTAAATGGATTTCAGTTTCCCACAGTATATCGTTCCATTCAAGGTTAATTCACTCTCTGGTGTTGGATTATCATCGTTGCTTTCCTGTCTGCATCTCACTAAATTGTATTGTTCCCTGTAAGACAGTCTTGGTCAGTCCAGATGTTCGTGTGATGTGCCCATACCCTTTAGTTTGCGCATTTTCGCTGAAGTCAGAAGCTCTTCATACAGCCATGTGGTATATTTATTTTTGATTTTCAGTTCCTGCTTGGTCATGTAATCTCTGTGCGATATGCCAAGAAATTTGCGAAAGTGATTAGCAATGCCTAGTTAAGTTCCTCTCCTATTCTCCACGTTCCTGTTGTCAATACTTGCAACCTATGTATTTTATATTATTTACTTCTTTTTTACATAAGCATTTCGAAATAACGTGCTATATATGTTCAGTAATTTCTAGACTCTGAATAACAATTTGCAAACTTTATCCTTACACATTATCCCCTGCAAATCAACGAAACATATCTTACGCGTCAGTACTAAGAGGCTAAGCATATGGAGTTCTGTAACAAAGAAAAATTGAGTGGATGAGCAAGGATGAACAAAACGAACGACTGAACGTTTGACGTGTATAAGACAGGAAGAAAAACACAGATTGCGCTAGCAGAGAGCGGAGATCGTTGAAGTAAAATAACAGTCATTTGGAACAGACAGGGCAGAAAGCTGCCTCATTACCGCTCTGGAGTCACAAGACACTGGACACGAAGCCATTCATTTTGTCAAGATGTCCTCTCATCTGGGCCTT
>CM060337.1:15839194-15854194 GCA_030674155.1 Stramonita haemastoma | reverse complement strand
CAAAAACACAGAACACACAGACACACAGACACACAGGGCACACAGACACACAGACACAGACGAAAAGAGACAGAGACAGATAAAACATAGAGAGTGACGCAGAGATAGACAGTCAGACAGAGATAGACTGACCGATAGACAGATAGACAAACAGACTGACTGACTGACTGACAGACAGACAGAAAAACAGACAGACAGACAGACAGACACACCAAAAACCCAAAAGAGAACAGAACACAGACAGACACTAGGTAGCAAACTAGACATGTTGGTACGCTTAGAAAAGGGCACGAGCACAGAAACAAAAAGCTTTCCGGGTACGAATATAAAATGACAGTCTGACGCAAATCATATTATTAGTTTCCGGCAGTAATGGAACTGGGGAAGAAAAGGGATTTTCCAATTAGACTAGCTGTGAAAAGGGACGTCTGGTGTGTTCTCTTAACCATTATCCCAACCTGTTTCAGTCGCACACTGAAATCTGCTATCTCAGACTTCTGCGTAAAAAAATGGCGGTAGTACAACCTTTTTATACATTGACCTAATCGTTTCGTCTCTTTTCTTTTCCTTTTGCTGGAGCACGGGGATGGTGGTAATGATTGTCGGGGGGCGGAGGGGGGGGGGGGCATTCCTAACGATAATGAAGATGGACTGAGAAATGTGTTTTTTGATTGAATTGCCTGTTTCTTTTGATGTTGTACCGAAGTAACCTAGCCCACATATAGGATGAGATAAACACACACACACACACACACACACACACACACACACACACACACACAACACACACACAACATATACACAACACTACATCACATATATATATATATATATATATATATATAGAGAGAGAGAGAGAGAGAGAGAGGAGGGAGAGAGACGAAGAGAGAGAGAGAGAGACAGAGAGACGAGAGAGAGACAGAGACAAACAAAAAGAAATAAGAAATATATAGTACAGATATATGTACACACACACACACACACACATATATATATATATATATATATATATATATATATATATATATATATATATATATATATATATATATATATATATATATATATATATACTACACATACATACATGCATACATACAACATTTGAACGTCCTTACTTAAAAGGCCTTAAGTGTTGTCATCGACAATTTCATGTTCAAATTGTTTACTATTCATTTATTTATCTATTTTTGTATCTGTTGATTGATTGATTGATTGATCTATTTATTCACTTACTGACTTTTTCATTCAAATCTATGGAAGCAACTTGTATATTGAAGTAGCTGTAATGGTTACATGCATCTGTTTTTTTCTTCACTATACTTTGTTGTTGATATGGTATTGTTGGTCAAAGGTAAATAAAAATGACATCTCTTGAGATCGAAGTGGGGCCATTTTTTCAACTTGTTTTGCCTGCCTGGTCTAAATAGTCTGACAATGTTTGGGTAAACCACGGCTTAGCTCACCACTCACACTGTATAATACAAACAATCCTCTGCATTTTTTTTGTCCCCTGGGCATATGGGCACAAAGATTTCATAGCATATAATTACATGTATTTATTTTGGCACTGTATTTTACAGTATGATTTCATTCTTTTGTTAATATCCTTTTCAGTGGCAGCATTGGCAGGCAACAGGATATCATATCATTCCCTTGTGCTAATTTCAAAAGAAGTATATTTCAATAAGATAGCAGGGATGGTTAATCTAAACCATCGCCCAGACCTTTGATGATGGCTCATACAGGTATCGAATCTTGAGTCAGGTTGGACAAATTAAATTGTGTTTACTGCCAACATATCTCCGATGCTGTCACCCAAAGCCTTTGTTTCTAATTTAACAGCGTTTTCTTTACTTTATCTTGTTTTTTCTTTGGAAGCATTGTTGTAACGAGGAAGAAGCTGTAGTGGTTAGCAACACTTGTTTTTCTTCACCACTCTTTGTCGTTAGTATCATTACATGTTTTGTAAACGTGAGGGCTTAAGCACATTTTTTGCATTTGATCTTTAACTTGCATTGCTTTATTTTCTTACTAAGATTAAAGATCAATTAATATGGCCATACTGAAAATGAAGATAACAATCCGACTCTTTGATAATGCAAGCAGGCTGTATGTGGCTTATTCCTTCTTAAGCAACACGTTATGTGGGTGTTAATGTGATTCTAAGCTGCTATCTGTAATAATCAATAACTATCTCTTTCGTTCCTTCTCTCTTTTGTATTGTTCAGTCTTTCTTTAATGCGTGATTACTTGGACCCTTCACGTTAAAGAGCATGCTTTATAACGGCCAGGGAGTGAACCAGAAACTGATCTTAACAAGGAAACCCATTTCCAGAGTTATACACTCGTGACGACCAAGGATAAACACGCCATGATGATATTGTCTTTGAGATATGGATGAAAAACCCTCATCTCCCCCAGTCCTTTCTTTCACGACATGCAAGAAGACTATAAGATTATTTTCTACATTGTCTTGTTTTTGTTTGGGAAGACTAGGAATGAAGAATAGCACGGGTGTCATGAAAGAGCTGCAGCAAAACAGAGCGCTGAAGCAAAGGTCAACACAAGTTGCCGCTTGTTCAGCAAAGAAATAGGTCAAATAGGACATGCTGGCATAAAGCAGACTTTTTTAAAAAAAATATATAGTTCATTGAGTGGTAAGTGGTAGTTGCGTGATGTCCAATACTGCGTTAGGCAGGAATTCGTTCTTCTGATGACGAAGAAAAGAGTGATGCTTTTAAAGTGATATTGTCTCTCAACATGGCCTGTTTGACATGCGGACTTCTAGTTCTGAACCAACTAACTTCTTTGTTCACATAGTTTACATTATTACTTACATTTCTAGACAAAACCAGTTATATTTAACTTATTTATACATAAACCTTTAACAGTTCGTCAAACATACAATTTTGAAGAAAAAATTCTACTTAAAAAAACAACAAAAAAATTATGTCTTAAACACGTTATTCTCATAAAGTGTATACATTACCATTGATTGTAGGACCTTATAGTAATAAGCTTAGAGGTTGTGTCACGAAAACATTCAATCTAAGCATGTACAATGTTAGGAAAACAATATTAATTTTTTCTAATCTTAACACATGTTTGTATTAATTTTCATTCCAGTGAGTAAGACACAGAGTCAATGTAGCTAAAATTATGTTTGTTTAGCATGATAAATTGTTATGTTCAAAAATACATATTTGTTTCATATAAATATGGAGGCCTTGTTCCGCAAAACATGTAGGTGAAAGTAGATTTCCGACATCTCTTTGCAACTTAAAGTCCTAGAAGACTGAAAAGTCCAACTGTAATCTTATTGGGATGCTTTCACGATAGTGCTGTGTGAAATAAGATATTTGAAAAAAAACCACGTTTAATAGGCAATGCCCTTTCGACTTCAAAACCACTTAGAAACACCGGGAACATGCCAGAAAATGAATTTGTCTAGTTTCACATTCAGTACAATGCAGTTTCACGCTTTAGTTACGGGGAGGAGAGAGAGAGAGAGAGAGAGAGAGAGAGAGAGAGAGAGAGAGAGAGAGAGAGAGAGAGAGAGAGAGAGAGAGAGAGAGAGAGAGAGAGAGAGAGAGAGAGAGAGAGAGAGAGAGGAGAGAGAGAGAGGAGGAGGAGGGGGAGGGAGGGAGGAGGGAGGGAGAGAGAGAGAGAGAGAGAGAGAGAGAGAGAGAGGAGAGAGAGAGAGAGGAGAGAGGAGAGAGAGAGAAGAGAGAGAGAGAGAGAGAGAGAAGAGAAGAGAAGAGAGAGAAGAAGACAGACAGACAGACAGACCAGACAGACAGACAGACAGACAGACAGACAGACAGACAGACAGACAGACAACAACAACACACACACACACACACACAACACACACACACACACACAACACAAACACACACACACACACACACACACACACACACACACACACACACACACGCACACACACACACAGGCACACACACACAGGCACAGACACACACACACACAGGCACAGACACACAGACACACAGACACAGACAGACACACAGTCAGGCAGGCAGACAGACATACAGAAACGGAGGAGATAGGCAGACAGACACACAAGTAGACTGACAGACAGGCAGGCAGGGACAAAATACAGATACAGAGATAGAGATGGAGAGTACAGCAAACGAAATATATGGTGAATGGAAACCAGTCCGAGGGGAACTAAACCCAGTAGATGGACACCCAGAGTACTGAGGCCTTTCCAATTAACCGCCAGCTTTTCTGCAAAGTCCCTACAGTCGCTGTGGACCATCCAGAGATCAGAGTCTCAGATCAGGGATCATTCTGCCATCAGACAAATCCCCTAATGTCCTGCACACTTCTCTTTCCTATCAGCTCCTGAAGTGACTCCATGCTCGTTTTCATTGTATGAATGGGGATCATGGCCGAAAGCTTCTTCTTCGGCTTGCTATCTAAGCTAGTGATATGTATACATGAAGACTGTGTAGTGCACTGAAAAGCCTCCTCTTCCTTCGTATTCAGACTGTTAGCTTAGCTAACGTTGGTTTCCAAGGTGATAAAAAGCAATTTATAAAATGACGGAAGGAAGATGATGTAGTTTTGTCTTTTTTTTGAAAATGATTATGAAACTACCTAGCATGTCACGTCGTTGAGTGTAGTTGTGGTGTCACAGTTGTTCCCAGACTTAATGAGTCAGGTAAGGGTAAAAAAAAAGGTAAGGTGTTCCATAACATATGTGGCTGCAGATGACAGGGCATCAGATACCTTAGCTTCTCTAAAGGCCAGCTCATCGAGAGCAGATGAACCATTCCAATCTTCTCTGTATCGTTCTAATTTTATCATATACTGCATTGCAGTACACAAATTCAAGGCGTCGCCTATTTCCTTTATATTGCTGATCTACCTTCCCTGACCCTAAAGAGGGCAGGCACCTATTTGCAGCTGGGTGAAATGGGGGTGGGGGGGGGGGAGACTGTACTGAAACCAAGGCGCGCAAACAGTTAACATGTGAGGCAGAGGGCTAAATCTGAGAAACCACTACGCTACTGTGTTCGGCTGACGAAAATAAACGACTGTAAAGATGAACTGCTTGTCCGTCACCCTTCGTATGCTCATGAATCGTAAATACGAGTAGAGTTATAAAGACTGGATTTTTTTCTGACAGTTCTAGGCCTTCCCATTTGCTGATGTTGTCCTCCCATCTCCTCCGTGGTTTGCCTTGTGTTCTTCCTTCTTTGCAGGCTAGATAAAGCTTCATGATATTAAAGGTTTTGATTCATTTTACCCCTATTATAGGTTTTCAAACATAATCATTTGCCAGGAGTATAAACTTACAGCAACAAACGTTAAAAATATCATCAACACAATACATAAAATATTGGTGCACATGCGAATAGACAAGTATAGCAAACGATTTGCCAGGGTGGTAAAATACATCTGTCCTGATAGAGTCATTGTGAAGGAACAGTGCTAAGGGATGACGGAGCGGTATATTGGAGCTTTCTTCCAGCAAGTCTCCCACTTCCCTGAGATTTCCCTTAGGTGTCCCCTAGCCGTCTGTATAGAAATGCTAAGAATAGGAGCTTATACTGTCATCACAATGCCTATCTATCCTAATCATCCACACTAGATGAATTGGTCTATTTCATGAGACAACCATCTTGATGATAAATATTCCTGACAACGATAATTATGTTTCAGACACTGTTTCATATGGCAGCACATTTTACACCTCATACAAACACTGCTGAACCAGACAGAGGGCTGTCAGGAAAACCGTAGCGTTGTGGTTTTATCTATTAATGCCAGCCTTGGATTAGACTTTGAATACACGGACTATTTGATTAAAACACACATTTTAAAATAAGGAACAAACGAAACGAAATATAAAATGCAGATTGTTCACAAAACCGTTATTTCACCCTTACTAACTGGTATTAATAGTCCCGTATGCCCTTTCACAAAAGGAAGGATTTGGAAACTGAAACTATGATGCTAAACATCCACGTCAGTGAACATGACTGTCTATGACACTATTTCTTACCCTGTTTTCGAATTTCCCCATTGTTGTCTGCACTCAAAAGTCTTTGCCCACTTATCTATGATAAAATAGGTAAAAGAAAAGTAGCTTTATACAGGGGAAAAATACTTCTCATTCACCGATAACTTTCTTTTTAATTGTGATAAGTTCAAAACAAAGTAGATCAATCTAATACGTTTTTGCTTAACAGGATTTATATTGGTGCAGCTTTGTATTCGTAATCAAACATATCATAATGCCGCCAAAGTATCAAACAGTTTAGGGAACAAGCCACAGGGAATTGTTACAGCAAACTCATTTCTGAATAGGGGTGGTCATATATTCATGGCGTTTTTTCCAGGTGTCCACTCACCTCTCGGAGGTGTTCTTAAGGTTTGTGGGAGCCATCTAAATCTCAGTGTCCCATTTCAAAACCCATGCTGTCGCTGGCAGATGTGACTTTTCCAAACAATGGAACAGCTGTTTGTGGGAATCAGTCTGTTGGCAGGGACAGTGTACTTTCTAACTGAAATTTAGTTGATGACAAATAAGACACATTTCCCCACGAGAAAATCTTATCTTTAAAATTACAGTTTTAAGATTTTAACCCAATTAAATCGTTTGAGGGTATTCTAGCAAGCCTTTAAAATTTAGTTGCAGTCTGTGATTTCATCATAAAACAGGATACATGATACATATGGATGGTGTACCCATTTCAATGGTATCGAATAAGATCAGAGCACAGGTTTGCAAGTGATACAGTATGCTCTTTTTATTAATCAGATGACCGAGCCTGCTTTGCAGCAAAATAAATCCAAACAATTAGAAGAACATGAACTGCTTAAATCGCTTCACACCTACCGTATTTTTGTCTTTGAATTCAGCTCGTTGAAATATTCGTTATATATCCATGTCTATCTATCACTCTAAGCTTGTACCTTTATAAAATTGGACTGTCATTCACTTTTGATTTTTGCAATGATTTCCCCACCACACAGAGCATACACACAGGCAACACACACAACACACACACACACACACACACACACACACGCACGCACGCACGCACACACACACACACACACACACACACACACACACACACACAGACACCCCCCCCACACACACACACTCACCACACACACCACAGAAGAGCGCGAAAGACTATTGATGTATGGGTCAAAGAAGTCCAGAGGGAACTAAAGCCAGCAGGAGACAAGATAGGCAGCCAGAGTGGGAAAGGCTTCCCCAATCCTCTGTCCGCCTGCTGGACACTGCTCTGCGGCCACTCTTGACCACACAAACCTCTGCTCCTCAGTCCTCTATTTGTCCAGCCGTTAGACAAATCTCCCGGCGATCTTTCCTGATGTCCTCCCCACCTTTACTCCCCGTTGCACAATGTCCAGTTGAGCTGAATGGATTGATTTTACTGGAGAGTATGTGTGAGAAGAACAGTAGAGCAAGTGCATATATTATTCGGTAAGAACAACAATGAAATCAATCGATGCATGTACTAGAGTGGATACACGTATACCTAGAAGAATGTTTCTTGTAGAACATTACACTGCCTTCAACTTTTCACACAAAAGCTGAATAATTATAGAAGTAAATCACGCCATAATGGCTCTAGTCCTGTGTTGTTTATCGCTGCTTGTTTTTATTCAATCTTGATGTAAATATTACCATTTACCAAGGACTAGTCACACACACACACAAATATACCCCAGGTACAAGCACACAAACACACACATACACGCGCACACGTGTAAAAAAGCACATGAGTTCTTATCTATTATCTCGTATAATAAAATAAAATAAAATAAAAAATAAAGTATTCAGAGACACACACACACACACACACACACACACACACACACACACAACACACCACACACACACACCACACACACACACTACAACCCCCACACACACCCACACCCCACACAACACACAACACAAGCGCGCGCGCCGCAAACATACACACACACAAACACACATCGGTACAAAACTAAACATATCACACACACACAACACACAAACACACACACACACACACACACACACACACACACACACACACACACACTCACACACACACACACACACACACACACATACACACACACACAACACACACACACACCTCTCCTACTCTCCTCTCTCATCCTCTCCTCCTCTTTCTCACACACAACACACACACACACACACACACACACACACACACACACACACACACACACACACACACACACACACACACACACACAATGATGGATGGCTTGATGATGAAAACAAAAGCAAATCAATGCTTATTCAATGAACCATCTTGAAAAAAAAATGACTTGACTTGACTTCACACACACACATACACACACACGTACACACACACACACACGCACTCACACACACACAACACACACACACACACACACACACACACACACACACACACACACACACACAACACACACACAATACACACACACACACTAACAACACCCCCCCCCCCCCCCCCCACACACACACACACAGACCATGCCACACTACCCCAGGACTATTGATGCCAAGGTACAAACAATCCCAGAGGGAGCTAAAGCCAGGAGAAAAGCAGGCAGAGTGAGGAGTGGGGGGAGGGGGGGGGGGGGCAGGAAGGGTTTTCCAATTACCTGTCTGCTCTGTCCAATAACTCTCTCTGGCCTCTGCTGACCACGCAGACCTCTGACTCTGAGGCCACCTCTCGTCCGTCCAGCTAGAGGACAAATACCACCCTAGCCCTCCCCATCCCTTCCTCCCCCCCCCCCCCCCCCTGATCCAGTCTCGTGCCCTCACCCCAGTCACCCAATATCCTATCTTCTTTTTTTTTTGATGAACTGCACTGGTACAGGTCAAAGGGGGGCGGATAGCCTAGTGGTCAGAACATTGCGCTGGCAATTTGAAGACCCGGGTTCGAGTCCGGTCGAGGAAATTTTCTTCCTGGAGTTAACATCAGTGCTGACTCCACTCTCCCCAAAAGTCCTTCGGATGAGACTTTAAACCGAGGCCCCGTGTCGAAACGCACGTAGAACATCTTGCGCACACGTTAAATCCTGTTCCGCTTTTCGTAAGAGTAGGCCATCGTGTGGCCGTGGGAACAGATGACATGATTTACAAAACTGCATACACACGGGACCGATGAAAAAAGCATATGATTGCTTATTCTGTTATCCTCGATATAAAAGAATAAATAAAAATAAAAAATAAAATAAACGCTTCGTTTTATTTATTTATTTTATTTATTTATTATTATTATTTATTTATTATTATTTATTTATTTATTATTTATTTATTTATTTATTTATTATTTATTTATGTATCTATTAATTTATTTACCTCTCTCTCTATCTCTCTTATCTATCTATCTATCTATCTATCTATCTTCTATCTATCATCTATCTATCTATCTATCTATCTATCTATCTATCTATCTATCTATCAACTTATTTATTCTTTTATATCGAGGATAATGGAATAAACACTTATGTGCTTTTTTTCGTCTTGTCCCCCAGTGTATGTTGTTTTGGAAATTTATCGTCAAGCGCAATGGCAAAACACCGAATAAATGTTGATATGCTTTGGAACGTTATGGTGAGATAACTTTTGTCCATAGCAAACTTCTAGCATAACAAGATGTCATTTTTGTTGATGGGAAGAAACAATGATGGATAGTAAAAGTGATAGCCAAAGACAAAGTTTGGCTGTTTGTGTCGGAAAAGATTTGAAAATAGCTGAGAATTTACAAATTGATGTTAATCTAAAGATGCAGGATTTTGTATCAAATGTTATGAAAATATCTTGAGCACATTCACGGACAAAATCTGCGGATTTTTTTCCCAAAAATAAATGATTTGTTCATAAGCTGCCTTGAGCAAAGCAATATGTAATATTAACTTTAAAATAGGAACTTATCAACTCGAAGATTTTAGTTGATAAGAATTTCAGATCAAATAAGTTACTATATGCTTATCTTTGCTAGCCCAATCCAACAGCAAAGTTTGGCTGTTTGAATGACAAGAGTAAAATATTGAAGAGTACGTGATCAAAACATACAATACCCAAATGGCTATGACCTTCAATAGCAAAAGCTACAACCAAAGCAGAAAAACGGTGACAAGCACAACACGATGTGATACAAAAATGTATGGAAAATTTATTCCCCCATACAAAAAAGCACACGAAAACGAACAAAACAAAACAAAAAATATGTTGGAAAACACGCTAAGCAAGATTTAAAAAAAACCACCCCCAATCCCGCAAGTCTCGGTGAACCCAAATGACCATAACAGTGTCCTAGGTCACGGTCAACCATAGGAAATGAGTGTCTCAGATCAGAACCCGGCTTATTACTACGACTGCTCTCTTCTTACGTTGGCCGAATGACCTTTTGATCACATCAGTGGAGTGTGGCCTGACAGCTTCCTGCTGGAGGAGATGACGCGTGAAGACACTTAGTCTGCTGCTCACAGGCCTAGTCTGTTCGTTTTCACATTCACCACAATAAGTTGATTTTTGTAGGTTAAGTATATCGCGTTGACGTTAAATCAAGTTTTGACTTGGAGGTAGGAGTAAAATGTTACACAGGTTGGATATTAACACTTTTGTATTTCTGTACACAATTTAATATTCCCTTCTAAAATTGCCCCGGTTTATAAGGAAAGAAATGCCTTATCTTAATACAATTGAACATAAAGGCTCAATCATCTTTCCCCTGCTTTTAATAACGTAACTGTAAACTCTAAACATTTCTAGCAAAGCAGGAATCAAAGAGCAAGGAGATATAGTAATGAAAACATATGCAGAAACTTTGTAGTCCAATCCACACACCAACATACCAGACATAGTGGATAGAGGAACACAGTTACACAGCAAGTTCCGCGGTAGAATAGCCAGCTTAGTGGTTTGAACCTTTAGCTTGTGATCTCAGGACACAGTTGTGAACCCTCACCGATACACCCGAGATTTCTATCCCATGGAAATAACATCAAAAATAGACTTCAACCCCCCCCCCTCCCCCACACCCCAATAATTATCCTTCGAATTTGAGAACAAACCAAGATACAGTGTACAAACATACGTAGAGCATGTTTTACATATTTTTAAAAACTTGCTTTGCATTTGGGAAGAATAAACACTTTCTAACCGATAGGAAAAAAACATAACATTCAGAATAAGAGAAAAAAAAAAACGTATGTACGCTAGTATTACGCTTACACATCACCCAAAGAACTCGGAGTGTGGATGTATTTTATTTATTTATCTATTTGATTCTTTTATATCGAGGGTAATGGAATAAGCACTCTTGAGCTTTTTACATCCAGTCCCCGTGTGTATGCAGTTTTGTACATGTCATCTGTTCCCATCTATGTATTAATCGTGAGTCAAAAGTAGCATACAAAATATTCACCATTATTGATGAAGGTTGAAGTTCTAGCCAAGGAAGAAAAGAAAGTATCCCAGCTAAATCCTATTATGTGTAAGCTTGAAGGATGGGAAGTGGTGAAAGGCGGTCAGAGAGAGAGAGAGAGAGAGAGAGAGAGAGAGAGAGAGAGAGAGAGAGAGAGAGAGAGAGAGAGAGAGAGAGAGAGAGAGAAGAGAAAGAAGACAGACAGACAGAAGACAGACAGACAGAGTGGGAGAGAGACAGAGACAGAAAGAGAGAGAGAGAGAGAGAGAGAGAGAAGAGAGAGAGAGAGAGAGAGAGAGAGAGAGAAGACAGAGAGAGAAGAGAGAGAGACAGAGAGACAGACAGACAGACAGACAGACAGACAGACAGACAGACAGACAGAAGACAGACAGACAGACAGAGACAGAGAGACAGACCAAGACAGAGACAGAGAATTATTCCCATTTTAATGGGATTAACTCCATAGGGATCTGATACAGAAAAAGGAGCATCCACAGTACGTACGAGGGTTTCTCAATTAACAGCCATCCTGTTCACCAATTCCCTAGGGGCAGTCCTGACCATTTTGAATCCTGGTGCCACCCCAGTTCTCCTCCTGCTCCCGGACAAATCTCCCACTTATCCATTCATTTATCCCACTACCATCTCCCCAATCACTCAGCGTCCATGCTTTCCCGATGAATTGGATTGCCGGGAACGCGTAATACCCTTAGTGGTTTTTATTGCTTTTCAATCAGGCCATGAATGGTTACAATGGTGATGGCTTGAAAGGCGGGTGGGTCTCTTTCCTTAAAAAGGGAAACTTCTTTTGGACAATGTAGCTTAGTGACTTGTCTTGAATCTTCTTCTTCGTTAACGTCTCTTTTTTTTCTTTGGTTTTTTGTTTCTTTGTTTCTTTGTTTATTTCTTTCTTTCTATCTTTCTTCTTCTTCTTCTTAATTCTTCTTCTTAATTCTTCTTCTTAATTCTTCTTCTTAATTCTTCTTAATTCTTCGTCTTCTTCTTTGCAATCCCTCTTCTTTTTTGCAATCCTTCTTCTTCTTCTTTGAAATTCTTCTTCTTTTCCATTTTCTTCCTCCTCCTCCTCCTCCTCCTCCTCCTCTTCTTCTTCTTCTTCTTCTTCTTCTTCTTCTTCTTCTTCTTCTTCTTCTTCTTCCTCCTCCTCCTCCTCCTCCTCCTTCTCCTCCTCCTCCTTCTCCTCCATCTCCTCCTCCACTTCCTCCTCCTCCACTTCACTGTTTTTTTCTCCCGTTCTGGTAATGAATTTGCTCGTTATCTCTCCAACCTTTTCACAGCACCGCATCACAGAAAGTTGTTATACGGGATATTTTTTTGTTCATAGAGTAACACGCCTGCACTTGTGGCCGTGCCTGTATATACTGTGCACAGGATGTGCTCCGCTGCTCGGTCTTCCTGTCTTCACTGACGGTTAAAGATGGCGTCAGCTTCAACTTCCGGTGTACCAGCTTCAACTTCCGGTCCATGTTGTTGTTGGGTGTGTTGTGACTCCTGCAGAATCCTGGTAGAGCACGCTGAAGCGGTTCTTTTGAGCAATGGCGGTGGTCGTTATAGATTGCTTGCTTGAAGGCGCTGTTCTGTAAAGTCACTGATCACAGTCCCGGCCAACATTCTTACATAGTCTGCCAGCTATTTCGGAAAAATGGCGAAACAAAGCATTTGTGTTGCAAGAGAACTTTAGAATTGTATTATGCAAAATATTTCAGAAAGTTCTAAGCAGCAAAAAGAAAGAAAAAAGGCAACATAAATATCACGCTGCTACGAAGTTTATAAATTCATAGGTTGAACATGAAATGCAGGTAGACAGAGTCTTATCACGACATCTAAGTTGTATTGCTCACAAACTACTACTACTAACTACTACTACTACTACTACTACTACTACTACTACTACTACTACTACTACTACTACTACTACTACTACTACTACTACTACTGCTGCTGCTGCTGCTGCTGCTGCGGCTGCTATTACTACTACTGCTGCTATCCTACTACTACTACTACTACTACTACTACTACTACTACTACTACTACTACTACTACTACTACTACTACTCTACTACTACTACTACTTCTCACCTGTTATGCTACACTGCTCTGTTGTTCTCGCATGTGACAATGTTTTTACATGAAATGACATAATATTATGTGTTAATATTTTTTCAAACAGGTGTGATGCCAGGAGTACTAAACCAAAACAACTGACCTGAAGAAGAAGCAGAGTTCGGATCTACGGGCTAAACGCATCCTGGGAATACATACAGTGTTCATCTATGACGCACCTCTATTACCAAAAGGTGTAGTTTTGACAGGTGTCATAGGTAAGCTGTTACTGATTGGTGTAACATTTGTTTTGCTTAAATGTTTGCCTCCTTCTGTCTAGAGATTTTATTTTGCAACTACGTTTTCTTCTTTGTCGCTATTTTTCTATTTGTCTTTCTGTTTTTCGTTCTTTCTATATGTTTTTTTCTTTTGTTTGTTTTTTCTCTCTTTCCTTCCTTCCTTCCTTCCTTCCTTCCTTCCTTCCTTCCTTCCTTCCTTCCTTCCTTCCTTCCCTCTTACTTTCCTTCCTCTGACCTTTCTTTCTTTATGTTTTCTTGTTGTTGTTTTTCCTTTATTTTCTTCCTTTCTTTTCTTGTTTTTCTGTTGTACTTTTATTGCCTTTCTTTGTTTCCATCTTTTTATTTTCCTTATATCTGCGATTATTTTTTAAAATCTATATTTTGTTGTCTGTGTCTCGGTATTTTTTTTGTCTGCCTGTCTTTCTTTCTTTCGTTCGTTTTTCTTTGTTTCTTCTTTGTTTCTTTTTTGTTTTTATTTCGATTTTGTTTCTTTGCGTACTAGTTTGCTGTCTGTTATGATTCAATCAATTCTATTCTGCTATTATAAACATCACGAATTCATTTTTCCGTTTTTACACCCCTGAAAGTCCCGGCAGATTTCTCTGCCTGAAATCATGGCTGCTTTCCCCGGGAAGAGGGCGCCGCCACAAAAGCAGCGCCACCCATTTTCTCCCCTGTTTGTAACTGTATTGTTTCCCTTTCAGAGTGACTTTTTTCTACATAATTTTACCAGGGACAACTCTCTTGTTGTCATGGGTTCTTTTACGTACGCTAAAAATCCAAAACACTAGCACACAAATCACCACTCATCGTCTAATGGATGGGGGAAAAGTTTTGGGCCCAAATGATGTTCAAACCACCACACAGTTTCGACCCGGACATTTTGCTTTCTAGGCAGGCGCTTAACCTCTAGACCCCCAATCAGCAATCTACTGACAATGTAATTTTTGAAAGATCTTCTATCCATGCCTACTGGGTTACCTGTAAACATTTCTTTGTGCATGCACATACCGACACACTCCTAAATTATTTTGGAGATACCTTTTAATACTTATTTACACTCACAGGATTAACGCACGTAGTCAGCTTCATCAAAAAATGTCGGTCAATGTATTATTGATTCTATGATTACTGAAAACAGTTCCAAATATCACTTTTGTTCCACTTTTCTCTTCCATCTCGAACCC
>CM060337.1:15826694-15831694 GCA_030674155.1 Stramonita haemastoma | reverse complement strand
ATACTGTATGACTCCGTATATTGAAATACAGTAAGTCACTGTTGCAAAGTGGCACAGAGAGAGACAGGGAGACAGAGAGTGAGGGAGGGAGAGAGAGGGGGGTGGGGAGAGAGAGAGGAGAAGAGAGAGAGAGGAGAGAGAGAGAGAGAGAGAGAGAGAGAGAGAGAGAAGAGAGAGAGAGAGAAGAGAGACAGAGACAGAGACAGAGACAGAGACAGAGAGACAGACAGAGAAAGACAGAGCGAGACAGAGAGAGCGAGAGAGAGAAACTCACACACATACACGCACTCACACATATACAGACAGAGAGAGAGTCATAGAGAGAGAGACAAAGAGAGACAGACAGAGAGATAGACAGACAGAGAGAGACAGACACACACGCATACAGACCGAAACAGATAGACAGTCGCATACACACAATCAGATAGAGACATTAGATAGACAGACACACAGAAGCACGAGCGATAGAAGCAGACAGACAGACAGACAACGGAGAGACAGACAAACAGATAGATAGAGAGACAGACAGACAGACTGACGGAGAGACAGACAAACAGATAGATAGAGAGACAGACAGACAGACTGATGGAGAGACAGACAGACAGATTGAGATGCCATCGACAAGGTGACCAGAAACTCTGATATTTACTGCCGAGGTAAGCAGAGTCTTCAGGAGACAGCTTCGACGTCTCTGGAACCTCACCATATATAGATCTATCGCAAGGTAGCCGGTCAAAGTTTAATTGGGTTCCCTGTCGATCTTTCTCCTACGTGGCGGTTTTATTCGAATCGATTCGGGTGTGTCCGAAAGCTCGAGAGAAAAGTCGGGAATAGAAAGACTTGAGTGGTTTGAGCTTTTGAGCTCCTAACGTGGCGGTATTTAGGGTTTAGGGATCGAGTATACGTTGGTGTGTTTGGATTTTGTTTTCTTTCTCTCAGGGTTACATACTGAGTCAAGCCCTAGTCCTTTCCAAACTGTAGGGACCAACGGTAGCAACGCTTTTGCCTTGAAGACCTCACAAGGGCTTTCGATCTGGCCAGTAGGCATGGCCTCTTCATGATTCTTCCCAGGATTGGTGGTCCACCCAAGCTTATCGGATTATCACAGTCTTCCACGAAGACATGAAAAGGCATCCATCATCTTTGACGGCTCGTATCAGCTGGATTCAACATACGGAGCCGGGGTGGAGTGAAAGAGGGCTGCATTCATGCTTCCATCCTGTTTGGAATCTTCTTTGCTGTGATGCTGAAACACTCATTAAAAATTTTGGTCCTGTAACTGAAGGTATCTATCCTCCTAACCAGGTCAGACGGAAACCTCTTCAACCTCTCCAGACAAAAGAGCCAACTCAAAAGTCCAGCTGAGTGCCTGCATGACTTCCTCTTTGCAGACGACGCAGCAGTAACTGTCCACTCTGCTGAAGGTTTAACATCAGCTCATGACTCGCTTCAGCGATGCCTGCCAAGACTTCAGGCTTACCATAAGCTTGATGACAACGCAAGTCATGGGACAGGATGCTGACTCTCCCCCAGCCATCAGCACCAATGACCATCAACTGGATGTCACACATGACTTCCTGCACCTAGGCTCAACTATCTCAGACATCCTCTCATCTGATGAAGACTTAACACGTGCATTGGCAAAGACAAGCTACCACCATGACCAGACTGACAAAGAAAGCAGGGTGCACCAGCAAGCTGACTGAGCACACAAAGATCCAGATCTACAGAGCCTGCATCATGAGCACCTTTCGGTATGGCAGCGAGTCCTGGACTTTGCATGCCCGACAAGGACAAGACTCAATGCTTTTCACATGCGTTGCCTCCAAAGCAGCCTGAACATCTCCTGGCAGGACAAGGTCCCGAACAACACTGTCCTGGAAAGAGCTGGATACATCAGCATGTACACACTGCTGAAACAGAGACGAATGTGCTGGCTCGGCTATGTCGTGCCCATAGACGAGGGACAGATCCCTAAAGACCTTCTCTGTGGAGAACTTGTGCAGGGAAAACGTCTCAAAGGCAGACCACAGCTGCGATCCCGAAACGTTTACAAGGGGAATTGAAAGCCCTGAACATCAACCAGAACAACTTGGAAGCAACAGCCCTCGATCAGTCAGCTTGGATGACAGACTGTGTAGAAAGGTCTCTCCAAGTTGAGAAACACTTGCTTAGCAGCACGAGCAAAGAGAATGAGAAGAAAGGCTGCAGACCAGGCAGACAGACCCATCGTCAGACTTCATCTGTGCCCTCTGCCATAGGGACTGTCAGTCCTGTGTCGGACGGCCAGCCACAAACGACACTGAACCAGTATAAACACCTAGAGCACAACTCCATAGTTTCACAAGACTGGAAGCAATTTAATTAGATAGATAGATAGAAGATAGACAGATAGATAGATAGATAGATAGATAGAAGATAGATAGATAGATAGATAGATAGATAGATATAGATAGATAGACTAAACAACAGACAGACAGATAGATAGATAGATAGATAGATAGATAGATAGATAGATAGATAGATAGATAGATAGATAGATAGATAGGTAGTAGGTAGGTAGGTAGTAGGTAGGTAGGTAGGTAGGTAGGTAGGTAGGTATATAGACAGACAGACAGACAGATAGATAGACAGAGACAGATAGATAGATAGATAGATAGACAGATAGACGATAGATATAAAAAATAGAAAGATAAAATCAGCTAGGCACAGAGGCAACACTATACAATGTCAAAGAAAAGGTGGGGACGGGGGGGGGAGGGGTGGCACAGAGTGAGATAATGCGATAGGAAAACGGTTCCAGCATCCCAGGTCCCACAGGACTCTCACTTTTCGCAGGGGCAGCCACTGCCTCACGCTCCTGGGACTATCCCATTCAAACCTCGTTGCCTTCTATATTGCTTTGTTTGTTTATCAGTTAGTCCGCTTCCCCCTTCCCCCCCAACCTCTCTCTCTCTCTCTCTCTCTCTCTCTCTTCTCTCTTCTCTCTTCTCTCCTCTCTCTCTCTCTCTCTCTCTTCTTTCTTTCTTTCTTTCTTTCTTTCTTTCTTCTCAAAGATATCTGATCTTTTCTCTGGTGTGTGTAAACGGTGGTGTGGGAAATAGAACAGTTTTTTTGTGGGCTAAAAGAATTATTGAAACAAAGCATGCTGATTGTTCATCAAGACTAGTATGTAAAACTGACAGAAAGTGAACATTCGAAACGTATTGGTCTTTAAATACTATTACAGCCATGCAAAAATATGCTTACTGCTATTACATAGGTAAAACTCAGGTATGTACTGGGTTAAGGTTGACTTTCAATGGTAATTTTAAGATGTAAATAACAAATACATTGACAAATGTAGAGAAAGCCCTTTTGTGCAAAATTGAACGATAATCCGAAATTTCTCTTGAATGTACAAAACTTACAGACTTGAGAGAAAAAAAATAATAGTCAAATACTTCACAAATGCAAATGAAAATGCTTTCAAACTATTTTGAATAGTAAAAAGTGTTTGCAAATTGAGACATTTGGTATGTATAATTATGTTCTAGCTCTGAAGCCTAGCAACTTTGTTAAATATAACTGGTGTCACAAAGTTAATGAAGTTAATGTCTCTTTGAAAATACACTCTTGATAATGCCAACATTATTTATGTTTGCTGATATGCTTTGTTTCCAGTTTCTTTGTGAAAATGCCTACGCCTTTGTATACAGGCCGTGGCCTTATCAATTAAAATCTTTAAGTTTCTGATTCTCTCTGTCTCTCTTCTGCTCTGTCTGTCTGTCTGTCTGTCTGTCTGTCTGTCTGTCTGTCGTCTGTCTGTCTCTTCTCTCTCTCTCTCTCTCTCTCTCTCTCTCTCTCTCTCTTCTACCTCTACTCTACCTCTCTCTACCTCTCTTCCTTACTGCCCTTATAGTCAATTATCTTGCTTTCTTTCACTTGTCAGTCTGACAACACTTGTCTCTGAGCATGTTATATTATGTGATGTTTTGCGTGTGCTGTAGAGTTCTGCCAAACAGCCTTTAGACAGTAAACACCCGGGTGAGGGACCGAAAGATGTCAGTTTCGAGTGTCTTTGCTCAAACGGCATTTTGTATATAGTTTCTGGTCATTCTGAAATGTTTTTGTCTTTGTTACGCCATTTTATGCAATTCGATATACTGCATCTCGCAACAAACGTTTAAAACACACTTTAGCTGTATTGGTTTTAGTATTATTTTTTCTGACTGAAGAGCCTTTTGAGTGATGAAGATACGTATGCAGGTAGAAGCGTGTGTACAAAAAATAGCGTTTTTGTTTGCCCGAGTTTACATGGCAAAAAAGCCACTGTCTAACTACACAGCCTCATTAATTTTCATCACATGCTCTACCAGCACCTTCTCACACAAATAAACGTCACTAACAAGTCCAGTAATTCAGTATTATATAGTTATAGTTCATTTGATTGCACAATAATATTGACATTTTGACATTGCTTACAGTTATTGCTTAATAACTGTTGTTCTTATTACTTTAAAATTTCGATCATAGTTCATATATCTTTGTTTTTGGTCTAAAGTACTGAATATTCAGAGTCGTTAGACTGGAGATGCTACTTAAATGCAAAAAATGATCAGTGAAAAAGTACCTTTAAGTAAATGTGTAAATGATTATTTCATAATGGCTAATCATTCCATAGTGGTCTAAAATTGAATACACAGCTCTCCTCTCACACTAAAAGAACTTGTGTGTGAACAATACTGAGTTTTAAAATACGATCGTAAGCTTTTGTTGTCTTTGTCCGTTCTCCTGCCTTAGACTTAATTGATAACAATTCTCCCGAATGCCAAATTTGGATAAGCTAGGCCTAAACATTTTTATGGCATTTAACAGGCAGTAAACACATTTTTGCTCTTACGACAGACACCACCACTCGCTGTCTGAGCGTTCGATGAAGAAAAAAGTTCGAAAGCAATACTAGTTACAGAACTCTGTAGATAAGGTCATTATTTTTTTATTTTTATTTATAAAAGAAC
>CM060337.1:15776694-15824194 GCA_030674155.1 Stramonita haemastoma | reverse complement strand
GCGATACAGCATTCTCTCTCTCTGTGACTAGAGGTCCAGGCTGACACCCATATTATTGACCAAATAATGCCGGCTGGCCAGGGTAGGCTTTGTAAGAAAAGAAAAGAAAAGAAAAGAACGAAGCGTACAGTCCTTAGAATGAAGTGAGAGCGGGATTGACTGCAACTGAAAATGATGGCATTCTGAACCGATGAAATTTTGGAATGATACCTAAAAAGACACTCTTTGGTTGTGATGTATTATGTGATATGTAGTATATGTATATATTCTCTCTCTCTCTCTCTCCTCTCTCTTCTCTCTCCTCTCTCTCTCTCTTCTCTCTCTCTTCTTCTCTCTCTCTCTATATATATATATATATATATATATTATATATATATATAGTATAATAGAGATACAAAGACAGACAGACAGACAAAAACAGATAGCCAAAAAGATTTTTTTTAAGAAAGAGAGAGAGATAAACAGACGGACAGAGACAGTCAGAGAGAAGACAGGCATCTTTAATGTCTGTCTTGGCCATCATACATGCTCAGCTAAAGTAATTTAGTCATCCAAGCAGTCTGGTGTATGTCAGCTTCCCCATCACTGCTGTCATCAATGACAGACATGCAGCAGCAGCAGCAGCAACAGCAGCAGCAGCACGGGCAATGGCGCTCATTCGGTGGATTGATCACCAATAAGTTTTCAATGCGCAATACAAGACACCGCGAAAAAAAAGAGAGAGAGAGAGAGAGAGAGAGAGAGAGAGAGAGAGAGAGAGAGAGAGAGAGAGGAGAGAGAGAGAGAGAGAGAGAGAGAGGAGAGAAGAAGAGAATGAATGAATGAATAATGAATAAATATAATCTTTGAATGAATAATCTTTGAATGAATAGTCTCTTTTTTTTCAAAGGTAACAGAGTTAGTATTTACATCATGTGAGAGAGAGAGGAGAGACAGACAGGCAGACAGAGACAGATAAACAGACATACATAAAAACAGAGGTTCACAGAAAGAAAGACTGAAAGAACACGGAGAAAATAACTCCACACCTGGAATATTATTATAAGCATCACATCAGTACCGAGGAATCCAATTAACCGCTCGTATTGACTGGATACATTCCCAACATCAATGGTATTGCATCAGTCTCTCCCACTCCCCTACCCCCTCCCTCTTCCTCTCAGTTGATTGTGTTACTGTGTTCTGCTCTTGTGAACAGAGGTCCAAGCTAGAGGCAGTGTTATTGACCAAATAATGCCTGCCTAGAAAGCCAGTGTAAAAGGACAATCTATACAATGGGTGGTGCGGCAGGCAGCAAAGACTGGATGCCATTGAAAAAAAAACAAGTTTCAGTTTGCCTGGTCATATTGGGTTACAGATGGAGTTTTTGACCTTAAGGTTGTAGGAGTCCACTCAAACAAGATTCTTTGCATGAACAGTTCTTTATTTATAGCAAACAATTGTCCAGATAAAAGAACACTTTGGTCTGCTGTAGTCAGATTCAGCTAAATTTGAGGATCTTTGAAAACACAAAAAATTGCCTTGAGAGCTCTTTTGTTGATGCTCACAAGAGGTTTTTAAAAAAAGTGTTTGCACTGTAAGTGTCAAAGATTGTAGAGTAGTAGTTCATTAATAAAAATAATAATTACGTGCATTTAAGAATAATTCTCTCGCGTGAAAATCTAAGAAGTGTTTTATTCTGCAAAGTGTATAATTATACCTGCTTGATTACAGTATTGCTCAAACTGATCCATAACATGCGCTGAGTATGTAAGGTGGTTGTCTAATGTAATGGCAAAAACTTTTTGATTGTCCCCTCCTTAATTTGTAATTTGTTTATGAATACAGATGACAGGTGAATTGCCATATTTTTTCCTAGTATGGATAAAAGCATTCGTTTGGTATTGTTGTGGGTTTAGTACTTTTATTACACCACTTTAAAAAAAATCAGTAATGTGTTGTAGTAATCCTGGTATCCTGTCAATGTGCTTTTTGTGCATTATAGTACCATCTTAAACAGTTCACATGGTTGTTTGATATAGATGTGTAAACCATTTACATATGAAAAAATAAAAGTGGAGTCAGTACTGTATTGAGCTTTGTGAGATGCCATATTTGATTGGCAATGCACGTGACTGAGGACTTTTATTCACAGAGAAGAGAGAGAGTCAGAGAGAGAGAGAGAGAGAGAGAGAGAGAGAGAGAGAGGGGAGAAGAGAGAGAGACAGAGACAGACAGACAGACGACAGAGAGAGAGAGAGAGAGACAGAGAGAGAGAGAGAGCTCAAAATAGAAAAGCGAATATGAACAATATCACAGAAAATCAAAGGATAATCCAACAGCTTCTTTGCATCACAACTCAAACCAGAAGCCCCCACTCACCACCATCTACCTTTACCCTAGAAGAAACAATGAACACCATGTTGGCAATGAAAAACAATGGATAGCAAATGTCAGTATCAAGATCAACAAAATGACATTTTTATAGCTCAGAATTGTATGGACCTTCCTACACCTTCACCTTTACCAGTCCCATAGTCTAGTAGATCCATTAGGCACCACTGAAGATTTTGCAAACATCGTCCTCCATTCCTCGTGGTTTTCAGCTTTCTGTAGCAAGTCGTTCCACTCAAGGCCATTTCACTCTCTGATGTTGTCTCCCCATTGTTTTCTCTGTCTGCCTCTTCGTCTCCCTTCCTTCTTCATGTTCAAGGAAAAGAATTGACTCTTACTTTTAACGTCTCACAACAATTCTGACCATCCCGTTATTCTATACTATCTCCGTCTTTCGATCTCTCATTTTCTTTCAACTAACACAATCATAAAAAATGTATTTTTATCTACAAAATATCTCAAAAAGGGACTCTCTCTCTCTCTCTCTCTCTCTCTCTCTCTCTCTCTCTCTCTCTCTCTCTCTCTCTCTCTATCTGCTTACTAGTAAGTGTAATCATGTTGAAAATCCAAAGGTGACAGACAAAAAGTACAAATGGAACTGCCTTTTGAACCGATAACGTTTGGGGCACCAGTGTTTGTATTCTGGAAAGGCTAAACAGACTTTGGTTTTTACAATTCTTTCAGACCTTACGAACAAACCTTTCAGCTTGTGACAAAGCAGTCTACGGGATTCACAGGAGCAAAAAACAGTGTGAAAATGGTCTGACACTAAAAGGTGCTGCTATATATGGTAACGTTACAGAACGAAAGGTAAAGAAAAAGGAATCCCTGAAAATTTATGGTAGATCAAGTCTGACAACGGTTAACCAAAGAGTCCTTTAAGATGTACTTTAAGAATATAGTAGGCGTTTCTTTAAACATAGATTTTAGAGCAAAAATTTGAATTTACTAAAACTATACATTGTTATTAATTGCTTGTGTGTTGTGTAGGTCGAATGCGAGCGCTTTGATTTGTTTACAAGATATAACGCTGTATAAATTATATGTATTATTATTATTGTTATTATTATTATTACTACTACTATTATTATCCTTATTTGCTATAAAGTATTTTCAGTTTATCGCTTCTTAAAAAAGCCAAATGGATTGCGCATTCGTCATCCACATTTCACTACTACTATTAGACAAAATACAATGTTAAATGGTGTGGGTTTTTTTTCAAAATTTTGCTTGATAAACACAAATTTCATGATCCTTACATTTTTCTACAGTCACTATCACCAGTCAAAGATAAAATGTTTTTGTATTCATGTAACAAGATCCTACCGTTGTTTATATAGAATAATATTGTTGAAAAATATCTTTCCACGCAGAAAAACAAGACAATGTCATTTTACTTTCGGGAAAAATAGCATATAAACATGTACAAACATTAATCTTATTTTCTTCGTCAAACTTTGAAACACCAACTTATATAGTTTGTTACATGAAAGAAAATGTGTTGAGCCGCCTTTAAGCGCCTAACATGTCAGGCCCAGAAATCTGACTTTGTCATTGCAGAAAGTTTCTATATTTTTCAGTTTACAAAAAGGCAGGATAACCAAGAAAGCAGAAAAATACAGAGAGAAGGTAATGGGAATAAAAGGTGGGAATAAAAAAAGGCATACACACAAGATTATTTCAAAAACTTACTTTTGAGAAATTAGGGATGAAATTCATGCTGAGCGGATCCAGGACTATGGCATACGGTATCTTCATCCGCAATACATACGATTTAAAAAAAAAAAGACACTGGTTATCAATAGGCAAGCACACCCCCTTCCCCCATTCTCCTTTTGCATTTGGGCATCACCTTTACTTGTATTGTTTTCGTCGTCTTCTTTATCATCATCATCATTACCATCATCAATAACACACCACCACCACATATCCTCAAGTATCTGTCTCTGTTGCCCTGTCTCTGTCCGTCTGCCTCTCTCTCACTCACTCTCTGTCTCTCTCTACATCTCAAAGAAGGTGTGTGCCTTAAAAGCTTCAGAAAAAGTCGATGTGATAAGACAAGGAGAGGATGGAGGGAGAGAGAGGACAGGGAGAGGAAGGAGGGAGGGAGAGAGAGACAGGGAGAGGAAGGAGGGACGAGAGAGACAGGGAGAGGAAAGAGGGAGAGAGAGAGAGGGAGGAAGGACAGGGAGAGGAAGGAGGGACAGGGAGAGGAAGGAAAGAGAGAGAGAGACAGGGAGAGGTAATCACGGTGGGCTCCATGACATCAACAGAGCAGGTACTTTGGGGTATACTACACCTGCTCCCTGTTTCTGCTCACTTGCTGATAATCAGTCTGTCTATCTCATTGGTTGATTGTCGCTCTGTCTGTCTGTCTGTGTGGCTGTCTGTTTAACTGTGAACCTGCAAGGGTTTCTTGAAACTGTCACTTTGCAAGTTTGAAAACACTTAGCATCGAACGGTCTTTACCTATGATATTTTGACTCGACATCCTTTGCTTACAATAGATAGATAATAGCATGGTATCAAATCTACCAAACTATCTTTTGTGTCCCTTTAGATACATTTGTTCTGCATTACTGTACCATTGTAACACACACACACAGGTGTACACAATACATGTATATATGTATGTCTATCTGTCTGTCTGTCTAGTCTGTATACATATATAGATGAGAGCGTTAATAATAATGTCTTTATATGCATCCGCAATATATATATATATATATATATATATATATATATATATATATAATATAATAATAAATATAATATATATATAGAATAGATATATATACATAAACACACACACACACAGATGTCAGAAAGGAAATGTTAACCTTAATAGCAGTAGAAACTATTAACAAAATCCTCATAACTTTTGTTAAAGAAAAGCGGACATATTTTTAATTTCCAAAACTGTCTTCTTTTGTTTCTTGTGAAAAAAAATGATTTCTAGAAAACGTTTCGTGTGACATGATATTTGAATATTTGTTTAGGTTTTTAACCAGTTTGTAAACGAACCAGGTATTGTTTAAACTGGAAATAGGTCAACATTCTGAATGGCCCACATCCTAGAGCTCTGGGGATGGTGGTTTTTTTGGGTGTTCACAAAACTGATAAACTTATCCTTTTTATTCTCAAATTTAACATACTTTTCTCGAAAAGCTGGAAACTGTTTAGTGTAGCTTACAAAACACAAAGAAAATGATTATATGGACCTATATTTATGTAATATTTTTTCATATGTATCTATATATATATAATATATATATATATATATAATATATATATATTATTATATATATACAAAAATTATTAAGCTGTCATGCGCCTGCTAAAATGCTTACAGCTGAGTATCATGCCTTGCTAATATGCAAAAAGCCATGCAGAACCAGTTTTATGGATCAACCATACACTTTTTCAATGATTACTTCTTAAGACTACACACGATGTTCAATGCTTTACTGCATGTTTCCTTCTACTTAAAAATAGTACATAAATGTTTATAACTACTTATGCCTTTCACCAATGTTGGTATATCGTTGTATTGTTGTCTTTCACTTTTCCTCAAGTTTCAACTATTTCAGCTCTTGACGTTATTCTTGGAATTCCGTCATGAAAGAGCTTACAGAAAACATCTTATGAATGCTGTTTGTTCTGAAATGTATTGTGATCAATGGTTACGCCAGTTTACAGCTGCATCATTATATCTGTTCTCAAACTTAACCACAAACACAGTTTCCCCCCAAAAAAAAAGTTAAGTGGCCCGTGTCTATTTCTGAGAGAACCGCACCTAGTTAGAGATGAAAACTGTATTGTTTCTTCAAGATGTGTTGCATATAATAGTATTGTGTCTATATACGTACACAGTTTACAAATAGAGATATGTGTTTGTTTTCTTAAAGTATACTATAAGAAAAAGACGTAAAAGTATTCTGGGAAGATTGCAGTCAGAAGAAATATATTTATTATATACATACTCGACAGAAAAGTAAAACAAAAGATATAGTAAATCAACTCCATTCATGCTACAGGATCCATTTCACGTGTGATATTCACAGAGGAGGAGAAGAGTCCTCATCCTCGCTACTGTTTTCCTGAAGATGTCTGTCGTCAAAGTCTGAAAGGAAGAATACTAATATCAGATACCTTGTCTAGCACGCAATGGCAACCTTCAATTTATACAGTTTCTTTGACCTGCAGACTTTGAGAAAAAAAAAAAACGTGGATCAAGCATGCTATCAGTCCCTCTGACCTCGTGTCTGCTGGTCTGCGTGTTGAGCCTTTCTATTGGTTGGTTTGGATGTATCCTCACCCCCCCCCCTCCCCTGTGGTCCATTATCTTTCTCCTTCTATATCCTTAGCTCGAGACTTTGAGGTTTCGGTCAGAGACAAGAAGAGAAAATGTCTCGAGACAAAAGATACACAAGCCAAAGTACTATCGCCTGATTGGGTTGCTCTCTCACACTGGACACACACATCTCTCTCTCTCTCTCTCTCTCTCTCTCTCTCTCTCTCTCTCTCTCTCTCTCTCTCTCTCTCTCCCATTCTCTCTCTTCTCTCTCTCTCTCTCTTCTCTCTCTCTCTCTCCTCTCTCTCCTCTCTCTCCTCCCTCCCTCCCTCCTCCCCCTCCCTCCCTTCTCTATCTCTCACTCGTTGTCTTTCATCTTGTCTAAGCACATGACAGTGGAGGGATAAGAAAAGACAAGTGCAAATGGAACTGTCTGCTCAAAATACGGAGAAAGAGATGCCAGTGTTCTTCGAGCTCTCAGAAAGAAAAAGGCTATTTAAATATCATACTTTTACAAAGAAGTTTTTTGAGGTGGGATGGGGAGTAAGGCTGGTGGATACATAAAGAATATGACTGTCATAGATGCCGTACACAGATAAAACTGTACAAATGGTCTAACGCATGTTTGGGCGAGATTTATCAAACTTATACGGAGCGACAAACAGAAACTAAATTGTTTATGGAAATTAAACGGTACAAACTGATCGGACATTAACTGACGGACTTGTGCCATCTAACTCATGAAAACGTGGACAGAGGTGAAGGTGGGTTTACCTGAAAGCAGCAGAGGAAGAGTGGATGATGACAGAAACAGTTCTGACTGAACCGTATTTCATTTGAGATCGTCGAACTAGATCATGGATTATGGAAGCATCTAGTTGTCCGCAGGTTGATGCTTCTCCTTTGACAAAATAGAATTGTAAGAGTTTGTACGTTCAGATTCTTGTGCAGACTTCACACCTAAAAAGGATTAACTAGATGTGAGTCGTGCGTGCGTGCGTGCGTGCGATGCGTGCTGTGGTGGTGTGTGTGTGTGTGTGTGTGTGTGTGTGTGTGTGTATGTGTGTGTGTGTGTGTGTGAGTGTGTGCGTGAAGAAGAATGGTCTACTACTAGGCCTTCTTGCTCTTTCAGAAATCCTATTTTTCAGAAGAAAAACTATGTTAAATAAAGTCACAGGCATATACACACATTATGTGCTGTGTGAAACTTGCTCAAGATCTTCTGTGTAAAAATCTTTACTGTGAGGATACCGGGAAACTGTCAGAATCAACAGCATCCCCACCTTCTGTGCTGTTATCCTTTTTTTCTATCCTTCTCTGATTTTGTCTTGCTCTTTTTCTTCCTATCGCCTCCTTGGTGTCTATTTTGTCAGCCTTCCTTGTCCACCCTCTTGCCTTTTTCCAGAAAATGCTTAAAAGACAACAGTTCTGTCTTATGCCGAAGTCAGATGCATTTGGCCCGACTTTCCAGGCGCTTAACTGTAGCGCAACGCATTTTTGCTTGCTCCACAATATAAGGAGTCGCATTGCACCAGAGGTCAATTTATAGTTATTGACATTTTATCAATTTGCAATGAAACAGCTATGCAATGTAAAAACAGATTGAAAATCGGACAATTCTATGAAAAGTTGTTCCAAGTTGAAATGATAGACTGCAGGAAGTGACAAAACGAGAAATGGACAAGTTTAGCATCATCATAAATGGTCAGAATGAGGGCTTGGGCATTTTTGAAGCACGTTTAGAAGCAAAAGGATACACACTTACGACTTGGATGTTTCATCACAAGGTAGAATAAGGGCTATAGTTTCATAACCGATCAAAATCTGAAAATTGCCTAACTTGACCCCACCTGCCTTAAATGGCTACTAGCAGAAAAGTGGGTTATGTGCTAAGCGACCCATTTCGTGGTGGAGCGTCACATATGACAGATAACAATACACCTGTCTGAGTGTTTGACGAAGAAGCAGAAAAGAATAATTAAATCCGGCCCTTGCATTTTACAAGTACCGGATTGTCATTATGAAACCAGTGATATTCATACCCTCTTTGCAAGTATTCATATTATCAGGGGGCCATTTTTCATGATTAACAATACAAAAATCAGAAATAAAACAGAACCTCGCAAAGGATCAAGTTTTAGCACACTATATTCCTACTTGATTAGATTTTTTGCTTACTTCCTCAATATCGTACACGATTTCGTAAGCACAAACGACAGGGAAATACTTAGGATAAAAAGTTCGGATTCTATTGAAACGATACACAATCCGAATAAGCTAAAAATTATGTGGAAAACTTCTCGAAATGAATTTTTTGTTTCAGACACAATCTCAAATGTTCACCCGCATTCGCAAAACTCTGCGTGTTATATAGGTAGTAATGATGAGTAATGACGTCGTTCATCTCATAACTATTAACATGAAAATGCATATTACGAAAACTAGGAGGTTGAAATAGATAATACGATATCTTGTATCAATTACCAAAAACTGCTTACACATTTTGGTATTTATTTGCATTTTCGAGAATGCAAAGAAGACAAGATGCAACATAGCTGCCTAGTATGTACACACTTTGTATCTCATCTCTTACTTATGCAAGCCTTTATGTCCAGACAGAATATTTTCTAAACTCTAAAGGAATTGCTATCTTTTTCTCAGCGGAGCAGAATCGGTCTAAGTAGATCACGTAAAGAAATCTATCAACGTGCTGACGGAGACTAGAGGTCAGGTTTTCTACTGATTCCTTGTTGTAAAAAGTGTGTATCAAAACACAGCCGATATCTTACTTTGATTATATGAAGCATTGGATCCAACATTGTAAAATTTGTTTATCCGCGTGTTCTTACGAGTCCTTGTATGCGTGCGGATTGTGGACGTCTTCGTGTTTCTGGTGGTGGAAGTGGTGATAGTGGTAGTGGTGTAGAGGAGAAGATGGTAGTCTGTTCTTGTGTGTGTGTGTGTGCGTGTGCGTTGTGTGTATGTGTTTTTGTGTGTGTGTGCGTGCGTGCGTTTTGTTTATGTTCATATTTCTTTTTTCGATAATGGAAACAGCTGTCATGGGTTTTTTACAATCAGTCCCCACGTGTATGCAGCTTTGTTATGTTGTCATCCGTTCCAACTGGCACACAATGGCCTACTCTTCCGGAAATCGGAATGTGTTTAACGTGTGTGTGGTGTGTGTGTGTGTGTGAGTGAGAGAGAGTGGGCGTGATTGTATATGAGCCTGTGTTTATTCTTGTTAAGCTTTCCTTTATTGCCTTCGTTTTCCAAACGGCAGTCGATTATCTACATCATTCATTATTTATTGAAACAAAACGGATCAAAAAACAAAAACAATCATGCAGACGGACACACACGCAAGCAAACATAATTATGCATATGTGTTTTTAGATAAGTAAATGCCTGCAAACATGCAATCATGTCTGCACAATTCATCCATCGAAAACACACACACACACACACATATATATATATATATTATATATATATATATATATATATATATATATATATATACACTTTTACATTACTCTATACATCTTCATATCCCTTAGTCTGGCGACCGTGGGAGAAAACATCTTGTTTCCTCCATTCCTCCCTCTGTTCTGCCTTTCTTAGGGTTTTGTCGAGTTCTAGGCCTGTCCAATCACCGATGTTGTCCTCCCATCTCTTCTTTGGTCTGCCTCTTTTTCTTCCTCCTTGGGCAGTGCCTTTTAATGTTTTTTGCAAATCATTTTAATCTTGTGACACGCCTATACCGTTTAAGTTTACGCTTCTTTACGATCAGTATGTTTTTGAAGGGTCAATGGTTTGATAAATTGTGTTATGCACGTCTTCGTTGCTTATGTGGTCTCTGTAGAAGACGCCAAGGGGTTTCCGGAAGCATCTCCTCTCTACTGCATGTACTCTTCTCTCCAAATCTGTAGTCAGGTTCCATGATTTGTTTGCTCTACCAGATTTAGCGCTATATAAATTCCATATATCATCATCATCATTCACAAGCGTGCAGAAATATGGATATGACAAGGGAGCGCATTACTCTGATCTTGGAGTTGAGCGAGATATTTTCCATCTTTCCAGATGGTGTTCAGTTTTGACAGTGCTGTTTTTGCCTGTGCAATCCTGCACACTCCTTCAGGTTTGGATTGTCTGGTGTGATACAACCTCCCAAGTACTTGAAACTTTGAACCGGTTTTAGCTTCTAGTCATTGACCCGGATATCAGTCATCAGTTTGGTCTTCTCTGCGCCAATTTCCATGTCGTATGTGTTGGAAGCATTTTACATTAATACATTCCTTTAAACTGAAAGAAAAACATACCAAAAGAGAGCCACTACATACACACAGACAGGACATGTATTATACAATCATTATATAACATATCTACATATACAGATACACAACCATACTTATACACGTACATACATATACACATACATACACACAACCATACATACTCATACAACCATACTTATACACATACACACATACTTATAAACAAACATGCACACACACAAACATCCCATCCATCAGACAAAAAAGCTAACCACCAAGTAGACACAGCGTGATCGATCAGAAACCCTTGATACCGCTATCTACCCGGTGGTCTAACCTAAGAGACGTACACAACGTGTCACGTTTGAACCTTTCACTTACGTCTCGGACAAGAGACCTGGGGTTTCCATACAGATTAGAAACGGAGTTGCCATTTCGGTTCCCCACAGGCTTGTATGTCTGACAGCCTAAGTCCAGGAGGATCACGCACAGCTCTTGAATAAACGTGCTGATCATGGTCTCCTCTCTGTGGGCATCGATTGCTTCATAGCAATGCCGCATTGTCCTCTCTCTCTCCCTCTATCTGGTTGGGAAAGATCTTGATCTTCCAGACGATTCCCTTGATTTTTTTTTTGCGTGTGGGGGGTGTAGGGGGTGGCAGTGGGGGTTAGAGGGGTGTTTTGGAGGTACTTACTATGTGTGATGCGTTTGTTCTGAGGGAGTAGTCGAGTAGTGTTTGTGTGTGTTATTGATAGTGTGTGTATGTTATTATGTGTGTGTGTGTGTTGGGGGATGATGGTGGTGGTGGCTGCAGTAGTAGAGTGTGTATGTGTGCGAGGTCATATCTGCAATATCTTGGTGCAGCACCTCACAAGCATACAACAGAAGGCACACAAGAACCAGCGACCTTTGGTGCCCTGGTTAGCATCTTGAAGCACTGACCAGTCACGGGGTCAACTCTTATGAGAGTCATCGGAACTTCTCGGACTCCGGTCGCCTCCTACCCAGAGTGAGCCTGTCATGGGCTCATCATGAAGACTAGGACCACACAGTCAAAATTTATGGCCTTGATTTAGAGAGGTTTGGTCAAAGTACCTAGCCAACACTGCAGATGTTCGTGTCTCTCGTGCCTGGTTGACAGTAGATTTTACACTAGGAAATTGTTAGTATAGTGTTAAAGAGCATCCACTTTTATAGCAGCAGCATGACGTCACGCTTTTTGTTTTTAATCTTTATGCAATACAACGAAATGGTCTCTGACGTGGTAGCCTTGGTTTCTTTTATCTCGTGATTACCTCAGCTTTGGTTTCTCTATACACGTAGGTACTTGCGTTGAGTTTGTGCAAAAGCTTTCAGGATTAGAGGTTCACGGGAGAATGTCGTTGGGAGACGTTGTGGTGGTCGCTATTTCGTTCGGGCGTCTCACTTAGTCAGGCTCCACGAAGGAACTATTAGGGTTTTCTATTAGATGGTGGCCTGCGTGTCTTAGCTCAGAGCAGGCCAGGCCCCGCTGAATACTACTAAAATGATCCAGCAGCAGTGCAGGGTCCTCTGGCTGGTTGCCTCACAGTGGCCCGACACTCGTAGTCTCCGTGTGGACTTCCGACCCAGGGGTGTGACATAGTAAGTCTGGACTGTAAGTCTGGACTGCGAGATTGAAATGAGCAGCGTTGGAACGATAGGACAGCAACCTGAAAGAAATTGAGGCAGCAATAAAAGAGGTAAACATATAAATGTCATTGCTCGTTTGAAAGGCTGAATTGTTTCCACACAGCTGTTTTGTACATTATGCACTGCATTGAAATCCGTTCGAACATTTTGAATTAAAAAAAAAATCATTGGGAGTTTATTCACTTTTTTCGTTCCTCAGCTAGAGATTTGCGCACGTGATCAATTATACCTACCATGAAGGTAGCCGAATTCCGACTTCAGTGATGCTCGATTATCTTTCCAAGCTTTATCAGTTCGATTTCTCCTTGGGGACGCAGGAAGAGGGATAGGATCTTTTAAAATGAACAGCACCCCCACCTTCTGGATACCTTTTTTATATCATGTACATCCTTTCTGTGGGTGTTTGTCTTTTATCTTTCCGTCTCTCTTACTTATTTTTCTGTCTTCCTTGTACACTTCTTGAATGTTAACAGCAAATCTGACAATTTTTTTTTTTTTTTATAATGAGCTACCCTGTTGTCAGAATATGTCTACCCGAGCCAGCAAGCAAATGCACCTATTGAAGAGTTACACGCACACGAGAAAAATAGGCAATAAGCGTTCCTTTAAAAAAAAAACCCAAAACATTCAGACAACACTTAAGCAAAAGCAACAAAAAAAATCAGTCCTGTCTTTTTTCTTGATTTTTAAAAAAAAGTGAACAGCATTTCACCAATACACACATTAGACATCCGTCAGTCTCGGAAGACTATGGAGTTGCACCCTAGGTTCCAGAGTGCAAATCCTGGGTAAATAAGTCTGGAGGGCAAGCCAGTACCCATGCAGAAGACAGTACCCTCCCCTTGGAATGGTTCACTGGAAAAGCAATGGCCAAAATGAATGGTTCCAGTGCCGTCACAGGAGCCACCTGAACGTCGCCATATGGCAGTGACGATGCAGGCCAAGACGTCTATTTCTCTTAAGATAATAGTTAACCTAGATCAATAACTTCTGAGGATATTTGTGAGAATGAAACTGCGTACTTCAGACACAAGTTAAAATCAATGCACTATCCCCTCTTTGCACGAGTCACATTATCATTATGCTGAACGACATCTATGTCGAAAATTGTAGTAAGTTTTTGTCTCCAGGGTAGTTTGGATGAAGACATTTCCGTTTAGAACTATCAGTGTAATAGATATGATCATGTACAACATTACTCCAGTCGCACCTCTCTCTCTCTCAATGGCCAGATGAAAAAAAATGTTTTTGAATGTTTATCTGTAACCCAATAAAATGTTTTTCATTCATTCTCTCCATCTCTCATGGATATGGAAGGACATGCGTGTGTTAAAAGCTTCTGTGAGTACAATTTCAGACAGAGGGAATAAAGAGTGACCTTGTGTACAGTAAGAGTAATAAGCCATTGCATCGACACTATTGGTTCCTAAGGGGCCACTTAGACATAACTTTCTATTATGCTCGTCTTGTTTTGTCTTTCTTTTTTCATATTTAACCCATGTCTGGTCTCGTGTTATGAATACAAAATGGGAGCTGTTACAAGCCATACTCATATTTATAGCTAAGTGTAGGTTTATGTATTATTTCTAGATTACAAGAAACAGGACTCCATGGTTAAAATGTAGGTAGACCAATCAATACATTAATGAATATGGACGATACCATGGACAACACGTATAAACATTAATATACAAATACAAGCAAGCGGGAAAAAGATAGTACTACACGTAAAAGTATATGTCAGTACTCCACATTGGCCCTTTTCTGTTACCAAAGAGTAGATAAATTCGTGTTACAGTTACGCCACACTGTTACAGACAACTCTGGTGACCAGTCGACCTGACAAATCCTTTTAACACCCACCTCTCCCTCAGCAAGATCCTGAAAAAGGCAGAGAGAGAGAGAGAGAGAGAGAGAGAAGAGAGAGAGAGAGAGAAAGAATGGAGTCACAGACAGAGAGACTGAAAGGCTAAAGAAAAGGGATCGTGATTGATTTCAGTGGACTAGTGGAGAGAAAGATGGAACAGCCCAATTACCTGACAGTTTGACTTGTTTATCTGTGTCACAAGCCATTTTCTCCCTACCTTTCAGACCGTAGATAGAAAGACAAAAGACAAACTGACCCAAAAAGGATGTAGCAAATCCAGCCAAAAGACCCTGGGCCAGACTTGCCAGGTGCTTTACGGCAGCGCAAGACATTTTCGCTGTAAAATTTCAAAGAATAATGCAAGTGGAAACGAAAACGGCGAAGAAAAAGACAAACACACAGGTTGGCAGACGAAATATCAGGTAGACTGGTAGCGTGCTTCAACCACTTACTCTTAAGAAAGAAGGTAGGGGGTGAAAGAAGAGCTGCTGGGTAGGGTATGGAGGTTAAAGAAAAGTATCCAGATTCCGATGTCTGTTGCGTGATGCACACAACATTGCTTACGTTATTTCTTCTTCACCTCAGGCTTAAACACAGACATCTGTACTTCCATCACTTCAAGTTGAGAATACTTTTTGTTGTTGCTTCTGCTATTATAGTCATCATTGTGTAAGCTGTGCACGGGAAATGTATTGGGTACTGGTAGGGTGTATTGCTTCTTTTTGTAAAGGCAATAAGTGTTTATCAATGTGCTTGTCTGTATGTCTGCCTCTCATTGTGTCTGTTCTCGTCTCTATTTCTCTCTCCTCCTCTCTGTCGTGCAAAGTAGGCAGCGCTAATTTATCTGATGTTCACGTTCTGGGCTTAAAGAAACGTGCTGATCATAGCCAGCTCATGATTTTGGTCATTGGTTAGTAGTTCATACCAAGACTGTATTCATATCACTGTCGCTTCTGAGGCCAAGAGTACATTTTCGTCTCCCACTCTAGCTTGAATATCCAGTTTACTAATGTCTCAGATGATTACGTCACATCTGGAACAGACATGCTGAACGATTTTTTCATTGCACGTTCTTCTATTTTATGTTTTATTTGCTGCCTTATTTTCTTTAAGGTTCATGTCCTGTTGTTTTGAACACTGCTCATTTCAATCTCACAGTTATACCCAGATCTGCTATAATTTGCGATTAATCAATGTTGCCGTGGGATCTGTTACTGCGCAAAAGTTGCTATTAATCGATGTTGCCGTGGGATCTGTTTCTGCTACTGTGCAAAAGTCGGGATATGACAAGACTTGAACCTGAATTTTATCACATTTTCATATGTGCCTTATTTTTATAGGTGTGAATGCGCATGCGTGTGTGGCTACGCCCATTTACGCTGTGGCTTATATATTATGGTAGTCTGTTTAATCTATGAAATACTTGCATCTTAATCATCGTGCAATAAGGTACTTTTTGACGGTTTAATCACTCGATCTCATGTCCCAAAGGACGCAGGGGGTACATTAGAGAAGATGCAACAGAGATTTTTTTCCATGCTTCACAATCCTCTGTGGCTAGTAGGTCTTGCTGAGGATGGGCCGTCCAGTCTTTGATGTATGATTTCTTTTGCCTACCTCTTCTTCCCTTGCCTTTGTTCCTTTCAAGATGGTTTGACCAAACCACATGAGCTGTCTTTTCTTTATGGTGTAAAGAGCAAAGGCTTTTTGGAGCCAACACGCTTTTTGATTTCCTCGTTCACAGTGGTGTGTTCTTTGTATGATATTTTGAGGCGACATTTGTGCTCAAATGCTTGGATTCTCCTCTCTAACTCTACTGTCAGAGTACCTGATTCACAGCCATATAGGAAAATAGATGGTATTTGGAGCTGTTGTTGCTGCTGCTGATCCTCTCAAGTCTGGCTGGAGCAGATGCTACTGTTGCAATTCGACCTTTCACTTCCTTGTTTGATGTGCCATATCTTGTTAGGATGGAGCCTATTATATTTGAATGGCTAACCTCTTCCACTATTTCTCCAGTCATCTTTATTTCCGTGCTGTTATTACTTGCCCTGTTGATCCTGATCTTTCATTTCTCTGTACTAACCTTCATGCCATATGCACTGACTTAATCTGAAAAACTGTGAGGATCTGCATTTCTTGTTTACTGCTGCCCATGGTGTCAGTCTCCTCCGCAAATCTGAGGGTTCAAAAGGTTATTCCACCAATGGAGATCGAAGTGTGGTGGTTTTGCAGTTTGTCTGTCATGTTTTCGAGGACGAGGTTTGAGTATAGGTGAGAGAAGGCAGCCTTGGTGGACTGAACTGTGGTCTTGAAGAACTTGCCCACGTTATATTTCACATGATTTGCACTTCTTGTGTTCTCGTACATTGCCTTGATGCCTTCTATGAAGCAGTTGTCAATGTTGAAGTGCCGGAGTACTTGCCAGTGGCCATCCTGCCCTACTATGTCAAAGGTTTTTTTGAAGTGTATGAAATTATAGTAGAAGTCTTTTCAGTGTTGGAGACGCTTCTCTATCAGAATTCTCAGATTGAAAATTTGTTCTATTGTGCTGCGTTTTGGTCTAAAGCCTGCTCGTTCTTCTTACACGAGTTTTTCCGCCGAGTTGCAGTCTGTTGAGGACTACCTGCAGTGTGATCTTGCTAGGATGGCTTACGAGGCTGATAGTTCTGTAGTTCTGGCATTGCTTAAGGTTTTCTTTCTTTTGCAGGGATATCAAGAGATTTTGTCGATGCTTTTAGCCATTGTTTGGTGTCTTCAATCTTCTGACAAAGTTCTGCGTATACATTTCTTTGTCGCTTGCTGTTTCTTCCCTCCAGTTTTTACGAGTTCAGCTGGGATGTTATTGATACCAGGAGACTTCGCCTTCTTCTATAGCTGTGTCTGCTTTACACCTTAGTAGTGATGTGTTTTATCTTGGTGTTCAGGAGGTCTGCTAGCAACATGTTCGTATCGGCTTAGTAGGTATACATTCTCTCACAGTTTTATTTACAGCTTTGGAGGATGGCATTTTTTCCCTGTTGACTGTTAAGGGGAGTAAATAATGTTTTCCTGTCTCTTAATTCTTGCATCAAGGCGAATATGATAAAATACACATTACGATTATTCGTGCCTAGTCAAAGCCTACATTGGTGGAATTTACTTATGAAGGACTGCAGTTTCCGTGTGGAAAAAAACTAGTGTACTTTGACACGTTGATAATAATCTATAGGCGTTGTTAAAAGTATAGTTTTCACTATCGAGTTTCAATTATTCATTAATTTTTATTAGTTGTTCATTCTATCTTACAATACTCTATTTACTCCAGTTTTATTCTCATCTTTCATTTCGTTTGGTTTTACATGACAAGAGAATAAGCAGTGATACTCTTTTCTAGTACTGTGCACTGTGATTTTTTTAAAAAATCAATTTAGTATGTAACCCGTTTCCGACCTGCTTCCTTTATTAAAGATGGGTGAGAAGAGACCAAAGGGAACTTACCCGTTTCTTCCGGAAAACACAAAGGCTGCTAATCCACTGCAGACCCAATATATATATATATATATATATATATATATACATATATATGTTTTCTGTACTTTTTCCTTTTAACTTGTATTACACCTGTATCTGTCTCCCTCACTGTGTCGTTTTTTTCAAAAGAACCTTATAAAATAGTAACTGCGTGTACAAGTTATGAAATAAACTTTAACACGACAAGCATCTTAGTGGTATATATCTGTAAACATTTAAGACGTGAATGTGATTACTCCATAAATTCACTGGAATATATTTTTGTTTTTATTATCATTCTACATGTAAACTCCTATCTATATCTGTTAATGACTTTAAATTCCTACTGTCTTTCCAAAATTTAGAGAAAATACAAAATTCAATTTTGTAATGAACAATAATGTTTTAAGTCAATAATTTATAAAATCTGCGAAATTTCTCATCTCTATAATTTTCTTTGGCATTTGTCACACATATACTATGATGAGTAAGCTCGTATTTCTTTTCTGTACAAATTTTCCACACTTAATTTAGGAATTGGAGCGAAATACATGCGTTATTCATTTTGTTTCCTCAGGCCAACTCTACTGATTCGTTATTCAAATGTTGTTTAGTAGGGTTACACAAAAAGTAAGTAGTATAATGATTACTCATAAAAATGAGTATATACATAGTTGGTAATTCACATGTAGTAAAGCAAGTACAATAATATGTAGCTAGTACAATAACAATGATGGGGGTTTTTGCCTCAAGAGTATGTGAGACTAATTATTAAAAAGTAAGCATTTATTGTCACAACTACTTGGAATATCTTAATAAAAAGAAATTGAATTTATAAACCGTCTGAATTAAATACAATCTGTTCATTTTATCTTTATACAAATTGATTTATTCCATCATTCTAATCATCACATAGATGGTCAGCTGCAAAGGAATTGCTTAAGATTTATATTTTTTTTCTGTCTTTGTCAGGACCTTGTCGAGCTGTAGAATTGTGCACTCTTTAAGGTTTTCTTTCCATTTCTTCCTCCTTGGACAGTATTATGTGCAGTAAATCATCTTGCAACTTAAATTTTCCTCTTTTTTTAATAAATTTTCGTAAACCCCGAGCTTTTGTTTATACATTAGTTCTTTACTTATGTGGTCTGTGTACGACATAGGAAGAAGTATTGTAGAGCATCTCACTTCTGTAGTAGTCTTGTGGCCATATCTGCAGACAGTGTCATAAGCATTTGGGAGTCCCAACTTGAAATGATGGTGAATTTCTCTCTCTCTCTCTCTCCAGATTACTATGTAATGATGATAGTTAGTCCGGACAGGATTGTTGTTTGTGGAAGTATACCAAATTTTGTAATGAACTGTAAAATCAATTCTTATATTGCCGCGTTATTAGTCAAGTCGCGTTATTAATCATCAGTTTGTAGTTGGAAACTGTGGTTAAAGTTGTTCTGAACAATCCTTTCTGAGAAAACCAGATTTGTGCGTACCGCGATTTATGATTCTTATTCCGATTATGTTGTCTTGATTACCGTAATATTTTTTTTTTTTTTACAACAGCTACGATTCTGTCGAGGATGATGTTGCAAAAAGTCGGTGAGAGTATTAGTTAAAAACATATCCATATTCTGTATTAGCAAGTATATCTTTAAGCTGTCTCACTTCTCTTTTTCTTTTTTCTTTTTTAAAATGATTTAAAAGGTTGTCGGCCACTTGTACGTACCTACTCTCATGAAGACTAGTGTAGTATTAAATGTCTATTATGCACTTCTCTCTACTAAATTAATGATATGCACAGTAATACTAAACGATATGCACAATTATAGTATCAGACTATATTTTTTTTAATGATCGAAAATTAGGTGAAAATTAGGTATTTATGGGCTGTCTTCCATCGATAATAGGAAAGCTGAAAACATGTTGTTCTTCTTTCACTACTTCTCTTTTAGTAGAAAACGTCTTTTCATTTGACGGATACCCTAGTCCCATTATGCAAAATCCTGACATATGTTGTAGATATTTCCATAACGCCCTCGGTCTGTCCTCTAAAATCCCGACAATTTGCAAATACTCCCATGTCGTCCTGGATTTTTCTCTCCCCCCTCGACTCCGTGCTTATGCAGGATTGTCTTTGCTTTTCTGACCGTAGAATTATCCTATTTAAGTTTAGCTTTCTTTACGATTGGGTCAAGTAGTTTGCTAGATTTCCTTATACCCACTTTTTGCTTACTTGGGCCTACTTATGCTAGGCCTACTGGATTTGCAGGGACACATCCATCTACGAACGCCATAACCGGGTTTAAGAACAATATGCAATTTTACCTGCTTTCCTAAAAGACATCTGTACAATCATGTGCTTGGAACACTAGGCCTATATACAAGCAAACACCACTTAGAAACTACGTTTTCGAACGAACGTTTGACGAAGACACCTACTACTATAATGTTGCGATTACCTCGTATAGGCTAAAAATTCCTGCGATTGGCCTATACATTTTTTTTTTTTTTTTTTTTTTGCAAAAGAGCGAATGAGCCGTTCATTTGTAAACTCGACAATGTTTTTACATGAGGTGACTAGAACGTGCATGCGACTAGAATGTTCGTGTTCATCGTTCTGGACGATCTACCGTATTTGACCCTTCTTCAGATATAATAAACAATTCAGAGGACGTAACAAACACATGATCTCCTCAGTCAGAGGTTTGTTGCTGTTCTCAGATTTCTATAGAAATCTTGGCCTGCATCCGCAGCCGAATGCGCAGGCCATGCGCGCGATGGCGACTCATCAGCCATCTTACATAAAAAGAACGGTAGACTGCAATTCACAGGTTTCCGCCGTATCTAGGGCAAAAACGGGCATTATTTATTCTTAAGTAAAAGTAATCTTAATCAAAATTCAGATTTAGAAGGTTGACATCGTCCTATTAATTATGGTAATATTTTTATATGTATAAGATTAGTTTTGGGGTTATCAAAGCTAGTTTAAACAATTAAAACTGAATTCAGCGGCATAAATCAACATTTCGTTTCGGTAAATAAAGGGACTGAATTCATATCAGATAAACCAACGACGGAAACATCTCAACTATTTGGTGAAATCAATTATAGACTACACGAAACATTCTCGCACAAACTATTGAACACTATGGTTGGAGAATTTTAACCTTGTAAGGCGATGTTTTGTCTGTTGATTATTTTCAAAAAGGGAGGGGCGATAACGAAGAAACAAGGGAGGTCATAGCCACTGAGACAAGATTTCGGTCCTGTTCATTGTGCTTTTCAAATAAAAACAAGTGTGTATATATTTGAAACACTGTTTTAAAGTTTCTCGCTTAGATTTTCCAGTTTCACACATGCTCAGAATTTATTAAACGACCGTCTGCCCACCATTAAGGTAGCCACATTCCGTCTTCGGAGATGTTGTCTTAACACGACCCAGTTTGACACAGTACTAGTGTGCACGCGTTTTTTGTTTGTTGCTGTTTGGGGGGTTATTTTTGTCTTCACCTTTACCTATCTGTAGTCCCGAAGACTGTTGAGACAATACTGAAGATTTTGGAACCAGCTTCCTCCACTTCCCACAGTTCTCTGCACTCTGTAGCAAATTGGTCCGCTCAGGGCCAGTCACTCTCTGATGTACCTCTGGAATGCCTACTCGCACTTGCGTTTTTGTGTGTGTTAATTATGTGTGTGTGTGTGCGCGCGCGAGCAAGCAAGCAAGCGCACGCGCGCGCGCGCGCGCGCGCGCGCGTGTGTGTGTGTGTGTGTGTGTGTGTGTGTGTTTCATTTTAATGATTTACTTATTGTTTTATATCCAGGGTAATGAAATAAGCACTCATGTGCTTTTCTTTCGTCCAGTCCCCGTGTGTATGCAGTTGTGTAAATATTGTCATCTGTTCCCGCCGGCACACAATGGCCTGCTCTTACGAAAAGCGGAACAGGATTGAACGTGTACGCAAGATGTTGTGCGTGCGTTCGCACACTAGGCCTCGGTTAACAGTCTCATCCGAGAGACTTTTGGGGAGTGTGTGTGTGTGTGTGTGTGTGTGTGTGTGTGTGTGTGTGTGTGTGTGTGTGTGTGTGTGTGTGTGTGTGCGTGTGTGTGTGCGTGAGTGCATGCGTGCGTGCGTGCGTGCGCGCGCGCGCGTGTGTGTGTGTATGTGTGTGTGGCTACGACACTGCGCTGTGCTGCGATGCATCATATTGTATATTATTTTTAAAATTATGTGTCATACTATGCATTGCTGCGTACACTGCACCAGCATTCGTTCCGTCGAACTCGCTACCTTCAAGCTAGGCAGACCATTTTGCGGCTGTGGTGTTGCCACAAGACTGGCGCCACACATATCAAAGATGCTAGTGAAGTATGTGCGCAAACAAGAGAGCACTCTTTTGGTGCTGTGGGCTCTGTTCCTGTGCAAAAGTCAAGGTAGGACGGGACTCAAACCTGCCCTTTATCAAATCTTAAAGTTTGCCCTACTCTTGTGGGCTGTGTATTAGCGCTATAGCGAGCGCACGCGTGCACAATTTCTTATTTGTGTGTGCGTTTTTTCTTTGTGCGTGTGTGTATGTGTGCGTTTAATTATTTTCTTTCTTTCTTTCCTTCTTTCTTTCTTTCTTTCTTTCTTTCTTTCTTTCTTTCTTTCTTTCTTATTTATGTATCTATATATTCTTATATATAACCTGCCCGTTGTCACATCTTTTCGAAATATGCCTTATTCTTAGGGTGTGTATACACGCGCCCATGCCTACATGTGCTTGTGTAAGTCTGTGTGTTTCTTATTTTGTGCGTGTGCGCGGAGCAGCGGCCCTACACTTTTCTGTGGTGTCTTGTATTATTATTATTATTATTATAGTAGTATAGTATAGTAAGTAGTAGTAGTAGTAGTAGTAGTAGTAGTAAGTAGTATAGTAGTAGATAGTAGTAGTCTTTCGGATGAGACGATAAACCGAGGTCCCGTGTGTAACACGTCACTATTTAGCGCACGTAAAAGAACCCACGGCAACAAGGGGGTTGTCCCTGGCAAAATTCTGTAGAAAAAAGCCAATCTGATAGGGAAACAAATACAGTTGCATGCAGGAAAAAGAAAAAAAAAATGGGTAGGCGCTGCACATGTGACGATGCGCTCTCCCCGGGGAGAGCAGCCCAAATTTAATGCAGAGAAATCTGCTGTGATATAAAGTGGTACAAAATACCAAAAAAATACAAAAAAACAAAAAATTATTATTATTGTTGTTGTGCTGCTGTTGTTGTTGTTGTTTTATTATTATTGTTATTATTATTATTATTATTATTATTATTATTATTATTATTATTATTAATTATTATTATTTATTATAGTTTATTTAATTAGGTTTATAGTAGTATAGTAGTAGTAGTTAAGTAGTAGTATAGTAGTAAGTAGTATAGTAAGTAGTAGTAGTAGTAGTAGTATAGTAGTAGTAGTGTTATTGTTTTTATTGTTGTTATTGTTTGTTGTTGTTGTTATCATCATCATTATCATCATCATCATCATCATCATCATCATCATCATCATCATCATCATCATCATCATCAGCATCGCATCAGCATCGTCATCATCATCGTCATCATCATCATCATTAGTAGTAGTAGTAGTAGTAGTAGTAGTAGTAGTAGTAGTATAGTAGTAGTAGTAGTAGTAGTAGTAGTAGTAGTAGTAGTAGTAGTAGTAGTAGTAGTAGTAGCATTATTATAGTATTATTATTATTATCATCATCATTATTATCATTATGTGATGATGATATGATGATGATGATGATGATGAGATGATGATGATGATGATGATGATGATGGTGCTGATGATGGTGATGGTGATTGTGATTTATTATCATTATTTTTTTTATTTTTTTTATTATTATTATTATTATTATTATTATTATTATATTATTATTATTATTATTATTATTATTATTATTATTATTATTATTATTATTATTAGTTTAGTAGTAGTAGTAGGAGTAGGAGTAGAGTGTCATTATAATGCTTACTATTATTCTTATTTTTCTTCTTCTTCTTCTTCTTCTTCTTCTTCTTCTTCTTCTTCTTCTTCTTCTTCTTCTTCTTCTTCTTCTTCTTCTTCTTCTTCTTCTTCTCATCATCATCAGCAGCATCAGCATCACATCAGCATCATCATCATCATCATCATCATCATCATCATTATTATTATTATTATTATTATTATTATTATTATTATTATTATGACCTAGCAAAAGTATCTCATCTCCATTGCCTGTATCCTTCTTTCAATGTCTTTGTTATGGTCTATGTTTCACATGCGTACACAAATATGGACAAGATTAGAAAGGACTGATCAATTTCCGACGATTGGATCATTTAAGCTGTCAAGTCTGAAATGTATCGTTAAATAGCCCCGAATCTTGCTACTTCTGAGGCGCAGTCTTGCGTCATCACAAGCTCATGATCGCTTCCTAAGGCCACTCCTGGAAAGTCCCTGTCTTTCTGTCCCCGTCGCACTGTCTGTGTCTGTCTGTCTGTCTCGAACTTTGACGTATCATGTTGAACAGTACCACTTGTATATTAAACACTGTGTTCTATGACTATTGTGATGTGTTTGTGTTTGAACAGTGAATATCCATGTCATGGCTGATGTAATATGCTTGTTTTCATACTCATTGTGACGCTTCAACTTTCATTGTCTGGTGGTAGTAGTATGTTTACAAATGTACAGTAAAAGTCTAAAGTCTGGTCTTAACTCTCTCTCTCTCTCTCTCTCTCTCTCTCTCTCTCTCTCTCTCTCTCTCTCTCTCTCTCTCTCTCTCTCTCTCTCTCTCTCCTCTCTCTCCATCTCTCTCTCTTTGTGTCTCTGTCTTCTGTCTGTCTGTCTGTCTGTCTGTCTGTCTGTCTGTCTGCTCTGTCTGTCTCTCTCTCTTCTCTCTCTCTCTCTCTCTCTCTCTCTCTCTCTCTCTCTCTCTCTCTCTCTCTCTCTCTCTCTCTCTCTCTCTCTCTTTGTTCTTTCTTTCTTTCTTTCTTTCTTTCTTTCTTTCCTTCTTTCTTTCTTTCTTTCTTTCTTCCTTTCTCTGTCTCTGTTTGTCTGTCTGTCTGCTGCCTGTCTGTCTGTCTCTGTATGTCTGTCTTTCTCTGTCTCTCTGTTTCTGTCTGTCTGTCTGTCTGTCTGTCTGTCTGTCTGTCTGTCTGTCTGTCGTCTGTCTGTCTGTCTGTCTTCTCTCTCTCTCTCTCTCTCTCCTCTCTCTCTCTCTCTCTCTCTCTCTCTCTCTCTCTCTCTTCTCTCTCTCTCTCTCTCTTCTCTTATTTTCTCTCCTGTGGCAGCACAAAAAGCTGGAGAGGTACTAGAAGATAAGTGTAAATGAAACTGTCTTTTCAAGATGTGGGGCTAGAAGCAGCTGTCTTTCTTTCATTCTTTAAAAAAAAAAGCTATTTAAAACCTCGTCAATTATTAATTTCTAATCCCTATCCTATTTTTTGTAAAAGAATATTGAAAAAATAAGGCTTGGTGAAAGTACCATTCATACGGATTCTTCTGAGTGTATTTTCAAATGAAGAAAATGAATAATAAACAAGTTTTTTTATTTATAGAAGGCTCTAGAATAAGTATAACAATAGCTTTTTTATATATTTCCAGCTCAAATGTGATCTTTACGAGCAGAATGAATTAAAAAAAGAGTTGAACGTATTAAAATGGGGTAGGAATAGTTGAAAGCCAATTTTAAAACGTCGACTACACTCACAAAGAGAAGGTTTCTTTGTGAAGAAAATAGCTTGATGTGTTTCTCAATGGTGAATGTTAAATAAAGGATAGAATCGACGAATGGGAACTTTGCATGAAGAGCTCTCCTTTAAGAGTACCAGCTTCATGCTTTTTTAAAGACATTATTTTTCAGAATTTAGTGGGTCGTTTTGGATTACACAGACACAGACATAGACATACACTCAAACACACATACACACATGCACACACACATACACATGCCGCACACACCACACACATACACAAGCACACACACATGCGCGCGCGCGCACACACACACACACACACACACACACACACACACACACACACACACACACACACACACACGACGTAACCAAACATAGAACTTCCCTGTTCGTAATACCTATTCTCTTTCCATCAACTCTTTACAGCGGTACTTTCGCTCTTTTCCCTAACTTTTCCTTAGAGCACACACTACGCCATTTTCTCTTCTTCCTTCAGTCTATGTCTACCCACAGCTACAGTAGAACGAATGGTTGTTGGTGAGTCCAAAGATTGGTGCTCTGCTAGGATACTTTTAAGTCCACACACTTTGTATGCGGCTCACAACTTTAACAACTATGGTATCGTCGCTGAGCGTGCTTACACATTCGAAACAGAAATATTTTTACTATAGACTTGCCTTTTATTTAATTAATGGATACTAGATATTTTACTGTAGTGATGACTTCATGTTATTTTTTTTGTCCAGACTTTTAATCGTGATATATATATTATGATACTTTTTTTAAAGTGACATTTGTTTTTGTGATTCATTTTGTTTGTTTGAGGTTGATCAAGGTATAATCAATTTTTTTTTTATTCTTTGGCAAACTGCGTGTCTTCACTTTGTCACATGGAACGTGTTTTGATGTTGACTGGCTAATTGGCTGGCTGGTTTACTGATTAGCTGGTCGGGTATTGGTTGGTTTGTTGTGTCTACTTTTTCGCATTTAAAATTTGTGATTGTTCCTTTCCTTATATTGCCTGTTTGAATGGATTTTTTGCTATGTATGTGATGTTTGATGGTTTGTTTGAAATCATAACGCATTATTTTCATCATCTTACTGTTGCAGATAGTGGAGAAGGAAGAGACAGTGCCAGGAGACTGACCTTTGGAGGAGTTCTTCCAACAACCACCATCAACAGTAGTTGGACACTGTCAGAGAGTGATAGAATATATAGAAATTGCCCAAATCGTGGAGTCATATTGTGCGTTTGTATTTTCTTTTTACGTATGGAAACTGTAACAAGCGTGTGTCAGCTTCCAAAAGGATAAAACTACCCTGAGTGTAGATGGTAGTTTGTGTCAAAATTTTTGAATTGAAATTGTAAAAGTATAGACGACATCTGTGTGTGCTTGATATGCAGACTTGGTTTTGGCTGTAAACATTGCCACAGTTCCTATTTCCCTTTTTGGGGGTTAGAGAAAATCGAGCATGCTAGACTTCAACATTCATCTAAATCTAGTTTGCATGTCTACAATACAGCAAAGAGCAAACAATGTACAAAACATTACCTAGACACTGTAGGAAGCCATTGATATCCCACCGTCCCTCGCCCCCATTTGGATGACGCAGAGGCAGTACTTGGGTTTTCGAGCTATCATTTATTCTCATTCGGCCCAGACTTGCTTGACACGTCTGGTCTCATTTGCATTTTAAAGTGTAATTGATGACATCTTACTCTTGGCATCTTGGATGCCGCTGGATAGCTTGCCTCGAGGCCCCGAGCTATCTGCCGTGGCAAACAAACCATTTGTTATCGTAAAACCAAAATGGATGTGTCAAAAGAGAGAGCTGCGCCTTTCTTCTCGAGCACAGTGAAGAGCAAAGCTTGCCGAGGCGTAGTGAGTGGGAGGAGAGACGCAGGGACGAGGTAAGGAGAGCCTCTCTGACCAACAGTGTCTTGCTTGCAGCGTCCTGTGCTCCCCGCTACCAGGGGCTCCGTGTACCGCAGTGTGGTTTACTTCTGTGTGCCTGGTGCTGTGTCTTCACCACAGCCCTCACCATGGCTCACAAAGCTTCATCGCTGACATGTTTCAAAGTGTTGCTCTTCAGTTTCCTCGTGACCAGAGTGCCTTTGTGTTCTGGTGGGAGCACAGCATGTAGACGTGGTGGGTAGACAGTCACAGTTGACAGAAGGAAGGACTTCACCCCCCATTCAGCCGCTAGGTGTTAGGACACAGTCTCTGACTGTGCCGGGTCATCAGTCACGAGGATCACTGCAGCAGTCACCAGGTAGAGTTGAGGCATCACAGACATCATCCAGGTTGTATCAAGACGAGCCCCAGTGTAGAAAAAAGCCAGTGAAGCAAAACTTACCCAGACTCTTTCCGTCATGGATTCCTCAACCTCACCACACAGTGCATCGTAAACTGACAGCAGCTGCCACGTTCCTGCATTTAGAAACCCGGCTATCCATGCTGAACACTAAACGGGCAAAGCTAAGGACAGAACGCTCGCGACTGCACGCCAAACAGTCCATGATCAAAAACAGGAAAGCCAAACTACAAGCTTTCCGATTGCGCTTACACACCAACAGGAGGAATCTCAACGAATCTGAGTTTACCACCAGACGGTCACACCTCAAAGCCCAGTGGTCGTGGCTCAAAGCTCAGCGTGCCCATGTGAAGGTGAAGAGGATGCACCTCAGGGCCAAGAGGTTTGGGCTGAAGGCCAAACTGGTGCATGTCAGAGGCAAGCTGTCCAGACTGATGGCTGCCTCGCCACGTATCCTGTCCAAACGATCTTTGTCAGTCAACACACTTCTTCCATCGATGCAATTTAAGCCCTCTTTTGAAACCAATTCCTCAAAAGCGAACAGGGACTGGTCACAACCAACACCGCGCATTCACCTACAAGGTCTAGGGGCAAACGATGGAAACTTCATCATGAGTCACACCCAAAACACAGCAACACGTCACATATGAATGCCCCTAACTGCCGAACACTGCTGAAAAGAGCCAAGCGGTCACAACAGCTGAGTGGTCAGCCTCCACACTCTCCTGGTCCCCAACTGCAGCTGACCAGGGGTCACAATGAAGCCACCGTGACCATGACCGCTTCTAACGGAAGTACGCGGGACCTGTACATCGCGGGGTTGTTCCCCTTCACTGGAAGCCTTGGAGCTATCGGCAATGGAGTGAAGCCGGCTGTAGAATGGCCCTGCGCCACATCAACAACGATTCCTCCGTGCTGCCGGGCATAACGCTGCACGTGTCTTACAGTGACACCAAGGTCAGAGGCTGTGTGTTTTGTTTTGTGTGGTTGCTGGTGTTGTGTTAGTGTTAGTGTTAGTGTTAGTGTAAGTGTGTGTGTGTGTGTGTGTGTGTGTGTGTGTGTGGTGTGTGTGTGTGTGTGTGTGTATCAGTTGGGGTAGGGGTAGTTTTGTTTTGTGTGTGTGTGTGGGGGGGGGGGGGGGGGTTGAGGCTGGGGGGGGGGAGTTGGGGTGAATGTTTCGTGGTGTGTGTGTGTGTCTGTTGTGTCTGTGTCTTGTCTGTGTCTGTTCGATTCTGGGTATGTGTTGTGTGGGGGGAGGGCGTTGGGAGGGGGGGGGGGCTATGTGTGTATGGCTAGCTTTCTGATCGTGCCTCATGTCTTTATTCTACTTCTTTGTCTGTCTGCTTGTCTGCCTATCTGTTTCTAGTCTATCTGGTTCTCTCTCTCTCTCTCTCTCTTTCTCAGCTCTCTCTCTCTCTCTCTCTCTCTCTCTCTCTTCTCTCTCTTCTCTCTCTCTCTCTCTCTCTCTCTCTCTCTCTCTCTCTCTCTCTCTCTCTCTCTCTCTCTCTCTTCTGTCTGTCTTCTCTCTGTCTGTCTGTCTGTCTGTCTGTCTGTCTCTTCTGTCTTCTGTCTTCTCTGTCTCTGTCTCTGTCTCTTTCTCTCTCTCTCTCTCTCTCTCTCTCTCTCTCTCTCTCTCTCTCTCTCTCTCTCTCTCTCTCTCTCTTTCCTCTCTCCCACTCTCCGTCTGTGTGTATGTACATGTATGTGTGTATGTATGTATGTGTATGTATGTATGTGTATGTATGTATGTTGTGATGTGATGTGTGTGTATGTGTGTGTGTGTGTGTGTGTGTGTGTGTGTGTGTGTGTGTGAGTGGGCACGTAAGTGCGTGCGTGCGTGTGCACGCTCTCAAAGGAACTTGGTGATGAGAATATCGATAATTTCGTCTGCTTTTTTCTCTTTTGGCTGTGATTGATCGTGTCTGTTCCTCTTTGGGATGGAGAAAAGGACTGATGTAGTTGCACTCTTGCCCTTGCGTACTTCTAGTAGTAGCGAAGATGCCGTGGAGAGATGCATATATATAAAAGTTTTGCGAATACGTGTAGGCGTACACACATACACACACACACAGATTCACAGACACATACACACACAATCACAACACAAACATAACACACACACCAAGCATAAACCACACAACTAGCACAACACAACAACATAAACACATACACACACAACATAAACACAACACACACAATCATACAACACATACAACATACAACACATCAACACACATACATACATACATATGCATACATACATATACAATACATACATATACATACATACATACATACACATACATACAATACATACATACAATACATACATACATCATACATACATACTCATACATACATACATACATATACATACACATACATACATAATCATACTACTATACATACATACATACACAATCAGCCACATATGATTGCAACTGTTCCAACATTGATAATGACTTAAAGAGGTATACAACACAAATGATATAGTACAAATCAATAAAGTATAGTATTCGTACATGCACTGCCAGAAGACAGGTTTAAATATTCTACTGAAACTATCATGTATTATCTTTTTCGTTAGGCTTTATTATCTATCGATACCTTATGCACATAAAATACGCTTGCACATATCTTCACACACACAAACACATAACACACAAAAAACACACACACATACACACACATACACACACACACACACACACCCGCACTCACAAACACACACACACTCACACACACAAAAAACATACATATACATGCACGCACGCACGCACGTACGCACACACACATACGTACACAGACACAGCATGATCATATTGCGACATATCCACATACATTTCACTTGTTAAGTGAGGCTGTCAAAAGATAGAAATTTGTTAGAAAAATTCAACGTCCTGGCAAGTGACATCACTGTCAATATCATGTCATAACACTTGGTGTCACACTGTCTTGACATGCAACATTATTTGGCTCCATCTGAATTATCAGACACACACACACACACACACACACACACACACACACACACACACACACACACACACACACACACACACATATACATAAATACATATATATATATATATATATATATATATATATATATATATATAGATATATATATATATACGTATAGATAACAAATGAGCTATTTCTGATTCACAGTTTAACATTTCTCATCTGTGTTTGTTTGTACATGATAACTTTCAGCCCTTTTTGTGTTTGTTTTACTTGTTCAATAACTGCAACTGAGTTTTTAAGTACTACCGATCCAGAAGAATGACAACATTGGTGTCCCCTTAATCATTAGCATCTCAAAGACCTAGTGGATTATGCTTTTTCTTACGTTAGAGGAGGTCACGAGATTCAGAAGAATGACAACATTTGGTGTTCCCCTAATCATCGGTATCTCAAAGACCTGGTCGATTATGTTCTTTTCTTCCGTAAGAGGAGTGTCACAATATCCCAGGGTCAGACACACCATAGACTGCTTTGGGACTGGTACTAGCCACTAGAGTAAAACTGAAAATCCTGATTTATTGAGCGTTTACTTGTTCTCCCTACGTGTGTTGTTTGCTGTAAAGTACTAGACTCTGACTTCTCCAAAAGTTTGTTTAGACAGTAATCTATAGTCAGTATTAAGGCATGACAGAAAGTTTGATATATATATATATTACAATCTTAAATTCCAATATACTCTAAACTTTATTTTCCAGACTATGGAAATGCAGTAAACCCACTTTAAAAGTTTGGCATACTTTGCTTTGGGGCTTAGGTTGTGTGAGAAGTGACTGCACTTTAGCAGGGTCCATTACTGGGTAGGAAGTGGCTTCCACTAAAGCTGAGATATTGACTCGACACGCGATCGCCTAAAGTACACCTTGTGTGTGCACAGTACAGGAGAGGCTTTTTAGCGCGGTACATTCCAGAGAAAAGGTTTCCCGGATTGAGTTTAAATCAGGACAACAACGTGAGTCTAACTTCAAAACTAACCGTGATCACACTCTCTGTTTTCATCATGGAATTAGAAGGCTGAAGAAAATTTAATAACAATGCATAATAATATTCAAAGTAGAAGTTTTTTGAGATTGTATATATATTCCGTTCCACTGTTCCCATGCCACTCATTTCAATCTCCCCGCCACAGCCATACCCAGATGCACTATGTTCCATCCTCAGTGTCAGAAGTCCAAGGAGCCCATCAATACCAGGCCGCCGCGTGGCCACCAGCCGGAGGGGTCCTGCACGGCTGCTGGGTGGCTTTAGTGGTGTATATTGGTGACTGTTCTTCGCTAACATAGGCTGGACACCACATACATCTAAGCTCCTTACTAAAAACAGTATTAGCTCAGTCTCGGAGCCAGACTGAGTGAGTCACCCACATAAGGTGGCAACTACCATAATGTCCTTCCAGCGACCCTCCCCCGAGAGCTTCCAACACAAACTCATCACAGGCACAGAGATGTATGGGTAAACCGAACCTAAGGTCACCATGAGACCAGATCAACTAGGGCCACCGAATCAGAGGCATTTTTTATTTATTACATAATGATCAGTGGTAATGAGGATGACGAAATGATGCTGCTGTGGAAGTGCATCTGCTTTGAGACTACTTGACAAGGTTGTACGCTATGCTACCATCATAATACTCTCAGGACGTCAACCGGGCTCGAGAGATACAGACAACTGCACTATTGTTCAGGTAATATAAGCAACACTCTCAAATTGTCATCCGTAAAGCAGATGAAGTTCAACTGTGTGGTCTTGTAATCCCAATGAGCCCACAGCACACTCACTCTGTGTAGGAGCCAGCCAGAGTCCGAAAAATCTCTGTTACTCTTATAGGATCCAAACGTAAACCTGTGACCTCTCAGTCCAAAATCAAAGGCGCTAACCACTGCGCCATGGCAGCTGCACTACATAATACCAGTACCATGAACCAGCCACTCACGTAGTACCAAGCACAAATTCTTTCTGATCTGGGAAGAGTGCAGGGAAAGGCCATTAATGATTTTATCGGTTTTCGCTTCCTTCTCATTTGACTGTTCACGTCTGTTTCGTGTTAGGGGCGAAAACAAACCAGATACTAGCTCAGCGACATGGTTCGTGTGTGTGTGTGTGTGTGTGTATGTGAGTGTGTGTGTGTGTGTGTGTGTGTGTGTGTGTGTGTGTGTGTGTGTGTGTGTGTGTGTGTGTGTGTGTTTGTGTGTGTGTGAGTGTGTGGTGTGTATGTTGTGTGTGTGTGCGTGTGTGTGTTCGTGTGTGTGGAGGTTTTTTGTATGTGCGTGTGTGTGGGTGGTGTGTGTGTGTGATGTGTGAATGGTGAAGTGTGTGATGGTGAATGTGTGAATAGTATGTGATGAATCGTGATTTTGTGTGGATAAAGATGAGTGTGTAGAGGTGCAAAAAGAATGTGTGAAAATAGACGGAGAGAAAGACAGGGGGGGAGGGAGGAGTTGCAACAAAGAAAAGTTGACATTAGGAGACTGAAAGGGAGTGTGATCAAGAAAAACATACAGCAAAATACGCACACACACACACACACACACACCACACACACACACACACAACACATACACACACACACACACACACACACCTACACGCACACACACACACACACACACCACACACACACACACACAACACACACACTATCGACACAACAAGCAGCACCAATTACACACAAAACAAATACATACAACATAAACAACACAAACACACACACACCACACACACACACACACAACACACACAACACACACACACACAACCACACAACACACACACACATGAAAAAACAACAACAAATCAATGCTTATTCAATTACCATCTGGAAAAAAAATTTGACTTGACTTGACTTGACACACTACACTCACCCCCCCACACACACACACACCACCCACACACACACACACACACACACACACACACACACACACACACACACACACACACACACACACACACACACACACACACACACACACGCACACATACACACACATGTATGGCAGTTGACGCTTCAATGAAGTTTTCGCTGCAGCCTAGTGATGAAAGCCTATGCACCATCTCTGTTGGGAGTGAACGGCCTGTTGACTCCGATGTGACTGCCCTGATACCATTCAGAATGAAATACCGCTCCACCGGTTAATTGTTGCGGCACAGGATTAATCTGATGATGGGGCTATTGAAATAAGCTTGCCCTCTGTCTGTCTGTCTCTGTTTCTGTCTGTCTGTCTGTGTGTTGGTCTGTCTGTCTCTGTCTCTCTCTGTGTGTCTTCCTGTCTCTCTCATTGTATGTGTCTCTCCTTCTCTCTCCTTCTCTCTCTCTTTCTCTTCTGTCTCTGTCTCTCTGTAGGCGGATAGCCTAGTGGTCAGAACATTGCGCTGGCAATTTGAAGACCTGGGTTCGAGTCCGGTCGAGGAAATTTTCTTCTTGGAGTTAACATCAGTGCTGACTTCCACTCTCCCCAAAAGTCCGGATGAGACTTTAAACCGAGGCCCCGTGTGCGAATGCACGCAGAACATCTTGCGCACACGATTAATCCTGTTCCGCATTTTCGTAAGAGTAGGCCATCGTGTGCCGGTGGGAACAGATGACAAGATTTACAAAACTGCATACACACGGGGACCGGATGAAAAAAAGCACATGATTGCTTATTCTGTTATCCTCGATATAAAATAATAAATAAATAAATAAATAAATAAATAAATAAATAAATAAATATGTCTCTTTGTCTTCCTATCTCTGTCTCTGTCTGTCTCTCTTTCTCTCTCCGTTTCTCTCTGTCTCTCTGTCTCTCTGTTTCTCTGTCTGTGTCTCACTGTCTGTCTCACTGTCTCTGTCCCTGTCTGTCTCTGTCTGTCTGTCTGTCTGTTTGTTATATATATATATATCTCTCTCATCGATCTCTTGATGGAAAAGGGTTACATTTTGTTTAGTTTTCCCCCCATTTTTCTTGCTGTGACTCTGATGAAGTGGGTTTTTTCCTATTATCACTTTTTTATGATGATGCAGCTGCGCTGATCTTTGAACATTTAGGATGAAATACCGCTACAGTGGTTATCTGTTAGGGCCGAGATTGAATTAATGATAGGGCTATTGTCGTCAGCTGTCTCTGTCTCTCTAGCTCTGTCTGTCGGTCTGTGCACGTATTTACTGTATCTCTGCTTCTGTGTGTTTCAGCCTGTCTGTCTGGCTTGTGGGGTGACTTGCTCTATCTGCATGTCTGTTTTTTGTCTGTATGTCTGTCTATTTATGTATTTTTCTGCTTCGCGCACGCGTGCTGTGTATGTGTGTGTGTATATTGTGTGTGTGTGTGTGTGGTTGTGTGTTGTGTGTGTGTTTGTGTGGTGGTGTCTGTGTGTCTGTGTGCTGTCTGTCTTCCTGAGCCTTTCCTCCTCTCTCTCTCTCTCCCCTCTCTCTCTCTCTCTCTCTCTCTCTCTCTCTCTCTCTCTCTCTCTCTCCTCTCTCCCTCTCTCTCTCTCTCTCCTCTCTCTCTCTCTCTCTCTCTCTCTCTCTCTCTCTCTTTTCTCCTCCTCTCCTCTTTCTCTCTCTCTCTCTCTCTCTCCTTCTCTCTCTCTCTCTCTCTCTCTCTCTCTCTCTCTCTCTCTCTCTCTTCCTCTCCTCTCTCTCTCCTTCTCTCTCTTTCCCCTCCTCTTCCTCTTCCACACTCTCTCTCCTCTTCTCTCTCTCCTCTCTCCCTCTCTCTCTTCCCCCTCTCTCTTCCCTCTCTCTCCTCCTCCCCCCCCCTCTTTCCTCCCTCTCTACCCCTCCTTCTCTCTTTCCCTCTCTCTCCTTCCTTCCATCCTTCCATCTCGTTCTGTGTGCAATGTCAAGGCCGGAACGGAGCAGTTGCAGGACATTTATTAGCAGCACAGTGTGGATGCTGCAGCAGAAAATAGCCGAACTATCACATTGATGATTCTGTTTGAGGCAGCCTCCCATCGTTTCATGGGCCCTTAGCGATTCAGGTAGGGGGAATTTAAACACCTGAGGTGCGGTGTGCTTCCGATGATATTTGTTTATTGTGGTCGACAAGATGATTAAGGCTTTGCTTGCGCACACGCAGCACATGCCCGAACAGACTTGCGTGCAGATGATGTGTGATGTTGTTGAACGTGTAGTATAGTCGTGTGTGTTTTATTCAAGCAGATATGCAAACAGATACTGAAAAAGATGTGAGATGTTTAAATAAACACACACACACATATAGGTACGTACACACGAACACACACACAAACACGCACAACACACACACACACACACACACTCCACGAACACACAGACACAGAACACAAACATAGGCACACAAGACACACAAGACACAACAGACACACAGAGACACAAACACACAGAGACAGACAGACAGACAGACAGACAGACCCTCAGACAGACAGACAGACAGACAACACACACACACACACACACACACACACACACACACACACACACACACACACACACACACACACACCACACACACCGCTCAAACACTCAACACACAAGCACACAAAACCACACGCAAATACGCCAACTCCCTAAAACATCCAAAGCCGTCAATCTAAAAAAAAAATGTTCAAAATCATTACTAGCAACAACATCACCACCACACACCACCACCACCAGCCATCACCACCACCACCAACACCACCACCACCAACAACAACAACAACAATATTGCCATCGTCATCACTCACTCAGTAGCAACAGCAATAATAAGCTTCAGCAGCGACAGCAATGAGAACATTAAATAAACAAGTACAAAACATTCATCCCCACTAGTTTCGTGTGCATGGTCATTAAATTCCAAATACATGTGGAAGTCTGTGCCATTTTTCGTTCTGTGAATTCCATGAGTTTTAAATCGAATTCTGCTTTTAGGTGGGGCATTATTTTATATTTTGTAATAACAGGAAATGTGGTGGCAGATAGTTTTTTTGTTCAATGTTTCCAGTCTTGTTTTTGTTTTAATTTACTCCGTCTCTATCTCTATCTCTGTGTCTTCCTCTGTATATCTCTAATATGTCTGTCTAACTGTCTGACTGTCTGTCTGTCTGTCTCTCTGTCTTTGTGTCTCTGTGTCTCTGTGTCTCTATGTCTCTTGTTGTGTCTGTGTCTGTTCGTCTGTCTGTCTCTATGTCTCTATGTCTATCTGTCTGTCTGTCTGTCTGTCTCTAATCGTCTTCTGTCTGTCTGTCTGTCTGTCTGTCTGTCTGTCTGTCTGTCTGTCTGTCTGTCTGTCTGTCTGTCTGTCTGTCTGTCTGTCTCTCTCTCTTCTCTCTCTTCTCTCTCTCTCTCTCTCTCTCTCTCTCTCTCTCTCTCTCTCTCTCTCTCTCTCTCTCTCTCTCTCTCTCTCTCTCTCTCTCTCTCTCTCTCTCTCTCTCTCTCTCTCTCTCTCAGGTGCCAGCTGCATGCAAATGTTAGACTAACCAGTGGGTATTAGAGGACTCAAAATAGGGCAGGAATTATGGAATGGAGATTTAGATGTTGTTGGCGGATTCGATGATATGATTGACTTCAAGAAATTCTTTGTCATGTCGAGATGTCTGACTGTTTATGTCTGTTTCTGTTCTGAATCGTCTCTGTCTCTGTCTTCTGTCTTCTGTCTCTCTCTGTTCTGTCTGTCTGTCTGTCTGTCTGTCTGTCTGTCTGTCTGTCTGTCTGTCTGTCTGTCTGTCTGTCTTCTGTCTCTCTCTCTCTCTCTCTCTCTCTCTCTCTCTCTCTCTCTCTCTCTCTCTCTCTCTCTCTCTCTCTCTCTCTCTCCTCTCTCTCTCTCTCGCCCTCCTCTCCTCCTCTCGGCCATATTCTATCTGTCTGTCTGTCTTTCTGTCTTCCTGTCTGTCTGTCTCTGTCTCTGTCTCTGTCTGTTCTGTCTCTGTCTATTCTCTCTGTCCTCTCATTCTTTCTCTCTCTCTGCTTTGTCTTTTACTTTCGCTCTCTTGTATGCGTGTTTAGTGTTTCATGTTTTAGTATGAGTTACAAGATACTTTTACTAGCGGCTTATGTTTTAAATTCTTTTTTGAAAAGTCCTGCAAAAACAATGATGGACTGATCAACCAATGGCATATTACGTAACAGAAAATAAAACAACCGTGTAGAATAACGCCATAGAAGTAGAATACAACTCGAAAGAAAACAAATATCGACACAAAAGAAGAACAGAAAAAAAAACAAAAGAAAGAAAAAGAAAACAAGAAAAGATCCCCAGTTACATGGATGAAGATAAACTAAACCCGTTTTGAGCATCATCATCTTGGAAACTTTGTAGACTGGAAAAAAGTTAGAATGACATTCTACACGTTTCGTATACATGGGCTTAGCAATTAGATACACACACACACACACACACACACACACACACACACACACACACACACACACACACACACACACACACACACACACACACACACACAGCCGACACCATAGCGCCGCACGACGCGCGCCACACAACACAGCACACACAAACACACACAGAACACACACAGACACACACACAGACCACAACACAACACACACACAACACACACACACAAACACAAAACACCACACACACACACACACACACACACACACACACACACACATTGTCTCTCTTTCCTTCTTTCCTTCTGTCTTTCTTTCTTTTCTCTTTTTCTTTCTTTTTTTCAATTATTCTTTCTTTTTTTCTGTCTTTCTTTCTTTCATTAATTTTTTCTTTCTTTCATTCTTTCTTTTTTCTTTCTTTTTTTCATCCATTCATTCTTGATTGATTGATTGGTTGGTTGATTGATTGTTTGATTGATTGATTGATTGATTGATTCCATATTTTTTTCTTTCTTTTTTTAATCTGTTTTTTCATTTTTCCTTTCTGTATATTTTTTTTAACTTCTGAGCTCGCTTCTGTGCTTGTATATTTTTTTGCTTCTCTGTTAGATTAGTCTGAAGGTTTTTGGTATGTCTGTACGCTTCCTCGGTTATGGTTTGACCTCTAGATTTTTCTTTTTTGGTCCGCTTTTTTTATATTTGGGTTTTCCTGAAACAATGATGTATTGACGCTACTTCTCATTAATACTAAAGCAGGCAAATCTCCTATGATCAGCAAGAAATCTCCACAGACAGCATAGCTGATCGATAAAGAACAATTGAAAAGATGATTGGGTTTTTTTGCGGGAATAATAACTTTTCCTATTATTTTTCTTGGAATCTTTTCCTTCCACGAGATGAGAATGGTTTTACTGGGGAAAAGGGGGAAAAAGAAGAAGGAGGAATTGATGATCGGTGTAATGAGTACAGGATTGTGTGTGTGTGTGTGTGTGTGTGTGTGTGTGGTGTGGTGGGTGGTGGGTGGGTGGGTGGGTGGTGTGGTGTAGAACAGTGTGATTGTTGTGTGTGTGTGTGTGTGAGAGAGAGAGAGAGGAGAGAGAGAGAGAGAGAGAGAGAGAGAGAGAGAGAGAAGAGAGAGAGAGAGAGAAGAGAGAGAGGAGAGAGAGAGAAGAGAGAGAGAGAGAGAGAGAGAGAGAGAAGAGAAGGAGAGAGAGAGAGAGAGAGTGAGACTGAGATGTGTGAGTGTGGTGGGGTGAGTGTGTGGTAGGGGTAGGGGGGGGAAGTGTTTGCGTGATTGTATGTGTAGAGTGAGAGTGGGAGTAGAGTGCGATGTGGTTGGTGTGTGTGTGGGGGGGGGGGGCGTAGGTGTGGTGTAGGTGTTGTGTTGTGTGTGACTTTGTTGTGTGTGTCTGTGTGTTTGCAGCAACTAAACCAGCAATAGCAGCAACAACAAAGCAAGACCAAACGAAACATAAAACAACAACAACAACACAGGAGCATTAACTACAGCATCATTATCAACGACAACAACCCCAACAACACAACAAAAAATAATAATAACAACAACAAAACACCTATGCATGAGTGACTACAATATCAGTTAACATGTATATAGATTAAAAATGACGGTGTTAAACAGGATGCGAATATACTTTTAGCATTGATTTAACGTTTTTTTATTGTGTGTTTTTGTTGCTGCTGCTGTGGTTTTTCTGAAGATGAAGTTTTGTCTTTTATTCAGTTGGCAGAGAAAAAAAAAAGATCAGTTCATCCCGTTAAGTGAAAACTGGTGTATTTTTGTCTGTGTTGCATCAGGTCAATCTGTATGTCTGTCTGTCTGTCTTTCTGTATAAAAATTCATTTGTTTGTGAATCTGTTATCTGTCCATCTGTCTATCTGACTATCTGCTCCTAGTTATCTTACTGTGTCTATGTCTTTGTCTGTCTGTTTGACCTAATGTCTGTCTGTCTGTTTGTTTGTTGTCTCTCTGGCGGTCTGGTGGTCTTTCTGTCTGTCTGTCTTCTCTCTCTGTCTCTCTTTTCTCGGTCTTTCTCTGTCCTTGTCTGTCTCTACCTTATTTCCTCTTTGTCTATGTTTCTGTCTCTTTCAATCTCTGTACAATATTGTCTCTGTTTGCCTCTGTCTGCTTCAGTCTCAGTTGTTGCCCCCTCCCTCTGTCTGTGTGTTTTTTCTCTCTTCTCTGTTCTCTGTCTCTCTCTGTCTCTGTCTGTCTGTCTGTCTGTCTGTCTGTCTGTCTCTGTCTCTGTCTCTCTGTCTCTCTGCCTCTCTGTCTCTCTGTCTCTGTCTCTGTCTCTGTCTCTCTCTCTCTCTCTTCTCTCTCTCTCTCTCTCTCTCTCTCTCTCTTCTCTCTCTCTCTCTCCCTCCTCTCTCTCTCTCTCTCTCTCTCTCCTCCCTCTCTCTTCTCTCTCTCTCTTTCTCTCTCTCTCCCCCCTTCTCCGCCCCTCTCCCTTCTCCCCTCTCACTCTCTCTCTCTGTCTTGGCAGGTCACATTTCCACCTTGTCAGAACACGCGAGGGTCATATTAGAGGTTCGGGTTACTGAATTGAGAATCCCCATGTGAACAAGGAAACAGCTCAAATTGTTCAACAACGCTGATGTCCCCTTTATCGTCTTTGTCATAGAATCAGGATGTTGCCAGATTGGTGTCGTCGTTGTTGTTGTTGCCTTTGCGTGGCCAGATATCTTTGTTTGTTATTTGTTGAGGATGTTTTTTTTTCGTTGTTCCTGCTTGTTTTTTTTTTTTGTTTTTTTAGGTGAAATGTTCTGTTTTGTTGTGGCTTGGCTTTTACGGTGTTTTATTTTGCGTGTAGTTTTTGTGTGTGTTTTTTGGTAGTATTTTTTTGTTTTTATTTTGGTTGCTTGCTTGTTTGCTTGTTTTTATGGGTTTTTTTGTTTGTTTGTTCGTTTGTGTGTTGCCTGTGTAAGTTGTTGCAATGTTTTTGTTTGGGTTCTTTTTGTGGGTTTGTATTTTTAAGGAAGGGGGAGGTTGTCTGATTACGGAGATGCAATGGTTGGTTTTTGTACTTGTGTTTGTAGCTGCGTTTGTTTATTTCTTTGTGAAGATAGATAATGAATAAATGACTAGTACATGGATTCTCTTCATTAAAATGGCGTCAAGTACATTTTAAAACCAAACACAGGAGAGTTGTTTATAGCAAAATAATACGATTTTTAACAGCTGTTAAGTTATCAATTAGTCAGCAGACAATTAAAATTTGATTGCTTTTTCAGTAGTTGGTTGATGTGTGATTACGTTTGTTCATATGTTCGTTATTCAGTCGATCATCGTAGATTAGTCAGCTAGTCAATGTATATAACCACAATATTTGCATATATGTATGCATATATGTACATATGTATAGGTGCCATAGAACTTGGGTTTTTATCAAGTCAACTATATGTATATATATATATATATATATATATATATATATATATATATATATATATATATATATATATATTATATATATATAATCTTTAGTTTGTTAGTAGGTTAGTTAGTCAGAGAGCTTGTTACCCATTCTCTCTAATCAATTAGTTATATGTTCCTCTAGCTGCGTGTATGTGTTTGTGTGTGTGTCTGTGTGTCTGTGTGTCTGTGTGTCTGTGTGTCTGTGTGTCTGTGTGTCTGTGTGTCTGTGTCTGTGTCTGTGTCTGTGTGTCTGTGTGTCTGTGTCTGTGTCTGTGTCCATGTCTGTGTCTGTGTTTGTGAGTGCGTGTGTGCTTGCATGTATGGTTGTGCGTGAGCTGTGTGTGTGAGTGTATGCGTGCGTGCGTGTTTAAATGCGTGTGCGCGTGCGCGCGCATGTGTGTATGTAAGCGAGTGTCTATGTGTGTGCCCACACGTGCATACTTTTTAGTGCCTATGTTGTGTGTAGAAACGTGGGCGTAAGTGTCCGGTTTGATAACTCTTGATGAAGCTGTATGATTGAATCAAACCCCTTAGAGATACACTACCTCTACCTGATGGAAATTGAATAATTCAATTGTCGGTCTCAAATGCAATCAGTGTACTGCCACGAAAATCAGACACGTAGATCGACATTTAGAGAGCGTGGGAGAGGGGGGCGTAGTGAGAGAAAGAGGAGGTAGAGAGAGGGGTGAGAGAAAGAGAAAGTGAGAGAAACAGAGAGACAGAGAGAGTAGAGACAGATACAGAACAGAGACAGACAGACAGACAGACAGAAACAAAGACAAAAGAGTCAGACAGACCCATAAGAGGCTGATTAGATCATAAAGATAATGTAACACACGTACACACCACATACACGCACGTCAAACACACCACAATGATCAATGCAACACACACACAAACGCACAAAGAGACCACACACACAAATACATCACCACAGATACAAATGACAAACACACACAAACAAATACACACAACACGACACAAACACACAACACATACACGATGCACCACACACACACACACATACACACACCACGTGCGCAGCGCTCACACACACACACAAACAAAGCACACATACACACACACTCATACACACACACTCACACACACACACACACACACACAACACACACATCGCACATACGCACACACACACGAATAATACTTAGCATGCATGAAGCACTACACCCACACGCACATAATTATTCACATGCATGTCTTATTTTTATATAAACTTATTTTCAGCATTGGATCGTCCTTTTTTTATCCCAATAATTACTTTAGTGTTCCCATAAATTTGCAACTATTTTCAGTTACGTCCGAATCAAGTTCACATTAATGAAGGGTTTATTAATTGAAGGCAGTTAGCGACAATTAATCCCATTTAAGAACAAAACATGCATTTTGAATTATAACTACAAGAAAAGAAAAAAACACAGAATTAGCATTGACAAAGCAGATCATTGTATTTGTATGTGGTATGATCAAAGATATCTAAATTCGGTGTCCCACCACACAACTCTTGATTTTGTTTTTTTTAGGTGTATACCTTCTCATGGTACATGACTATGGTAGAGGTTTACCTGTCCTTCCATCCCTCCTCCATCTCTGTCCTCTCTCTCTGTGTCTCTGTCTCACTCCTGTCTCACTCTCTGTCTCTCTGTATGTGTCTCCTCTGTGTCTCTCTGTCTCACTCTCTGTGTCTCTCTGTTGTGCTCTGTCTCTCTGTCTCTTTCTCTTTCTCTCTGTCTCTCTGTCTCTCTGCTCTCTCTGTCTCTTCCTCTCTCTCTCTCTCTCTCTCTCCTCTCTCTCTCTCTCTCTCTCCTCTCTTCCTCTCTCTCTCTCTCTCTCTCTCTCTCTCTCTCTCTCTTTTCTCTCTGTGTCCCCATTGAATTTCTCTCTCTGTCTTTCATGTCTGGTATTTCCAAAGACTTCTCTACGTAACCCGTGCCGAGCTTCTCTCATTTACAACGCTCTCTTTCGTCTTTTCATTCCCAGTGCATATTTATTCTGTCTCTCTCTTTACCTCTCAAGTGCTTCTCCCTTCAAAGAATCAATTAATATCTAGAAAAAAAAATGTATTGAGTTCTTTGAGGGAATAGATGAGGTCTGGCTAGGGAAATGGGGAAGAAGAAAAAAACTCGACCATGTGGACACGATGAACAAAAATTATTAATTTGTTGGAGGGAGAGAGAGAGAGGAGAGAGAGAGAGAGAGAGAGAGAGAGAGAGAGAGAGAGAGAGAGAGAGAGAGAGAGAGAGAGAGAGAGAGAGAGAGAGAAGAGAGAGAGAGAGAGAGAAAGAAAGAGAGACAGACAGACAGACAGACAGACAGACAGACAGACAGACAGACAAACAGACCGACAGACACACAGACATACAGATAGACAGATAGACATATAAACAGACAGAGACAGAGCAGACAGACATACAGAGAGACACACACAAAGACATACAGACAGACACAGACACAGACAAATAGGCAGAGACAGAGACAGTGTGGGTGTGGTGTGTGTGTGTGTGTGTGTGTGTGTGTGTGTGTGTGTGTGTGTGTGTGTGTGTGTGTGTGTGTGCGTCTGTTTGCATGTGTGTGTAAATGTGTTAATGTGTAAGAATAAATGTGTAATTATGTGTGGGTGTCTGTGCATGTGTATGAATATGTAATTATATGTGTGTATTTGTATGTGTGTGCATGTAGTGGGGTGGGGAAGGAAGCGGGCGCACTTGTGTACACATGCACATTACTGTGCGTTCATGCATTTATACATCATTTTATGCGATAGTGTTGAATCACATCATGGAAGCATGCATGAGCTTATAATGCAGCTGTAATGTTAAATAATGTTAAAGGGTGTATGAAATAAGGGAATAATGGAACAAGCGCCCATGTGCTTTTTTACATCCAGTCTCCGTGTGTATGCAGTTTTGTAAATCTTGTCATCTGTTCCCACCGGCACACAATAGCCTACTCCTACAAAAAGCGGAACAGGATTTAACATGTGCGCAAGATGTTCTGCGAACGTTCCAACACGGGGCCTCGGTAATAGTCTCATCCGAAGGACTTTTTGGGAGGGTGGAGTCAGCACTGATGTAAACTCCAGGGAAAAATTCCCCTCGAACCCGGGTCATCAAAATTGCGAGCGCAATGTTCTGACAACTAGATGTAGGGCGGTGCCTTACTTCAAACCAGCTGACCTATAGCTGCAAGCAATGAAACCGCTATAGTGAAATGTTTAAACAGGACAACAAGCTATTGATTTCTAGAAATAGACAACGATGTTTGCAGTGTTTAAAGCGGTTTTATTACACTGAACAATACGCTTTCTTTGTCCACCACGTAGGGTTTCAGTCTCAAAAAAATGTTGTTGTTTTTTTACCATGGTTATTCACGATGTAATCTTCGTTTTATTGCTTCTAAACAACTCAAATTGCAATCAGCTTAGTGCAGAAATAAAAAAACAAGATTTCAAAAAAAGCAATTAGAGAAAAAAGTGTAAAATAATGAAAACAAATACACATATACTCATTCACACGCACTCGAAAACGTTAATACCTGTAAAACTACGTATGTGCACGTAGTGGGCACGAAATTCTACCCCCACCCCCACCCCCTTAACACCCCCCCTCTCTGTCTCTGTCTCTGTCTCTCTCTCTCTCCTCCTCTCGCTTCCTCTCGTCTCTCTCTCTGTCTCTCTCTGTCTCTGTCTCTCTCTGTCTCTTGTCTCTGTTCTCTCTCTCTTTGTCTGTCTCTGTCTCTGTCTGTCTGCTGTCTGTCTCTTTCTCTCTGTCTCTTGTCTCTGTCTCTGTCTCTCTCTGTGTCTCTCTGTGTCTCTCTGTGTCTCTCTGTCTCTCTGTCTCTCTGTCTCTGTCTCTGTCTCTCTGTCTCTCTGTCTCTCTCTCTGTCTCTCTGTCTCTCTGTCTCTTCTCTGTCTCTCTGTCTCTCTCTCTCTCTCTCTCTCTCTCTCTCTCTCTCTCTCTCTCTCTCTCTCCTCTCTCTCTCTCTCTCTCTCTCTCTCTCTCTCTCTCCTTTTCTTTCATGTTTTACGAAAAAACAGATGTAGAACACAGAACTCCGGTGTTGGCAATCTATAAATTATTGATCTAATCGCTACTTGATCATCGCTTTATTGACTTCGCCTGCCGCCTAGGGATTCGTAGATTATCAAAAATAGAAGTAATGCTGACAGATGAAAAGGAATAGTTGTGTGACTCATCGTTGTAATTTAGTTTATATATATATATATATAGATAGATAGTAGATAGATAGATAGATAGATAGATAGATAGATAGATGATAGATAGATAGATAGATAGATAGATAGATAATAGATAGATAGATAGATAGATATTTTTCTATTGGTTTTATATATATATATTCCTCCACTACTTTTTCCTCAATTATATAAATATATATTTTTTTAAAGTATATATGTATGTATGTATGTATGTATGTATTGTATGTATGTATGTATGTCTATGTATGTAGTATGTATATGATGTATGTATGTTATGAATGTATGTATGTATGTATGTATGTATGCATGATGCATGCATGCATGATGCATGCATGAGCATGCATGCATGATGTATTATGTATGTATGTATGTATGTATGTAGTATGTATGTATGTATGTATGTATGATGTATAATATATATATATATATATATATATATATTTATATAATATATGTAACGGAGAGAGATACACACACAGTCACAGAAGAGAGAGACACACACACACACACACACACAGACAGAGTGATAGAGGGAGAGAGAGACAGAAAGAGATAGACAGAGGGAGAGAGAGACAGAGAGAGAGACAGAGAGTCTGTGTGTGTGTTGTGTGTGTGTGTGTGTGTGTGTGTTGTGGTGTGTGTGTAGTGTGTGTGTGTGTGTGTGTGTTTAGACTTCCCTAATTGGTCAATTTTTACTAAATGAGAGATGTCTTCTTTTTGGTTTCTCTAAGATGTACATGGAAATAATGATGGTATTGGTAATTACCACGCTTTTTGAAAATTTAAAACAAGCAAGGAATAACAAATTGTTTTCATTGAGACTACGATGCAAAACTACTTACTAATAGTGAAAGATTTAAAACATATGGATCATTTAGATCACTTTCACAGCCTGAAAAGCTTATCATCTCCTATCACGGTAGAATATCTAGTTATAATTTGAATAGATTGTAATCTCGCATTGGCAATTTAAATGAAAATAACAGGTAATTTAACAAAATTAAAAACCCGCACTTTGCGAAAAAAAACAAACACTTAAATTATTTTAATGACCGTACAAAAAAATTGACACATACAAGAGGAACATATGTTAAATTGTTGTGAAAAATAAATAAACAATACCTTCAGAATGTTTTGTAGCGTGAAAACGACCGCTGATTCAGATACTGAGAGTGTACATTATTATTTTTCACTCTCTAAAAGCCTGAGAAATTGGTAAAATCAGATCGTTGCCTGTATTTGCGAGTCAAAAATCAAAGTTGTTTATGCTACTGTGTCTGCCATATTATTGCTTTATTTCACAGTTCATTCCATTAATATGCACACCTTTCGTATAAAGTGAAGTGGGTTAACAATTAGTATCCTACCGAGAAACCACTCTCTCTCTGACTCTCTGTCTCTCTCTGTGTCTCTGTCTCTGCCATATCTGTCTATCTCTCTCTGTCTCTCTTCTCTCTGTCTCTCTCTTCTCTCTCTGTCTCTCTCTGTCTCTCTCTGTCTCTCTC
>CM060337.1:15756694-15759194 GCA_030674155.1 Stramonita haemastoma | reverse complement strand
AAGCTTGCATGTTTTTTTCATGTAATTTTCTGATCTTTTTTGTACTGAATAGGTTAGAGCTTTATTGTTGATGGCCAAAAACACGGAATAGTGCATCCGAGGAGTACGAGTATTTTGCCAAAAAGGGAGTTATAACCTTTTTTTCTGCTTTTGCAAAAGAGTGGGGTACACGGGAAAATGGTGTGTGTGGTGCGCGTTTGTTTATCTGTGTGCTTGTGTGTATATGTGTGTGTGTGTATGTGTGTATGTGTGTATGTGTGTGTGCGTGCGCGTATGTGTGCATGTGTATGCGGACATCTGCACTTTTATATAATGTATGGAAAGGTATCCAAGTACACGTAGAAATACTCGTTAGGCTCTCGCAGACTGGAAATGACATACGAATACATAAAAAAACTGAATAAATCATAACACGTCAAGTCCAATTATTGTACACAGGCTTCTCCTTCTAGTTCTGAATCTCTAAGGGTTTTTTTCTGGCACTGAAAGCTAATGACACAGCCGTCACTCTGCGTCAGAGAAAATCAAGGGGTTGGGGTACCGATGAATACTAGGAGGGGGGCTGAGGTTTCTGTCTCTCTGTCTCTCTGTCTCTGTCTGTCTGTCTGTCTGTCTGTCTGTCTGTCTGTGTCTCTGTGTCTCTGTCTGTCTCTGTCTCTGTCTGTCTCTGTCTCTCTCTCTGTGTCTCTGTCTCTGTCCCTGTCTCTCTCTCTGTGTCTCTGTCTCTCTTGTTCTCTCTCTCTCTCTCTCTCTCCTCTCTTCTCTCTCTTCTCTCTCTTTCTCTCTCTCTCTCTTCTCTCTCTCTTCTCTCTCTCTCTCTCTCCTCTCTCTCTCTCCTCTCTCGCTCTCTCTCTCTCTCTCTCTCTCTCTCTCTCTCTCTCTCTCTCTCTCTCTCTTCCGCCCCTCTCTCTCTTCTCTCTCTCTCTCTCTCTGTCTCGCCTTTTCTCTTTCTTCTCTCTCGTCTCTCTGTCTTGTCTGTCTGTCTGTCTCTGTCTGTCTGTCTGTCTGTCTGTCTGTCTGTCTGTCTGTCTGTCTGTCTTGTCTGCTCTGCTGCTCTTCTCTTCTCTCTCTCTCTCTCTCTCTCTCTCTCTCTCTCTCTCTCTCTCTCTCTCTCTCTCTCTCTCTCTCTCTCTCTCTCTCTCTCTCTCTCTCTCTCTCTCTCTCTCTCTCTCTCTCTCTCTCTCTCTCTGTCTTCAGCTTCCGTGATTGCTGGCACTGCCTGCCTGTCTGCTTGCTAGCTGTGCGTAACTATAGTCGGCTGAATAATGCTTGTGAAGAAATCGAGCATCTTGCATTCTCTTTGGTTTATTCCTCAAGACAAAAATAATGTATTTAAGAGATAAAGGTATGTAGGAAAAAATTAGCAGAATGAAATAATTAAATAAAATAAAGGTATGTATATATAATGTTATATACACAAACTAACACACACACGCACACACATACACACACGCACGCACGAACGCACGCACGCACGCACGCACACACACACACACACACTTTCATATGTTCACACACACACGCACGCATGAGGGCAGGATGAAAAAAAGTTGTGTAAACTTAATCTTTAACCCTCAGTAAAGATTATTTCGACTTGACTTGACTTGACGCTCGGACACACACACACACACACACACACACACACACACACACACACACACACACACACACACACACACACACACACACACACACACACACACACACACACACACGGTGAAGACACGCACATGCCACATGTGTGTGTGTGTGTGTGGGGGGGGGGATAGCCTAGTTTGGGATAGCCTAGTGGTCAGAACATTGCGCTGGCAATTTGACGACCCGAGTTTGATTCCTGCTGGAGGGAATTTTCCCCTGGATCTTTCGGATGAGACTGTAAACCGAGGTCCCGTGTGGGAACGCACGCAGAACATCTTGCGCACACGTTAAAAAATCCTGTTCCGCTTTTCGTAAGAGTAGGCCATGGTGTGCCAGTGGGAACAGATGACAATATTTACACAACTACATACACACGGGGACTGGATGAAAAAAAGCACATGAGTGCTTATCCCATCATCCTCGATATAAAAGAATAATGATAAAAAATAAGAAGAACAAACACACACACAGATACGCACACACACACAACACACACACACACACACACACACACACACACACACACACACACACACACACACACACAACACATACCCCCCCCCACCACACACACACACGCACCCCCCCCCCCCCCCCCAACACACACACATAGACAGAAGAGAGAAGGCCGGCATCGCTGTCATATTAACGTGGCCATAAGTATGGACGCCAAAGCTGGGCACAAAGAAAGGGGATCTGGGACCTAGGTCATCCAAAATCCCTGTCCAGTCCTGTCGATCCAATTAGAGGTCCTCGCGCTCCCTGGGGGAAAGACCACGACTAATGGTCAGGACGGGAGGACGTCGGATAATAATATCAGATGAGAGCTATGGCGCCCTATCTTTGTCAAAAGTATATAAAA
>CM060337.1:15751694-15754194 GCA_030674155.1 Stramonita haemastoma | reverse complement strand
CCACAGACCCACAGACACACAGACACACACACACACATATATATATATATATATTATATTATATCTATATACTATATCTATATATCTATATCTATATATGTCTATATATATATATCTATATATATGTACACACATAATTTAATATGTATATATATATATACATATATTATAAATACATATACTATATAATTTATATATAGTATGATAACATAAACCATCATGTTCTACTCTCTCCATATCATTCTCTCATCTCTTTATCATGTATGAAACATCCACATGTCTCTCTCTCTCTCTCTCTCTCTCTCTCTCTCTCTCTCTCTCTCTCTCTCTCTCTCTCTCTCTCTCTCTCTCTCTCTCTCTTTCTCCTCTCTCTCTCACCCCCACCTCTCTTCTCTCTCATTCTCTCTCTCTTCTTCTACCTCTCTACTCCCCAAACCTTCTTCCCCTGTTCTCTTCACTCATTACTCTCTCTCTCTTCTTCTCTCTCTCTAACTCCCCCTCTCTCCTTCTCTCCGTCCCCTGTCACTCTTTCTCTCTTCCCCCTTTCCTTCTAACTTCACTCCCATTTTTCTCCCTCCCTCTCCATTCTGTCATCCTCCTCCCTACTTCCCCAACATCTCTGTTTGTCTGCCTGTCTGCATGTTTGTCTGTCTGTCTGTCTGTCTGTCTGTCTGTTTCTCTCTGTCTTCTGTCTCTGTCTCTGCGTTTCTCCGTCTCCCTCCGTCTCTGTATCTCTGTTTCTGTCTGTCTGTCTCTGTCTGTCTATCTGTCTGTCTGTCTGTCTGTCTGTCTGTCTGTCTCTTTCTCTCTCTCTCTCACTCACACACACACTCTCTCTCTCTCTCTCTCTCTCTCTCTCTCTCTCTCTCTCTCTCTCTCTCTCTCTCTCTCTCTCTCTCTCCTCTCTCTCTCTCTCTCTCCTCTCTCTCTCTCTCCTCTCTCTCTCTCTCCTCTCTCTGTTGGGAAAACATCCACAGCAGAATTTCTTTTCGCCAAGGTCTTCTCCAGTAGCAATCAAACGGAGGATAGTGTCGCTAAACTTCGTGAGAGCTTTCACGGTTTCAATTTAACTTTTCCCTGGGTACATTTTATGTTGTTTGGGGTTTTTTTTGCGTAAACCCCTCGATGCATTATGCATGACTAAGCCGTAATCAGTTTAACCAAGCACAGACTCAAACTCAATACTTGCATAACAAACCAAACTAAAAAAAAAAAAAAAGCCCATAGCAGGCGTCCTTGTGGGTATAAGAAATTGCGTGCACGCTTGGTCACACACACACATTCACGTACGTGCGCTTGTATGCACGCGCAGACACACACGCACACATACACACACACAAGCACACGCATCGCACACACACACACACACACACACACACACACACACACACACACACACATTATATCAAGATATATCTCTGTGTCTCTGTCTCTATACACCGCACTCTCTCTCTCCCTCTCCCTCTCTGTCTCTATTTGTCTGTCTGTCTGTCTGTCTGTCTGTCTGTCTGTCTGTCTGTCTGTCTGTCTGTCTGTCTGTCTGTCTGTCTGTCTGTCTGTCTCTCTCTCTCTCTCTCTCTCTCTCTCTCTCTCTCTCTCTCTCTCTCTCTCTCTCTCTCTCTCCTCCCTCCCTCCCTCCCTCCCTCCCTCCCTCCCTCCCTCCCTCCCTCTCTCTCTCTCTCTCTCATTCTCTCTCTCTCTCTCTCTCTCTCTCTCTCTCTCTCTCTCTCTCTCCTCTCTCTCTCTCTCTCTCTCTCTCTCTCTCTCTCCCCTCTCTTCTCTTCTCTTCTCTTCTCTTCTCTTCTCTTCTCTTCTCTTCTCTTCTCTTCTCTTCTCTTCTCTTCTCTTCTCTTCTCTCTTTTCTGTTAAAACATGTAGACTCGCATAATACAAATCTAGACAAACCATCCTTTGTTTCCGTTAGCAACAATTTTTCATTTTCAAAAGATGTGAAGCAGAATGGGATATCCATGATGTGTTGATGATTTGCTAATCAAATGTTAACAAAGTCATTAGTTTTTCTTTTCGTTCCTCTGTTATAACTCCCGAGGTTTACGAATGGTGAGCTTAATGTGTATGTAGCTTTTTTCCATCATGAAGGTAGCCACATTCCGACTTCGGGGATGTATGCTGGGTAAGTTCGTGCTTCCAAAACCCATGAACGCTGACACGACTGTCGGGATCTTCTGCATGTGTATGCACATAAAGACTAATAATGCACTAGCAGGTCTGCACTTAAACTTCACATGGAAGGTCGTAAAATTCCCCACCCTGGATTTGCTAAACGCCCCTGGGATTCAAACCCTTGACTTCATGGACCCAGAGGAATTGAAAAGAAATCAGTCTTCTCTACTCAGATTGAGCGACCATCATACACGAACATAATAGGTATTTTGCTTCTATGTCGGGGCAGAAACGTATTTCTACCGTAACTGCGTCAATGTGGAGGGGGAGAGGTAGGGGTAGGGGGTGAGGGAGAGGGGGAGGTGAGGGGGGTAGG
>CM060337.1:15731694-15741694 GCA_030674155.1 Stramonita haemastoma | reverse complement strand
TACTACTACTACTATTACTGCTGCTGCTGCCGCTGCTGCTGCTGCTGCTGCTGCTGCTGCTGCTGCTGCTGCTGCTGCTGCTGCTGCTGCTGCTACTACTACTACTACCTCTCTCTCTTTTTCGTTATATATTATGGGATAGCTCAGTGGATAGAGCACTCGCTTTCCCCCAGCAAATGTTAAGCAGCATCTAGCATGGTTAGGATAAGAATGGGTGACTACTTTGCGTGCAATGGCTTTAATTAGTACAGTCCCCCAGTTCACCCAACTGTAAATGTGTACCTGGCCTCTTTATTTTCAGGGATATTAAAACAGAGAGGGAGAAGAGATGGGCGCCCTTCCCACTATGCTGGCCCCTAGAGAAGCAGAGGTATCTAATACCTCGCTCCTTTACGACCACATTGGTTATTGAACAATTTTTACCTTTAACACACACACACACACACACACACACACACACACACACACACACACACACACACACACACACACACACCACACACACACAGAGATAGATAGATATATAGATATATATATATATATATATATAGATATATATATATATATATATATATATATATATATATATATATATATATATATATTATAGTTAAAGTTAAAGTCTGTCCCGAGCCTAAGGCTCATCAGGCCGGTGCTTATCCGGTGTCTGTGGCGTTAAGCGACTGAGAGTCATAGACTCCCCCCTGGATAGGACGCCAGTCTATCGCAGGGTTAACCCCCAACACAAGGTTGGTACCCCTTTTACACCTGGGAGGGGTAAGAAAATAGCTGTAAAGTGCCTTTTCCAAGGGCACAACGCCAAAGCCGAAAGCTGGGATCTAACCCGCAACCTTTAGATTACGAGTCCAACGCCCTAACCACTAGACTACAGCGGCGGCTATATATATATATATATATATATATATATATATATATATATATATATATATATATATATATATATATATATATATATATATATGATATATATATATACATATATATATATGTATATATATATCTATATATATATATATATTATATCTATATATATATACGTATACACATATATATACACACATATATATATGTATGTGTGTATATATATATATATATATATATATATATATATATATATATTATATATATATATATATATATATATATATATATATATATATATATAAGTTATAGGTAAAGTTGTCCAATCTCTCTCTGTCTCTCTGTCTCTCTCTCTCTGTATATAGATCTATATATCTATATCTATCTTTCTCTCTCTCTCTCTCTCTCTCTCTCTCTCTCTCTCTCTCTCTCTCTCTCTCTCTATATATATATATATATATATATATATATATATGCCCGAGGCTTCTTTCTAAATTTTCTTTGCATTTCCTGTTCTGAGTTCATGCATTATTACTATATAAAAAAAATCACGCATTCTCTTCATGCAGACAGGCAATTTCGTTCCAATGAAGTGGAGAGGGATCGTGATGTATAGTTTTATGGGGACAGGAAACGAAGGAGGGGACGTTTCTTTCTCTGCAAATGAGCGGGCAATTTGGATGCTCTGCAAGACATTGGCTATTTCTGTGGCAGCTTTGATGCACGTGCATGCAATTTTTGTGTGTGTGTGTGTGTGTATGTGTGTGTGTGTGTGTGTGTGTACATGCGTGTGTGTGTATGTGGGTGTGTATGTGTGTGTGGGTGTGTGGTGGGTGTGGGTGTGTGTGTATGTGGTTGTGTGGAGGATGGTGGTGGTGGAGTGGTGTTTGTATGTGTGGTGTGCGTTTGTGAGGGGGAGGGGTGAGTGGTTGTGTGTGTGGGTGGGTGTGAGTGTGTCGGAAGGGTGGGTGTTTTGATGTGTGTGTGTGTGGCGCACGCGCGCGCGCGCGCGTTAGTGTGTGTGTGTGTGGTGTGTGTGTGTGTGTGTGTGTGTGTGTGTGTGTGTGTGTGTGTGTGTGTGTGTGTGAAGGGTGGGTGTTTAGATGTTTGTTTGTGTCAGAAGGGTGGGCGTTAAGATGTGTGTGTGTTTGTGTGTGTTTGTGTGTGTGTGTGTTTGTGTGTGTTTTTGTGTGTGTATGTTGTGTGCGTGCGTGCAGGCGTGCAATTTCAATTTTTATACAGTCACATTACAGGGTGGAACTTTCAACTTCTGTAGTTTTATTAATACTTTATGATAATAACAGTTAAATGTATATCAAGCTCAGTCATGTAATGCTATACATTAAATTTTGGAGGCCAGCTATCAATTAATAGCAGTAATTTTTTATGTGAAACAAAAAATCTTGAAAAATAAGCACGTGTGTTGTTCCCCTTTGAAACTTCATGCCTGTGTTGCCCACTCTTTCTCTCTTTCTTTGTCTCTGTCTGTCTGTCTGTCTGTCTGCCTGCCTGCCTGTCTGTATGTATGTGTGTATATATGTCTGGGTCTCTGTCTTTCTGTCTATCTGTCTCTGTCTCTGTCTCTGTCTCTCTCTCTCTCTCTTTCACGCACACTCTCTATCTCTCTTTTTTTTCTATGTCTTTATCTCTCTTTCGCTCTCTTTTCCTCTCTGCGTCTCTCTCTATCTTTCTCTCTATCTGTCTGTCTGTCTGTCTGTCTGTCTTTCTATCTCGCTGCCCTCCTATTCATTTGAGTTTTGTTTCTGTATGTGCAGTCTCTATACCACGATCTTTGTGGGGTTTTTTCCCCCTTTCGTTTTGCAAATTCCTATCTTTCCATCTTTCCTATCTTTTCTGGCACTTTCTTTGGTCTATCTGTTTCTTTGTCCATGCAAGCTCTGTGCTTTTTGTTTTCCATTTAGTTACGAAGTTCACGCGTGCAAGCGATTTGGATCGAATCAACTGGACGAGAAAGCGTGACTTAATTTTTTTTGTTTGGAGGGGATGTGAGAGGGGAATTTTGTTCATCTCAGCAAAATGAATGGGTACTTTGGATGCATTGCTAAATGTGTCCAGCTTTCTTGGAAGCGAAGAGGCATGTGCGTGTCTTTATCGTGTGTGCGCATGCGTGCGTGCATGCGTGTGTGTGTGTGTGTAGTTGTGTAAGTGTGTGTGTGTGTGTGTGGTTGTGTAAGTGTGTGTGTGTGTGTGTATGTGTGTGTGTGTGTGTGTGTGTGTGTGTGTGTGCGTGCGTGTGTGTGCGTGCGTGCGAGCGTGCGTGCGTGTGTGTGTGTATGTGTGGCTGTGTAAGTGTGTGTGTGTGTGTTTGTGTGAGTGTGTGTTTGTATGTGTGTTTGTGTTAGTGTCAGTGTGTGCATGTAGATGTGCGTGTGCTTTTCTGTATATAAGTGTGCGTGTGCGGGTTTGTATGTCTATGTGCGTTTGTGTGTTTATGTATGTGCATGTGTGTGTTTGTCTGTGTCTGTGTGTGTTGGGGGGGATCCTATTTCTTGAAGAACAATGTATCAAATGGAACTGTCGACTTGTGAAACAGATGCAATTTTAAAAAGAAAAGAAAAAAATAGGTTAATAGCTCACGTCATGGCTGTTTTCCTTTTTGGAATCAATTTGAAATGGAATCCTTGCAATTGCCTTCCTGTAAAAACCTCGTTCTCTGTCCATCAGTATGCAGAATGTATGCTGTCCGTCTGTCTGTCCGTCCGTCTGTCTGTCTGTCTGACTGTCTGTCTGTCTGTCGGTTTCCGTACGTCTGTTTTTATGCCTTCCTGTATGTTTGTTTATTCGTCTTTCTTCAGGTCTATGTTGCTCTATGTCTCTCTCTCTCTGTTTGTTTCTCTGTGTATCTGTCTGTTGTCTGTCTGTATGTGTGTTTGTGTTTGTGTGTGTGTGTGTTTGCTTATCTCTCTCTCTTTCTCTGTCTGTCTGTCTGTCTGTCTGTTTCTGTCTGTCCTGTCTGTCCTTCTCTCTCTCTCTCTTCTCTCTCTCTCTCTCTCTCTCTCTCTCTCTCTCTCTCTCTCTCTCTCTCTCTCTCTCTTCTCTCTCTCTCTCTCTCTCTCTCTCTCTCTCTCTCTCTCTCTCTCTCTCTCTCCACACACACACACACACACACACACAACCGCGCGCGCGCGCACACCACCACTCACTCACTCACTCACTCACTCATTCACTTACTCACTCACTCATTCACTTACTCACTCACTCACTTACTCACTCACTCACTCACTCACTCACTAACTAACTCTGTGCTTATCTGCACACGGATAGGAACAGATAAAATGGTGTATCTATGGAAAAATACTAAGTCGTAATCATTATCTTGCGGCTGGCTTAGAAAGTATCGAATCTAGGTATTTGGCAAAATGAGAGAGGGAAGTCATTCGAATGGATGGACTAGAAACAGAGAATGAGCAACGGCCAACGGTGGATTGTTTGAATTGTAGGTGTTTAGATGCATGAGGTATTTTCGACAGAGAGAAGAGTGTTAGATGGAGTGCACGGGGTTATAAAGCAATGCAAAGAGATTAGAAAGAGACCCCTAAATCGTAATAAAACTACAAAATGGAAACATTAAAGCAGGGGGGGGGGGAGAAGGGCTGTTAAAATGTTCTGATTGTTTTCTTTTATCAAAACGTAGGGGCTTGAAACAAGATAATTATGTCTTGACAAATATATTGTTTAATTAGAAGAATCCAGGAATATTTTGTAAAGATGGTAATTGTTAAACTTAACAACCTCCGCTCGCTGTTCCTCCTGTTGTTATTTGTCTCTTTCGCGTGTTTGTTTATAACTTGTTCAAAACTGTGCTCGGCAAACACCTAGTTATTAAACACAAATTAAAGAAAGAAAACATCTGTGTTTACTTGATGAAAACAGTCACAAAAACATCTCCCCCCCCCAACCCCTGTCCACCCCCCCTGACCCCGAAAAAAAGAACATAATGAATACAAAAAGAATCTTTCTTTCATTAATAAAATGATTACAAGGAAGATTTACCTAGAAACACACAATTTTACACACACACACACCACTCACCACACACCACACACACACACACACACACACACACACACACACACACACACACACACACACACACACACACACACACACACACTATAAAGACCAAAACAAAAACAAACGAGACAGTTTTTGAATACAACAGAGCTGAAAAAGTAAGAGATTTGGATAAAAAACAACAACAACAACAAACTCTATGATAATTAAGCTGACTTAAAAATACTAAAACAACAACACATAATGAACGCATCCAAAGCAAGAATAAACAGGAAAAAATCGTAAAGAGCACCAAAAAAAGCAAAACAAAAATCCCAAATAAATTGAAGCTAACCGGAGACGGTAACGACCAACAAAGGCTTGTATATGCGTAAATTAAACAGATCCGTAAGCAGCATAGCAGTAGTGGTATACTACTGAATTGTATAACACAAAGACTAGTTTTGTGGTATTGTGTGATCAATCGCTAATGTCACTCTTTTCAACACTTCATTTATCTGTACGTTTGTAAAGCTTCTTTTACAAAAGAAGGATTTTTATCCTTTTTGGAGGTCTAGAGTAAGAAATGCTTAAAATTATAATTTGAAAAAAATTATCTCCATTTCTACTCATGTTGGTATTGTAAAATATATATAATATTGATGATTTTTTTGTTGCTTATTATTGTTGTCGAGGGTGGAAATTATGTTCAATTTCTTCCGGAAAAGTAATAAACAACAAACAATGCAATGTGCAACTTCATCATCACAAAGGTAAATGTCAATCATAATTGTATGTATATTGTATTTACCATCGCTCAACTTAAACACAGATTAGTTTAGTTGACAATTGACGAGGAAAGAAAAGAGTTTAGTTAGTTTTTTTTTTTTTTTTTTTTTTTTTTTTTTGCTGTATCATTCTACCACAAGCAACTCTCGTCAAGTTTCCTGTCTGATTCGTTTGAGGGAGTGGAGTGTAATGGTATAGGTTGTTTTATATTTGTTTTATTTTTGCTTCTAAATTTGTTTATTTATCCATTTATTTATTTATTTTCATTTATCTGTCCATTTGTTTGTTGGATTGTTTATTCCTTTTTGTCGGCCCTATTTCCGATCAGGGTGATTTATTGCTGGAGCTAATGGAACTGTACCCTATGACACAAGTGCTGTAAACGCTAACGCTCATAAATTGTTATCGTAGCAAGTGAGATACCCCTGCCATCTTTTCCTTCTCTTATTCTTGTTACTGTCGCCGTTGTTGTAGTTATTGTTGATGATTTGTTGTTGATGTTGCTGCTGCTGCTGCTGCTGTCGCTGTTGTTGTTCTCCTTGTTTCTTGTTCCGCTTTTTTTCTTCTTTTCATTTCTTCTTCTTTCTTTTCCTCCTCCCTCCTCCTTCTCTTCCTTCCTTCTTAAAGTAGAGAAGGAACGGAAGCACACCTGTCCAAACAAACCAACCATTTCAAATGTCCTTCAATTGATAGTAAGTGAAAGATTGATTTGCTTGACCCAATGACTAACAGACTGACCTCCTGGCAAATAGATTGATGACTGACTGATTGACGGACGGGACTGACTGACTGACTGACTAAATGTTAGGCTACCTGACTGATAACAAGAATGGAGACTCCTTGAATGAGACTATAAACCGGCTTTTTGTGTTGCAAACACACACAGATTGTCTTGCGCACACGTTAAAATACCTGTTCTGCCTTTTGGAAGATTAGGTTACTGTTTGCTAGGAGGGCTGGAAGAAATAACTTGTAAAACTGCATACACACGGGGTCTGGATGTAAAAATAAATTTAATTCTTTTTGAGTTAGTAATTTGCTGAGCGAAAAAAAAAAAAAAAAAGAATTACGGTTAAAAAATATTCCCCCGTAAGATGAACACCGAATGGTCAACTGATCGACCGACAAACTAACTGTTTGACTGACTGTTAGAGTGAGTGAGTGACTCACTGACTGATAAACGGACTGACTGACCGATGGCACACTGAGAGACTGACGGACTGACTGACCCATTGTCTGTTTTCCCTTCTTCCTTGTAATTTTGAAATCGCTGGGAGGTTGGCTTTCCTTTTCAATTTGTGTTGTTTTTTTGTTGTTGTTTTATGTTTGTTGGGGTTTTTTTGTTTGTTTGTTTTTTGGGGAAGGGATGAAGTGGGATAGAAGGGTATTTACCCTCACTCTCTATCCTGCACATATCATTTTTTTTTAGTTGTTGTTTCTTTCTGTTTTTTTCTCTATATCATTCAAACTGTTCTACATTTTATTCTAGTTCACCGTTTACGTTTTGTTTTCTTTTTCTTTTTAAATGTCATCTACTTGATATTTCGCCTGGTTTCTTCTAGCTTACATTTTTTCAGTAATTTCTCTTTTCTTAAGAGAAAATAAAAGACAAAATCCTCGTGTTCCGACTTCATTTACCTCTACTCTATTTCCTGCTCATTTTACTACTTTTTATTTTTCGTTTCCGAACTTTTTTTTAGGAGGGGGTGCTTTTTGTTTTTCTTTATATTATCCAAACTCTTCACCTCAAGATTTCAGATTTTATTTCCTTGGGGTGCTTTATATTTTTCTTTATATTATCCAAACTCTTCACTCTTAAGATTTTGGATTTTATTTCTTTTTTTTTTCTAATCGCACCTACTTCACATTTTCCTTGTCTTCTCTTATATTGCATTTTTCGTGTATTTCTCATTTCTCAATCTCTTGCAGATATCTGCTTCCTTGTCTGTATCCCTGTTTCTGTCTCTTAATTTACAATCTGTTCGACTGCAGTATGTGTCCTGTTTCGCTGTGATTTTGACCCACCCTTCCCCACCCCACCCTTGTCTTCTCTCTCTCTCTCCTCTCTCTCTCTCTCTCTCTCTCTCTCTCTCTCTCTCTCTCTCTCTCTCTCTCTCTCTCTCTCTCTCTCTCTCTCTCTTCTCTCTCTCTCGGACGGATAGCCTAGTGGTCAGAACATTGCGCTGGCATTTGAAAACCGGATTCGAATCTGTCGAGGAGATTTTCTCCTGAGTTAACATCAGTGCTGACTCCACTCTCCAAAAGTCCTTCGGATGAGACTTTAACGAGGCCGTGTGCGAACGCACGCAGAACATCTTGCCACACGTTAAATCTGTTCCGCTTTTCGTAAGGTAGGCATCGTGTGCCGGTGGGAATCAGATGACATTTACAAAACTGCATAACACGGGGAATGGATGTAAAAAAAGCACAAGAGTGCTTATCCCATTATCCTCGATATAAAAGAATAAATCAAATCAAATCAATCAATCAAATCAATCTCTCTCTCTCTCTCTCTCTCTCTCTCTCTCTCTCTCTCTCTCTCTCTCTCTCTCTCTCTCTCTCTCTCTCTCTCTCTCTCTCTCTCTCTCTCTCTCTCTGTCCTTTTTCTCTGTTTTTCTCTCTCTGTTTCTCTCTCTCTTTCTCCCTATGCCACTTTGTCTCTCTGTCTGTCTCCCAGGTATGGGATTACTTATCTTTTTGTCAGAATTCTGCCGTTTATACTTCAATCTCCGCCACGGTTTTGTATTTTATTCCGCCATTACGCTGTTTCAGCATTTTTTATGATGTCTACCATCAGAACAAGAGTTTACTCATACAGCAGTCAAACCTTCAGAGACAGGACACCAGCTGCGAAAGTTGAGAACTTTGACTGTATTCTGACGCCATTGTAGAAACACACATACATTTTTGCAAATACAAATGAGATTGAGAAGCTACAAACCAATCAGATATCACTTCATTCAGATGTCTAAGTCAATAGCTTTTTGAAGACTCCTGGTCGTTTTCGGAAGAAAAGCGACACTTATACTGATAACACACCATGTGGGACATGTTTATTGGATGGTTTTTGACACAAAAATTGAATCAGAAAATCATGCTTCCAGCAAAGAGCGCAGCTTTGGACATTTGTGAAATTAAAGGCTCTAAAAAAGACTACTTCCGAAGAGCCACCGTTGCAGAGTGTCTCAGTTCTGCAGGCTTAATTTTAATAGATACCATGTGTACGTGCCATACAGCACTCCAATGTCTGGGTCTAACGACGCAAATCATGCAATTTGAAGACCCGGGTTCGATTCCCGGTCAAGGTGATTTTTCTCCTGGAGTTAACATATGTGCGGACTCCACTCTCCCCAAAAGTCTTTCGGATGAGACTATAAACCGAGGCCCCGTGTGCGAACGCACGCAGTACATCTTGCGCACACGTTAAGTCCTGTTTTGCTTTTTGTAAGAGTAGGCCATCGTGTGCCGGTGGGAACAGATGACATTTACAAAACTACATATACACGGGGACTGGATGTAAAAAGCACATGGCTGCTTATTCCATTATCCTCGATATAAAAGAATAAATAAAAACAAATAAATAGATAAATAAATCTGCGAAAATGTGATGGTAGAAGTGGGGAAAAACTAAAGAAGACGATCAAGCAGCGGTTGAAATATCTTTGCTAGCTGCTAAAGAAATGAAGTGGTTTGGTTCCCAAAACGGATAACTGTCAGTGCATAAGTGAAACTTTTCAATCGACGCAAAATTCATGGCTGAAAGAAAATACTGAAAATAAAAAGGCGTCTGTAGATGGATTTTAGATACCAAACAAGAATGTACTTACCTGGTTGTCCAGTGTTCCCAAACTCATCTTTGCTTGAATAGCTCGTTTGAGAGCTGATGAGGCCGTGTACTGAATACTGCGTTGGGCATCAACAGCCTACCGGACAATGTGTTCTGTTTAGCAGCCCTTAAAACAAGAGTAGATCAACACACACACACACACACACACACACAACACACACACACACACACACACACACACACACACACACACACACACACACACAACACACACACACAACACATACACACACACACATACACACACAGAATACACAAACACATACACATACACACACAAACGCATACAAACACACACACATTACACACACCATAACACAACACACACACATACACACATATACACACGCACACACGTACGCGACGTACGCACACACACACATATACGCACCCGCGCGCACTTCTTCCCCCCTTAGTTTTAGGTAACCAATTTTAGGAGGTAGCGCCATGTTACACACACACACACCA
>CM060337.1:15714194-15721694 GCA_030674155.1 Stramonita haemastoma | reverse complement strand
ATTTGAATTTTTAAGAAATACTTGCTGTTGTATATATATATATATATATATATATATATATATATATATATATATATATATATATATATATATATATATATATATATATATATATATGTGTGTGGCACTTATGCATATTCCTCTAGAACGCCATGACTGACAAAATAAAAGCGTACCCCCCAAAAATAACAAAATCCAACACGCCAATATTCTAAGAGTTTTCTATCGGAAAGATCGATGTGTGCATGAGTTGGATCAGTGTATTCTTCTTTCAGAAATATTAATATTGGTATTCTTCGGGGGTCAATAATAGCTCCTATATTGTTTTCGATTCTTATTCATGACCTGCCGAGAGTTCTGTCAAACAATATAAACCTAGCACAATATGCTGATGATTTTGCAATTTGGATGAATACAAGCATTAGGAAACATACGTCTAAAAGAACTATAAACCATATCAACAAAATCTATCATTAAGAAAGAGATTAATAATATAATATTTATGTATATGAAAGAAAACGGTCTTTCTCTTTCAGGAGAAAAAAACAAATTAATGCTATTTCTAAATGGTGAAAACGCTAATTGTTTACCAGTATTACACATACATGGGGAAACCTTAAAATATTCTCAAAACGTTACGTTTCTCCGTGTTCATTTAAACCTGAAGTTAATTTGGAGATTCTACATTGAGGGTCTAGTAAACAAAGCAGGGAAACGATTAAACCTTCTCAAAATTATTGCCGTTCAGCCATGGTGTCAGGTCACAAAGACTCTCCTTCACTTAGCAACTAGTCTAGTCAGATCAACGTCGGTTTATAGGCTGGAGGTTTACTATTCAGCTCCACCTTCTTTATTGAAAAAGCTACAGAGCAATAGTAGTAAATCGATTAAACTAGCTCTTGGAGTTCCAGTACATAGAAATACACTGAATACATAGAGAGAAGTCAATTTACTTTCTTTCTCAGATCATTGCCATTTATCTGTAGCTAAGTTTGTTACAAGAAGTCTTTCAGCATCACATTCATTAGAAGCTGTAGTACTCATTGATTTAGTCAAGGATTATCCTAAGCGGGCTCAACATATCTCGTCCCTTTGTTCAATCCATAATGACATAGACGACTTACTGTGTAGTATTAACATTTCTACAATACCCGTTGTACCAAAAGTTCCTAAAATACCACAATGGGAACATAAGGAGGCTAAATTTGATATTGATTATACCATTTATTAAAAAAAGTACGACAATATTAAGATGCTGACTTCTGATGTAAAACATCATCTGAAACAAATTATCTTAATAATCTGAAAGTGTTTACAGATGGGTCCATTTATGACTTAAATGCAGGATCAGGTTTCGTTATTCCTGCTCTGAAAATACAAAAAGCATTCTGTCTAGGGAAGGGTTTCTCCATATTCAGCGCTAAGGTCTATGCCATACTTATGGCTCTGATTACTATAAATAACAATAATGTTGCATTCTTCTACATCGGTTTTTGTGTTGACTAGAAGTCTGTACTTTCGGCTTACAAGACTAAGCGCAAAAGTAAGGACAGTTTGTTATTTTAAATAAGATATTTGATACATTGTATCATGACAAAAGGTATCGGAATAGATTTTTGCTGGATGCCTTCTCACTGCGGAATACACTGGAATGAAATAGTCGATAGACTTGCAAAACAATTTCAAAAAGAGACTGCCCAGTTCATAACTTAAAAAATGATTGTCGTGAAATTTATTCATTATTGGAAAATCATGTACATAAGAATAACTTCCATTGGAAATCAGAAATACTAGGCTATCCAAGACATATTACTAACATCATTTATAAGTTACGAATAAATTCTTGGAAGACCAGATATTCTCGAAATGTAACTTGCTCCTGTTCTGAGCCACTATCTTTTGAACAATTTCTTTTTCAATGTTCAGTTTTCAAATCTGTTTACTAATAAACTGGTTGAAAATTCAAAGGGAACCATTGAACATAGTTTCGCGAAAACCGTTGATTACTGACGTTGCTAGGATTATTTCCAAATCTTTTGTAAATATTTTATGGTAGATTTTTTCTTTGTTTGTTTAGTCTAATATCAGCAAGTGTAAATAGACTTTAAATTGAACTACAATAACAACAAGACAACAACAACACACACACACACAGACACAGAACACACACAGACACAGACACAGACACACACGACACACAACACACACACACACACACACACACTACACAAACACCACACACACACAACACACAACACACACACACACACACAACACACACACACACACAACACACACACACACACACCACACACACACCACACACACACACACACACAATGGCATAACTTTTCAAATTACACGTTCTACCAGCTCGACAACTAATGCTAACGCATTGAGGTGAAGCGCCATTTCTGAGTCAGCCTGAATCCATTAAGCTTTTTAGTGCACAATTGTCTGTATACTCACGCCTGAAATCTATTTTCTACAGACGACAAAAACGCTATTGATAAACATTCATGCACGAATTCCTCTGTTTTGTTGTTTAAAAGCGTGGAAACAAAGCACTTGCACCCTGCACTATTACAACACCAAAATAATGCATCCACAGAGACAGAGGGAGATAGAGAGAGAGGGAGAGAGGCAGAAGCAGAGAGCACACACCCCACACAAACACACACACAAACACACACACACAAACACGTACACACACACACACACACACACACACACACACACACACACCACACACACACACACACACACACACACACACACACACACACACACACACACACACACACACACAGAAAAAAAAATCACACAGTCTGAGAAGCCACAACAGAGACAAGAAAAAATCAAAGACAGACTGAGACAGAAAGACCAAGTTCCCGATATTCCTGTATTGACCGCCATCTTGTTCGATTTCTGTTATTCAGGAAGCAGAGATTGCGTTCTTTGTTCCTCCTTTTATTCTTCCTCTCTCTCTGCCGATCGTCTGTCCTTCCTCCTTCCAGCCGACGGCTTTGGTGCCGTGCTCCGCTGCACGCAATCTCCTGACTTTCAAAGCCAGTCTGTGATCCGTGTATACGCTCGCCATCTCTCTCTCTCTCTCTCTCTCTCTCTCTCTCTCTCTCTCTCTCTCTCTCTCTCTCTCTCTCTCTCTCTCTCTCTCTCTCTCTCTCTCTCTCTCTCTCTCTCTCTCTCTCTCTCTCTCTCTCTCTTCCGGCACACAGACAAAGGTTGATCTTTCCGGTGCGCTACATTCCTGGACTTATGTACAACAGCAACCGATGTCTACGAAGTAAAGAGGTCATGGATTAATTTTCCTTGTGCTAAAAAAACAGAACTCCTCTGCCCTCTTCTACTAGTTTGTGAGTAAATGAGCTGGGGGCTAGTGTTTTTAATGAGTTGTTAGGAATGAAGGTAGCAGGACTGTTAAGACATTTACCTGCTTAACCAGTATTCCTTGAGGTTCTGCATTCGATCCCCAGCCTTGCCCTATCTTCCCAGTTTGACAAAAAAATACGAACTGGATGTCAAATTCCGTTAAGTGTAAACTGAGACCCCGTATACAAATGCTCAAAGAGCATCGTGCGCATACATTCCACCTTTTGGAAGAGTAGGCCATCATTTCGTACTGGTAGGACTGGTTGACAAATTTTCAGAAATGCATGCACATAGTTGTCATGTTAAGACACTATTTTCGAAGTAGGAATGCGGCTTCGTAAATGGTTGTAGTGAGAGGGGGGGGGGGGCACGGTCATATACGCAAAGTTCTAAGGATTTTATGGACACTGGAGCTTAAGCCAAAGAACGAAAAAAATGAGCTGTTAATTCAAAGTTTACCTGTATCAAATTCTCAGTGCAAATACAATAACTCAGGCCTACAAGTAGTCCATATGAAATCGATTCATCATGAAGATACTAAGGGAAAGGGGAAAAAGATAAAGAAGTTGGGACCTAATGGACGTAGATGAATGAATGGTCTAGAGGTATAGCGCCTGCCTAGAAACCGAAAAGTCTGGGTAAGAAGTATGCGGTGGTTCAACGTTTGGGCCCAGAACATTATCTCTTATCCATTAGACCGTAAGAGGTGGTCTGAGTGCTAGTCTTTTAGATGAGACGAAAAGCAAATATGAAACAGATAACAATAATTGCTGTATGAGTGTTTGATGAAGAAGACTCCTGTTTGGTTATACATTATATAATGTTGTTTTAATCAAAAAGAAAAAAAAAAAGTCCAAACCAAATCACACAGTGGTGACATAATTTCGCAACGCTCGTCCTTACAAACACCTTTGCCCACCGCCAACCTACATTTCCCCAATCATACCACTACCCCACCCACACTCCACAGACGAAAATAAAAGAAAACCTATAATAGCTCTAAGTATTAAACTCTGCTGCAACTTTTGCTTCCTGGTAGGTCCTGATTCCTGCAGTAGCAGCAGCAGCAGCAGCAGCAGCATCACATAAATCAGGCTGATTCAATAAGCTGCACTTTCTTCATGCTGGCTTTCCTCCTTCTTGATTAGACTTGAGGAAAATCAAGGGAAGGATGTGAATGCGGACATGTGCGCGGAGAGAAGCCGGGTCCATGCTAAGCTGAAAAGATTGTGAAGCTTTTGTCGAGGGTAGCAAAGTGAGCCAGGCATCAGGATTGGAGGTGTGAACAAAGGGAGGCTGGTTATGACCTTGTTATTTGCATATCTGTGTCTATTCGATTTTAAATTCGTTCCTATGAGAGACAAAATTGGTTGCTGTCTGATTGTTTGAAGAAGAAGAAGAAGAAGAAGAAGAAGAAGAAGAAGAAGAAGAAGAAGAAGAAGAAGAAGAAGAAGAAGAGAAAGAAAGAAAGAAGAAGAAGAAAAACAGAAGAGAAGAAAGAAGAAGAAGAAGAAGAAGAAGAAGAAGAAGAAGAAGCAGAAGAAGAAGAAGGAGGAGGAGGAGGAGAAGGAGGCGGAGGAGGAAGAGGAAGAGAAGAAGAAGAAGAGAAGAAAGAAGAAGAAGAAGAAGAAGAAGAAAAAAAGAAGAAGAAGAAGAAGGAGAAGGTGGTCAGACAGAGAGACAGACAGACAAACAAACAGACAAGCAGACAAACGCAGAGCAACACAGATAAACAACCAGAAACACTGGCGGAGGAACAACAAAAAAGGAGGGATGACAAGTCACATAAACTAACAGGCTATACTAACAACAAGAAAGCAGGTGAGAGACGAGTTTCACAGAATTTTGAACTTGATATTGTCTTTGTTTTCTTTTTCTTCTTTATTCAGTTTATTCAGCAGATTGTCCTCTCCTTTTTCGAAACAAACAAAAGAGTTTAGTTAAATACGTTCGTCTATATTATAAAATATATCGATGATAAATATACAGAAAAATGCTGTTCTATTATGCGATTCGAGTCGACCCAGTCCATAAAAATTCATTGTTGGGAGAAGCTAGTGCTAGCATCAAGCACCGGCCCTTACTTTGCGTGTCAATGCATGTCTATCTATTTGCATCTCCGGCGTGCTAGTTGTAGGCATTGTCAGCCTTCTCAAATCTACTGCAGTTCCCTTCTCTAATTTCATAACCGTTCCGTTTGGACAGGGGAAAATTCAGCGCACACAGAGGAAACTTACCAAAACACGTGTTTCTATTTTGCCTTATAAACATACCCTTTTTTCTACAAAGTTTTGGACGCCCCCCACCAAAAATACCCCAAAGAAACAAATAAAAAACAAACCAAAACAAAACAAAAACGAAAAAACTTAAAGCAACAAATTAACCACAACCGCCTCTCAAACTGAACAAGCAAACTACTACCATTCCCCACCCCACTCCTACCCCGTCTCATCCCACCCCAATCTCCCAAATCCCCCCATCCCCCCCCCCACAACGTGCACAATCTGCACAAACTCTCAGGTATGGCACTTGCTCAAGCTTCTGCTTCCTGGTAGCTTCTGATCCCTGCAACAGCAGCAGCAGCAGCAGCAGCAGCAGCAGCAGCAGCTGCACAGCAGCAGCAGCAGCAGCAGCAGCAGCAGCAGCAGCACATCATCATCATCATCATCATCATCATCATCATCATCAACAAAAACACATCATCACATAAACCACGCTGAGTCAATAAGCTTCACTTTCTTTACGCTGATCAGACTCCTTTATTGGACTTCAACGCAATCAAGAAGAGGAAGCAAGTATTGATGATTTTGGGGGTTTGGTGGGGTGTTTTTTTTTTTAGAGAAGCAGGCTTCTGGCGAAGTTTATGTGCTCGCAGGATTGCAGCAATGACACAGAGTGGTAAAAAGTTATGAGTGGTGATAACTATAGTCTAGTTATGTATTACCTGATTGACATACTTTTGCCACTTTACTGGAGTGGGATGAAGATGACATACGTCCAAGAGGAAGTAAATGTCTCTGAAGTCAGCATGCCGCTACCTTGATGGTTCCGTAATAAGGGTCGCATATGCAAAAAGCTTGCTGTTGATGAATCTATGACGTTTAGCTGAACGTAAAGAAGGAGGGGGGTGGGGGTGGAGGGGGGAGAGCGCTGTAGAAGCATTGTCGTTGAATCATTTTATATGAAACAGTTCAATATCAGCCTCTTACTGTTGTAGTGTTCACCTCATAAACCAGATGAATATGTAATCTTAAAGTCGGGAAAATCCTTGGTTTTTTTTTATCATCCATGTATGATACAGAAATGACGAAACAAAAATTTTTAATCTTCATGGGATTTTTTTTTTTTTTGGTCTTCTAATCTTGTCATTTTTTTCTTTGTTTTGTTAAGACCCTTTGAAATAGATTTTAAAGGTCACCTTCTAGGAAGGAACAGGATACGTATCCTAGCATATTGCGCTTTAGGCTAGAATTGTCTGGACATAGAGACAGCTGGACAGACGATGGAAATGTACAGGGACTTGAGTCCTCAGGTAAGTCCTTGCAGCAGGAAAGACTGATTGATCGCTCAGATCAGATCAGTGATTCAGTCCGCCAACGAGTGTGTGTACATCTGACCAGACTGAAGAGAGTAAAACACTCTTTCTCCCTGTTCCTTTAAATTCTACCACAAATTTCCCTTGAGGGGGGTGAAACTAAAAGAGACGAATGTCTTTTTTAGGCATACTGAACTATTGGGGCGGAAAAGCTGAGTGATCAGAGCTTTCGCTCTCCCGAGTCGATTTCAGTATAAGTAGCTTGAGCGTTGTTTCCTTGTGGATGGGTGACTGTTTGTATACCTAGGCTTTAGCACAGTTCCCCAGTTCACCCAGCTGTAAATGGGTACCTGTCCTCTTTATGGGTAGGGGAGGTAAAGCAGTGAGGGAGAAGAGATTGGTGCTGCCTTCAATATGCTGGCGGCTTTCCCTAGCTGAGGTCCATGACACCTTGCTCCCTTAATGATCCAATAGGATAAGGGAACATCTTTATGGATGAAAAAAAAACTATAACCAAGAACTACTTTTTACTTTTCAAAGATAATTTCAGCAATAACAGAGAGCTTTAAAAAAAA
>CM060337.1:15701694-15706694 GCA_030674155.1 Stramonita haemastoma | reverse complement strand
CAATTTTAGGCAATGCACTAAAGCTTATATAGAATATCATGTTTCACGTACTTTCTCTAGTTTTAAATGCTAGGTACAAAAACTTTGCTACCGCTTTTATCACGTTAGTGTCCTTATGTTGCATGATAAAGGCAAAGTGCTCCTCTAGGCTTCTGTTTTCTGTGTTCTTAGGAAGGATCTGTTCCCTTAGGTTTGAATAGAAAGGGCAGATCAACAGAACATGTATCTCTGTTTCATCACCCGATTTACACTTTGGGCACTGGATATTTTCGGTCACATACCTAAGTCTGTGGCACAACAAATCAGATATACCCAGGCGAAAACGACAATAAACATCTCGGAGATATCTTTTTTCCAAAGTAGTTAAATATGCCTCTTTTGTTTGAACGGTTTTGAACTGTCGATAGACGCTAAATCTTTCATGGCTATTTATCTTTATTTGCCAGTTTTGGTGGGAGGTTTCGATCAGTCTTGCTTTCAGTGCAGTGATAAACTGATTTTGGTTTCCAACTCCTTGGTTTAACCAGACGTGGTCAAAACCATGGGAAAACAGAAATGTTCTGACAGATGTAGCCCATGTAATTTTACCATCCTCATCCATCTTCACTGACATATTATAGGATTTACGAGTATATCTGTCCTCTGACATTTCCAACAACCTCAGCCAATATTTGACTGTTTTAACTGCCGTAATAACAAACAGTGGATAACGTCCCGTTTCTCCATATACCATGGTGTTCGGGGTTTTATTTGCCACATTTAGGAATTTCTTGAGGGCATAAGTGTGCACTTTTTCTACCTCACTGACTTCGTACAACCCCATATTTCAGCCCCATATGTTAAGCATGGTATAACCTGTGTATCTAATATCTTCACAAAAACTTCATATGGGATGTGTCCAAGCTTCCATAAAGACCTAAACACACAGTTCACTTTAAGTTTTGCTTTCATAACTAGTTCAGAAACCATCGTGTTGGTATTGAGCTTTGTTGAAAAATGTAATCCCAGATATTTGTAGGCATTGACAACTTCGATATCTCTATTTTCATATTTCCAACACTCATATTGTGCTAAGTAGCCACCCTTTCTGAAAACAAGCACTTTAGTTTTTGATAAGTTTACTTTCATTGTGTAACTTTTAGCAAAATCAGACAAAACATTAATTTGGTTCTGCAGACCTACTGGTGTGTCTGACAGCAAAACCACATCGTCTGCGAAAAGCAGAAGAAATATCTGCACTTCGTCAGGTGTCAGCTGTATGCCATGGCGTCCTTTTTCACGCATGTCTTTTGCAAGTTCGTTAATGAAAAATGAAAACAATAAAGGGCTGCACAAACAGCCTTGCTTTAAACCGTTTTTACAGTCAAAAAAGTCTGTGTACTCCCCATTCGGGGGCCTTACACACGATTTAACTTCCTTGTACATTCCTTTTAAGCAGTTTAACATTTTAGTACTGACTCCTTGTCTCTGTAGCACATTCCATAACTGACTACAGTTGACTGTGTCGTATGCTTTCTGAAAATCAACAAAACAGGCATATAATTTACCTCTGGCTAGAACACGTTGTACCACAGAATACAGAACAAAGATCTGATCTATAGTTGAGTAACCTGCTCGATATCCAGCTTGCTCTTCTAACAAGATGCTGTTTTCTGCTGCCCATTTAGTCAGCCGTTTATTCAGGATGTAAGTAAAACATTTGCATAAATTACTGATCAAAGAGATGCCGCGGTAGTTATCTGGATCATCTTGCTTACCTTTCTTATGTAATGGTACAATGACAGATTTCAGCCAGTCTTTAGGATATATTCCAGTGTTCAAAATGTGGTTAAAGAGTTTTACTATAAGTGGTCTGAATACCTCTATGCTGTGTTTTAACATTTCATTTAAAATCCCATCAGCACCTGGTGCTTTTTTCCCTTTTAAATGCCGGATGGCTTCATCAACTTCACCCGCACTGATAGGAAGATCTAAAGTTTCATCCGTTCTTGTCTGGGAATCAAGCACATTTTCGTTAACTGTACATTCAGAGGTGTTAGCTGTAAATATGTTCTTAAAATGCTTGTACCACTGATCTGGACTTATATCAGGCTGAGGCACAGGCTGGCGTGACAATGCCCTCATTTCCGACCAAAATAAGTTTGGATTTGACAAACTGTTTACAACTTTATTTAAACGGTCTTGTCTACTTTGCTCTTTCTTAGATTTAATGAGTGCCTTATATTTACTTCTGAGTTCAACATAAGCAGTTCGGTTGCTTTCAGAATTGCATCGTCTGAAAGTTCTCAAAGTCTTTCGGAGCTGCTTTCGTGCTTCTTTGCATTCAGCATCAAACCATTTTGGAGCAAAATATGCTCCTGGCCGAACAATGATTGTTTTTCTGAAAATATCAGCCGCCTTCAGTAAACTGTTCTGAAGAAAGCTGTGAGTTTCATCTACATCAAGCTCAACTGCATGCAAATAATCATTAACTTTTTCAGATGTTTCTGTACAAGCTATATTTTCTATGAATTCATGACATCGATCTGGAATCCATATGATTTTCTCAAGGGATGTTATTTCAGGTATTGGCTGGTAACTTATTCTGCCTACCTCATCGTTAACTGTTATGGACATTTCCAGAGGAAAATGACTAGATTCACTTCTTTCTCCCACATTCACACTCGGAAACATGTTTAGCAATGCATCACTTACAGCAAAATAATCAACAACACTACCCCCACTATGATTCAGAAATGTGAACTCCCCTCCCTTGCCATCCAGTAAACCATTTGTGACTGACAACTCCAGTGAGTGGCAGAGCTCAAGAAACTTCATGCCAAAGTCATTTGTTTTTGTGTCCTGTGAAAAACGGTCACACACAAAGACAATATTTTCGTCATCATTGTCATCAATTTCCAGTATAATCTGGCTTCTGTTTGTTGTACGAGCATTAAAGTCTCCGCATAGTATAATGTCACAACCCTTTTCTACGTCTAATGAATCCATCACAATGTTTTCAATAGCATCAAACGTATAGTCATTGTCTATATTAAAGTGGTCATAGAAAGGACTGTCATATGGATTCACATACGCAGCACATAGACATACATTCCTAGTAGTGTTCAATACAGATTTCTCAAGCATTAGCAAAACAACATTATCATAGTCATGGTGTATTTCTTTCACTTGGTTTGCATACTGTTTGTTTACAAAAATAGCTGTGCCACCAGAATGTCTACCTTTCTTTGAAATTTTCTTTGCTGGGGCAAGGAAACAACAAAAGTCTTTTAATAAAGTCGTTGACAGGTCAATCTTTTCCGCAAAAGTTTCAGTTATACACACAAAATCAAAACTGGATAAATATGCAATAAAGTCAACATCATCTTTTTTGTTATTAAATCCTTCCACATTATAATTCACAAACCTTACTGTTTTTTGTGTGATGTAGTCACCTATGGGCTGGCCTGGGGAAAATTTGAGTTGTTAGAACTATGTTCTTGTGATATTGCTTCATGAAATTGACTGTTGTTGTCATCATCACTTTGATGTTCACTAACAGTGTCCTGTTGTTCGTTGTCAATAACGGTATCATCCATGTCCGAACCGTCTTGATCGTTCGGTGAGTCCCTGCCGCTGTGGCCTGCTTCAGCTTCAGGAGTACTTGGTGGTCGAGGGCGTTTGGCCGGCCTGTCCTTGGATTGCGGTGTGTTCTGGCTGTCAGGACCTTTCTCCCCTTGGCGGCTGGACTTGCTGTTGCTGTGCTGGTCACGTGCCCCCAGGTCTGCAGGCTCCTTGTGGCGCTGTGGGCGGGGGCTGTACTGGAAACGTGACAGGGCCTCCGCCGTCGTCCTGGCAGGCTGAGTTGTGGTCTTTGCAGTGTCCCTGCCTCTGGCTGCTGATGGAGGCAGAGAGGACGATGGGGCTGCCGTTGATGAGGTCACTGATGATGATGGAGTCATCCTCTTGGGTGGGGAGAATGCGTCCTCTTTTGGTTTCTTCTTTCCTGCCTGCTGCCATGAAGCAGCTGACGCTTTTTGTGAGGGAGCACCTTCCCTCAGCACCTGACTGTATGTTCGGTCATCATAGTTCCTGTGCTGCCTGTTGTCTCTGCGATCCCCGCTGCTCCTGCTCCTGGTGGTGGTGGTCCTCCCACCCCTGTTTCCACCCCTGTTTCCACCACGTTCCCCTGTGTTTTGGTTTGTGTCAGGGTGTCGATGTTGGTAGTCATGAGAAGTTGCAGTATGTCTGTAACTCCTGTCATTTCTGTTTCTGGCATCACTGCCGAACCTGGCAGCATCCTGGAACTCATGGATGCTGGAGTTGTCACTGGGCCAGAAGTCTGCATCAGCTCCCTCCCATTCACGTCTTCTTTCCATACTGCTTGTGTCCCAGTGCCTGTTTCTGTAGCCCCTGTCAGCCTGCTGTCCCCTGGCTGTCTCCTGGATATCAGCTTGGACCCCCTGTAAAAACCAGTCATGCCTTGCTCTCTGAGCTGACTCAGTGTCTGTCTCTGATGAACAGTCAGATCATCTGATGTGGCCACTCCCTTCTGTCTCAGGTTGTCTCTGGCAGTTTTATCGGCTACTACTGACATCTTGTCTTGCCACAGTCTGAATTTGACAATCATGGGTCTTGGTTTTCTAGCACCCGATGTGTGTTGATCCTGATGCTGCGTTGCTCTGCCTAGTCTGTGTGTGCGGACTATGTCGTCCTCTGTCCACTCCCTGCCAGGAACACACTGTCGCAGTAAGGTCAACACCAAGCGCTTGCATGACTGGAAATCTTCTGACTGTGTCTCTGGCATTCCTCTTAAAATCAGATTTTCCCTCCTGGAATAAATCTCACATTGTTCGATTCTGTCCTCCAGTTTTTGCAGCTGTGAGTTCATCATGTCTCTGGTCACACAGTTCTGTTCTATTTCATTCATTCTTCTTTCAACATTGTCGAAACGGAAACTCATTTCTCTCACATCTCTTGCAATGTCAGCTATCCCATTCTCAGTGTTTGACAGACGATGA
>CM060337.1:15684194-15696694 GCA_030674155.1 Stramonita haemastoma | reverse complement strand
ATTACCAAATGGGTAGGCGCTGCACATGTTGCGACGCGTTTCTCCCCAGGAAGAACAGTCCGCGAATTTCACGTAGAGAAATCTGCTGTGACATAAAGTGGTACAAAATACAAAATACAAATTTCAGTGATATACGTATGCATCTATGCATGAAGAATTGCGTGTATGCATGCATATCCACACAAACCTACATACGGGCTATTATATACATGACGCATCAGAGTAAACAATAGACGGCAGCGATGAAACTGTATAACAGAGGAGAAGAGTAAGTAAAAAAAAATTGCTCGTCCGTTTCATGGCCAGGCTGGAATCTGCGCCAACATTCGGGTGTAAAACAATCGCCAGCGCCCATCAGTGTGACAGCCACGATAGCACAGACTACACGCTCTCTTTGCAATAAAGGCTATCACTGTACGCATGCTTATTTGTTATTATTGTGTGGTTATGCTAGGGTTTGCTGATTCTGTGAAGGACAGCTGTAACTTCAGATGAGGGTCTGTGCGTGCGCGCGTGTGTGTGTGTGTGTGTTCAATTTCATTTAAAGTTGTGTTTTTTCACAAACTGTGATATTAGACGGACAAAAAGGGTTGGGGGGGGGGGTATAGGGTGGAGTCTGGTCATTGTTTGGAGGTGAAGCGCACATATTTTTTTTAATACGGGTGGACAAATAAATGGAAATCAGATAGCTGATCTATTATGAAAGCTACAATATGCAACTGCTGAGCAACAAGCAAGAACAACAACATTTCAGATAAATAAATAACAACCAAAAACAATTGTGCATGTATGTATATGTTGTGTGTGTGTCTCTGTGTGTGTCTTTGTGTGCCTCTGTGTTGTGTGTCTGTTGTGTGTTGTTGTTGTTGCATGTTGTTGTACAATATCTTAGGAAGGGGCTGGCTGCAATTGTTATTTGGTAGTTGTTGAGGGCTGTTGTTTTGTTATTTTGGTGTCTTTTGTTAGTTGTCTGGTTGTGTTTGTCTTGAATTAAAGAGTGTTATAATATTAACCATGTGATTGTTGATATCTTCTTTTGCTTGGCATTTTCGTATAAATGTTACAACACTGTAGCCGCAATTCTTTTGAAAGACCATTAAAAAAATCAAAATAACCCACCATATTCACTAACAATAGAAATACAATAACAGCAGTAGGCCTACATCGACAACAACAAGAATAACAACAACAACAACAACAACCCAACAAACAAAAAGAACATTCAGAACGTCAACAACACGAGTACTCAAACTCAAAATATGAAACAAAAAACCGATGATTTTGCATAGCCTGACTGTCTTGCATAACTCCAACCAGAAAGAGCCTATAGGCAAAAACAACAAGGAGTGCAGTAAAACTTGGAACATAAATTCTGCCTATTACTGCGCCCTCTGCCAAAGACCAGGCTGAAATATTCTTCTCTGGCCCGTAAATATCTAAGTAATGAGCATCTTCCTCGCGGAGATATTACACTGCTTTGTATCCTAGTGTGTATGTTGCATCAAGCCTTAGCGTGTCTTGTCGTGTCTTGTTGTGTTGTGTTGTGTGTGTTTGTGGTGTCTGTGTGTGTGTTGTGTTGTGTTGGTCGTGATGTGTTGTGTTGTGTTGTGTTGTGTGTGTTGTGTTGTGTCGTGTCGTGTTGTGTCGTGTTGTGTTGTGTTTTGTTTGTATGTATGTATATTGTATGTGTAAACGTATACGTACGTATACACATACATACATATATACATACATATAAGTATGCATGCATACATACATACGTAACTACGTATGCATGTACGCATGTATGTATGTATGTATGTATGTATGTATGTATGTATGTATGTATGTATGTATGTATGTATGTATGTATGTATGTATGTATGTATGTATGTATGTATGTATGTATGTATGTATGTATGTATGTATGTATGTATGTATGTATGTATGTATGTATGTATGTATGTATGTATGTATGTATGTATTGTATGTATATGTATGTATGTATGTATGTTGACTGCTCTATGTATGTATGTCTGTACTACTTGTCTGGCTACCTGTCTGTCTTCTGTATGTCTTCTGTCGGTCTGTCTGTCTGTCTGTCTGTCTGTCTGTCTGTCTGTCTGTCTGTATGTATGTATGTATGTATGTATGTATCTATGTATGTATGCATGTATGCATGTAATATGTGTATGTGTGCATGCGTAGGTAGTAGTAGTAGGTAGTAGGTAGTAGGTAGGTAGGTATTATGTATTTATATGTTATTTGCAGATATAAATACACACCACCCACCCACGCACAGCACACACATCATACACACAGCACACACATATATATATATAGTATATATAGTATAGTAATATATAGAGAGAGAGAGGAGAGGAGGAGGAGAGAGAGAGAGAGAGAGAGGAGGAGAGTAGAGAGGAGGAGAGTGCATTTTGCATACATGCGTGTATGTATGTATTATGAATATGTATATATATATTTTAATATATATATAAACTATATATATTATATATATTTTATGATGTGTATGTATATATAAAATAAAATATATATATATATACATATGTATTTATATATAACTATACAAATATATGTATAATATGTGTGTGCGCGCGCGCGCACGTGCGCCCTCCCGCGCGCGTGCACGCGCTTTAGAAGAGATTAGCCGGCTGACAAAATAAAAACCAGCTAGACCTAAAAAATCAAACCAGCTGACTGACATGAGACACAAACCCCCAAAATCACATAAAGAAGATAAATCAGACCAACAAATAAAAAAGCATCACACCCCCAAAAAAAGCAACTAGAAAATAAACTTGAGCCCACAAACAAACACACAGAATACAAAAATTTAAGAGACAGAAGACTGACAGACAGACCTAGTAGCAAATTCTAGTATTGCTTCGTTTGCGATATCATGTAAACAGAAAATGGAAAACTCGATACGATGGCCTCGAAAGAAGAGGGAAGGATGGCTCTCTGAACGTAATCCGATTGGTGCCAGGAGAAAATGAGCTGTCTCCCTCACACCCTGACCTTATTCCCATGCACAATTGCTGTCAGCAACAATCCTTCACTCTGCCATACAATATGCAAGGAAAAAGGTTGGCCATTGCACTTAGAAAAATAATCCCTGGTAAGAAAAAAGTTTGTTTTACACAACACACACACACACACACAAACAACACACACACAAACGCACACAACTCATGCAGACACACACCTACCGGAAACACACGGAAACAACACACACCATACACACACACGTATACACACATAGACGCACACACGCATGCATACACTTTTTCTGGATAGATGGCTTGATAAAAAAAAAAGTGCAAATGTATTGCTTACTCAATATACCATCTGGAAATAAATTTTGACTTTGGCACATACACTCAGGCGCATTACTCACGTATGCACACACACATACACACCACACACACACACACACACACACACACACACACACACACACATACACACACCACTACACACACAACACACACACATACACACACACACACACACACACACACACACACACACACATACACACATCACTCATAACACACACACATACACAAAACTTATCCACAAACACACACGTACGCACACACAACACACACACACACACACACACACACACACACACGCAAACACACTCACGCATACGCACACACACACGCACACGCCACGCACACTCGCGCGCCTACTGCACGTACATACGCATGTATCACGCACGCACTCAAGAAAAAATAGCAAAATAACAAGAAATAAAAGACCCTCCCACACCCTATTAACGAAAAACCCTAAACCCACAATGAAAAGACAATGCAAAAGATTGCAAGCAGCACTAATTAACTATCTTTGTTTTGTTGACTCTATGTGTATGCATGTGCGTGTGTATGTACGTATTTGTGTGTGTGATGTGGTGTATGTGTGTGTGGTGTGTGTGTGTGTGTGTGTGTGTGTGTGTGTGTTATGTGTGTGTATGTAAGTGTGTGTGTAAGTGTGTGTATTGTGTGTGTGAATGTATATGTGTGTGCATTCGTAAGTGTATGTGTGTGGGCTTTCTTGCTTGCTTTTGTGGGCACGTGTGTGTATGTGTGTATGTTGTGTGTGTGTTGTGTGTGTGTGTGTGTGTGTGTGGTGTGTGTGGTGTGTGTGTGTGTGTGTGTGTGTGTGTGTGTGTGTGTGTGTGTGTGTGTGTGTTGTGTGTAGAAGTGATACAAGAAAACACTAGGAAAACTAAAGACTATCAACAAGGAAGCCATTAAATCTAAGGCCAGATTATTTTCACTTGACCTTTCCGTATAATGATGAAAACATTTGTGTTCCATTATATCTCTGCTTGATGGAAAAAAATCATCAATATAGCACGTGTTATCTCGACATATATTCCTCCCCCCTTTCTCCTCTGTCTGTCTCTGTCTCTCTATGTCTGTCTCTGTCTCTGTCTGTCTGTCTGTCTGTCTCTGTCTCTCTGTATGTTATTGTCTTTTTTATACCTTTCCACCTTCTTCCTACAGATCTTGTATGGAGATTTATAGCAGAATAGCAGATTAAAACAAATGCGTAATTCAACAGCCCACATGTAGGTAATGATGATTTATACGTCTTTGTTTCTGAATTTTGTTTTTGCTTTTATGGTGGTGTGTGAGTGTGTGTGTGTGTGTGGTGTTTTTGTGCGCGCGCGCGCGGCGCGCGTGCGTGTGTGTGTGTGTGTGTGTGTGTGTGTGTGTGTGTGTGTGTGTGTGTGTTGTGTGTGTGTGTGTGTAAGTATGTGTGTGTGCGAGGTGTGTGTATGAGTGTGTGCGTGCGTATGTGTGTGTGTATGAGTGTGTGGGTAAGTATTCGTGCGTGATGTGTGTGTGTGTGAGTGTGTGTGTGTAAGTATGCGTGTGTAGTGGTGGAGCGTGTGTGTAGTAGTTGTGTATGTGTAAGTATGCGTGTGGATGTGTGTATGTGTGTGTTTAAGCGCGCGTGTGTGTGTTGTAAGTATGTGTGTATGTGTGTGTAAGTATGTGTGTGTGTGAGTGTGTGTCGCGCGCGCGCATGCGTGCGAATCTTGTTCCTACTCTTTCTTCTTCATACGCGTGTTATTCCATGTATGCATGTTGGTGATAGCCACGAATATAGCTAAACACACACTCCTCTATATGCTTTTCAGCTGAAGTGATCTCTTAGGAGTCAAATGGGCACTGAGGTATGCAAATGAGAAACAGTGAGGTCATGTATATCTTAAAGCCAGTGCCGAACACGAGGCTGGTGTTAGAGATGTCCCTGATATATGTGTATATATATATATATATATAGAGAATAAATAGATATATATAGATAGATAAGTATATAGATACAAATATATAGATATATAGTACTATATATATCAATTGTGTATTATGTATATATATCATATAGTACTATATACTATCTCTACTCTTCTTCTTTCTTATCTCTCTCTCTCTCTCTTCTCTCCTTCATCTCTCGTCTCATCTACTCTCCTCTCTCTCTCTCTGTATTATATATATATATATATATACATATATATATATATATATATATATATATATATATATATATATATCTAATAATATCAAAATATAAGTATACACATATATATTTGTATATGTATATATACACATATCTATAAATATGTGTATATATGTGTTTATTATATGTATACAATATTAGTATATATATGTATATATATATATGATACATATATATAGTGTGTGTATATATATATATATATATATATATATATATATTATATATTTAATTAGTCATCTATGTCCTTCTCATTTTGTCCTTGAAATCTTTCGAATTAATTCTGTTAATAAATAAAAAAAAAGAATATAAACCATTAGACTGTACCATTCTCTTTGATCATAACAAATAAAATAAGTCAACAAAATGAAATCACATAAAAACGACGATAAACAAACCAAACAGACCTTTTTTCCGGATAAGAATACAAAATTATCTCTTGTGCATAAACGCACGAAAAGTATCTCGTGCACAGTTAAAAACCCTTCTGCTTTTTAGGAAGAGTAGGTCAGTTCGTTTTGATACGACCGGTCGACAATAAAAACAAAAACAAATTAATGCCTATGCATTACTAGTATGTAGACAAAATTCTCGTCAAGGGAATGTGGCTGATTTTAAAGTGTACCCAACGGCTGTATACAGAAAATCTCACCATCAGTAAACCTCGGGACTCTAAGCCAAGGAAGAAAAAGTAAAAAGAGAGAAGGGAACCACAAACCCCAGCTACCAACAATTCAATTCAATTCAACTCATTCAACAATTCAACTCTTTTCTTGTCCTCTATCAAAGGACATAATTTGTTTTGCAGCGATTAAAAGCATATCTAAACAGCGAATAAGAAAAGAGCAATATTTGAACACACAAAAAAGAGGTAACATTTGTTAAACACACACATACACACACATACACACACATACACACACACACATACATAACACACACACACACAACATACACCACACACACACACACACACACACACACACACACACACACACACACACACACACACACACACACACACACACACACACACACACACACACACAACAACACACACCTTTATTATAAAAGAAATCTGTTTAGCAACGAATAAAAATATTCAACACTACTAAGTTAGACATCTATAATTTTGAATGCGCATGATAAAAGTTAACATTTGCAGCAACAGAACGCAATGTTTCTCCACCACAACATTCAAGGAGGGGAAAGGGGAGGAGGGGAGGAGAAGAGAGGGACTTGATCCCACCTGACTAGCTTGAAGCAGAAGAAAACACACGGTAAACTTCTGCTTTTTTTCTTCCTGGCATTAATCCGATTGGTGCCAAGACAAAGAGTGAGCTATTTTCATCTGTCTGTTTCCCTCTGTCTCTCTTCTTACGCACGACTGGGTTTTTTGTTGTTTTTCCTTTTTTCAAAAGCCAGGCTTCTCATGCACTAGAGCAAGCATGCATACTGATTTGTATGCTTTTTGTTGTTGTTGTTTTTTTGTTTCATTTTTAATTTGTTTTCATGTATTGCATTTCTTATAGAAAACACATAGAAAAGCAGACAGACAAGCACTGAGCAAAAACTGTTATGTTGTATTAATGTCGTCACAGGTATAAACATCTAATAACATTCATGCGAGTGAGTCCATGTACACACATATACACACACATGCAATATACACACGCATGCACGCGCGTACGCATACACACACATACATACACACACGCGCGCAAGTGTGCGTGCGTAAGGACACATACATCGCTTCATATCGCTATAAGTGAAACCACATTCAAGAACGATTGAACACACGCATATTTATTAAATCTCTCTCTCCTCTCCTCTCTCTCTCTCTCTCTCTCTCTCTCTCTCTCCTCTCTCTCTCTCTCTCTCTCTCTCTCTCTCTCTCTCTCTCTCTCTCTCTCTCTCTCTCTCTCTCTGTTCTCTCTCTGTCTCCGTCTCTGTCTCTTCTCTCTGCTTTCTGTCTCTGTCTCTCTCTATCTCTCTCTCGCCCTCTCTCTCTCTCTCTCTCTCTCTCTCTCTCTCTCTCTCTCTCTCTTGGTTCATCCTCTCTGATCCTTTCTATATTATTCATCTCACTCATAAAAGATTCTCTTCTGCTTCTTTGTCCTGTACGATCTAGTCGTGTTTCTGTCGATCGTGTCTTTGTCTTCTGTCTCTCTGTCTGTCTGTCGTCGTCTGTCTGTTTTTTTCTTCTCTTCTCGTCTCTCTTCTCTCTTCTGCTTCTTCTCTTCTCTTCTCTCTCTCTCTCTCCACACACACACAACATCAGACACACACACAACGTGCGCGCGCGCGCACGCAGGCACGCACACGCACAAACACACGAACACTGTCACTTGTATTCAGACACACACGCACCACGGAAGCACACACACACACACACACACACAACACACAACACACACACACACGCACGCACGCACGCACGCACACACACACACACACACACACACAACACACACAAACTGGTTGCAAAACTCAATACATCTTATCATTAGCTGATTTCAAAGCTCTAACGAGGAACAAAACAAACTGAACAACCACATAAACAGCAGCTACAACAAAAACGACAACATCAACGACAGCATACAACAGCAGCAGCAACAACAGCTGCAAAAAAAACGGCAACAGCATCACCACCACACCACCACCACCACCAACAACAACAACATTATCAACAACAAATACAGCAGCGTCAGCAACAAACAACACGCAGCAACAGAACAAAAGCAGCACGCAACAACACAAGCAAACACAACAAAACGCAACAACAAACAACACACTAGCAACAGCACAGCAAACACTAACCACCACACAGATCAACACACAACAACACCACCCACAACAACACAAACAAAGTCAATAGCACTCATCACAACCAACATCACACAACAACAGAACAAACAACAACAACACAACAACCACAACAACAACAACAGCGTCAATAGCAACAACATCCACAACAACAACATCACAACACAACAACACAGGTCATAGCAACACATCCACAACAACAACATCAACACACCACCACCACAACAAAAACTGCTTCCTCAACATATTATTAAGGGAGACCAAAAAACAACAACAACAACAACAAAAAAGAGATCCCAGCTGAGAAGCCTGAGGCCACAAACATACGGATGGATAGCTGGCTGCCTGCCCTGGAACTAATCTGATTAAAGGCCGCACAAATAAGGAGCTAGCTAGTGGTCTGCATCCTTCTCTCTCCCTCCGCTCCTCTTCTTATTATGCATTAATCTGTTTGTCAACATGATTGTGTGGTTTCCAGTGCGTCCCTGTGTGCGCGCACATTGATCGAGGGGCGGGGTGGGTGGGGTGGGGGGTGTTGTTGTTGGTGGTGGTGTTGTTGTTATTGTTGTTGTTGTTGTTGGTGTGGTGGTGGTGGTGGTGGTGGTGGTGGTGGTGGTGGTGGTGGTGGTGGTGGTGTGGTGGTGGTGGTATTGTGGTGGTGGTAGTGGTGGTAGTGATGGTAGTGGTGGTAGTGGTGGTGGTGGTAGTGGTGTTGGTGGTGGTGGTAGTGGTGGTGGTGGTGGTGGTGGTGGTGGTGGCGGTGGCGGTAGTGGTGGTGGTGGTGGTATTGTTGTTGCTGCTGTTCTTAATCTTTTTCTAGTCTTTTTTTGAAGGTTTTTACCTTTACAGGGCATATAGACCAAAATATTCACACACACATACATACACACACACAAACACACACATATACATATACACACATATACATACGCACACACGCACACACCAACACACACACACACACACACACACAAACACACACACATACACATACACACATATACATACCCACGCACGCACACTTACACACACACGCACACACGCATACACACACACACCACCACACACACACATACACATACATACTCACTCTCTCTCACTCACTCACTCTCTCTCTCACTCACTCACTCACTCACTCACTCACTCACTCACACTCACTCACTCACTCACTCACTCACTCACTCGACTCACATACTGACTCCCTCACTCACTGACTCCCTCACTCACTCACTCATTCACGTTTCTGCTCGCGCGCGCGCGCGGGCGTGTTTAATTCAAATATACATCGATGGGCGTGCGTAATGAACTCTCTGAATGAGATTTTAACATTACCTCGCCGCAGAAAGGCCGACATGGCAAAAGACTGTAGAAAAATATAAAAATAAGTTATAAAGAAAATAAACACGGCAAAAAGAAACTTGTGACCATAGGCTTGTAGAAAATGCCTAAGACACAATCGTTAAATAAAGTTTCTGCAAGTAAGCAGGGTGGATTTACAGTTTAGGAATATGTTGTGTTACATATATATATATATATATATATATATATATATATATATATATATATATATATATATATATATACATATATATACATATATATATATATTGTTTTAAATGAATTCCAATTACATACACCTGTATCATACCATGTCAAATTACAGTATCAAGCCTATATTTATATCTATACATGTTAAATTATTCTTAAAACGCTGTATATAGTATTTGTATTTCTTTTTTCGTGAACATTATACCCCAACCCCTCTCCTTTCCTCCTGTTTTCGTTATTTGTTTTAGCATCTTTTAAAAAAAATATCCGCATTTGATTCTAAAATTACACGTGGCTTGTTTGAAATCTGTCTTTCAATCCCCCACTCCCCCTCCCACGTTTCTCGGTTAAAGCTCCAAGATTTGCTAACAATGAGATTTTGTGTATGCCACCCGTTCTCCGCCATCCAGGTCGCTGCATGCTGACTTTGGGGATGGTATTTAAACACGGGCATGGCACAAGATCAAAAGGACTAGCAAAAACAACACTGCAAGGCACTGTCCAAGGAGAAAGGAAAAAAAAGGCAGACCAAGGAAGAAATTGGAGGACAACATCAGAGAATGGACACAGGCCTAGAACTCAACAAAACCCTGAGAAAGGCAGAACAGAGAGAGGGACGGAGGGAACGGGTTGTCAAGTCTTCAGGGATTCCCCCACGGTCGCCAGACTAAGGGATAGATAGATAGATAGATAGATAGATAGATAGATAGATAGATAGACAGATAGGGAGAGAGAGAGAGAGAGAGAGAGAGAGAGAGAGAGAGAGAGAGAGAGAGAGAGAGAGAGAGAGAGAGAGAGATACATTTAAACACGATACCTGTTTCCATGCTTTATTTTCAAATATCAATTTTGTCATCTGTTCTTCTTGGCACACACTGACTGACTTTTCTGAGAGACAGCAGTTACATTTCAGCGTGTGCGCAAGATGTTCTGGGCGGCTTTGCATATAGAACCACAAAGTCTTGATCGAAGGACTTTTGGGAGAGTGGAGTCAGTACTGATGTCAACACCGTGGGGAATTAAAAAAAAAAGAAAAAAAACCCACTTTAAATGGGGTCTGAGTTGTGACTCAAACTCGGGCAGTCAGATCAAAATAGAAATGCTCTAACCACTGTGCCATCCCGTCCCCCTCCAAGATGCTTAATTTTAATTCATTACTCGAAATAAAGACAGGGGACATCTGGTCGACAATTATACCTTTAAAATTTTTGTGTACGTTTTTTTTCTCTTTCTGATATTCGTTTTTGTGTTTGTAATTCGTGTCTTCGTGTCTTCGTTTTTATTTAATTGTTTGCTTTGTTTTCTGTTGTTGTAATTAACCGAGCAATACATTGCTAAAATCTAAGAGAAGATACAAGTGCTGATTTAGCTGTCTGTCTACTGACGGCTGACTCTGTGAAGGCAGTGCGTTCAATGCAATTTTTGTTCTTTTACAATTTACACTCTCACGACCTCTGTATTTTTTTTCAACTCATCTTACTATTGTGTTTTTTCTGTCGCAATATTTTTTGTTGTCAGCATCTCAATCTTAAAGAATCGCATTTAATAAAAAGGAAGACTGCAAGCAGCAGTATGTAACAGAGTGCAGATATTTGATCTGCCGCGACTCTGTACAACTTCTCGGCAACGACAGCACGGTCAGACAGTGGGAATGTGGCCTCTAAAAAGAGGCTGCGTAAATACTACATTTTACCGCTACGGGCAAAGTGCATGCAGAGAACGGCTTTCGACCACCCCCCAACGATACAGAACGTCGCACAATTCACAGGTGTGGATCCAAACGTTACACCCACGACGCTGCGATTGGCAGTTCCGATCGCAAGGGAAGTAATCTAATTACCGCCCTGCCACATCCACCACCGCTGACTTTGTGCCGCGTCCCGAGGCACAGTGGGTACTGACCAGCGTATTTGACGCTCAAATCAGTAGCCCTAAGTTCTTTCCATCCTGCCGGCGACGCCACTTTGTAACAGAGTGCAGATATTTGATCTGCCGCAACTCTGTACAACTTCTCGGCGACGACAGCACGGTCAGACAGTGGGAATGTGGCCTCTAAAAAGAGGCTGCATAAATACTACATTTTACCGCAACGGGCAAAGTGCATGCAGAGGACAGCTTTCGACCACCCCCCAACGATACAGAACGTCGCACAATTCACAGGTGTGGATCCAAACGTTACACCCACGACGCTGCGATTGGCAGTTCCGATCGCAAGGGAAGTAATCTAATTACCGCCCTGCCACAAGTATATTCTGAACTTTTTATGCTATGTATTGAACTTGCTTTGGTCTTCTTTCTGTCCGTGAATTGCCTTTCTTTGAGGAAGTTCTTTTCTTTACCTAATGAGGGTTGTGGTTTTCTTATTGATAGTTCTTTTTTTGATGCCAGTGTGCTTCGCACTCTTCTATGTTTTTAGTGGGTTTATTATTTTTGGGGGGTGCATTTTTTTTTTTTTTGGGGGGGGGGGGCGGATGGAGGGGGTTTCTGCCATGATATTTAAAATCAGACGTCTTCTTTTTCTGTTTTTTTTTCACTAGTAGTATTTTTCATTTTTCACGTTTTATTTTTTTCTTTCTTTCTTTCTTTTTTCT
>CM060337.1:15676694-15679194 GCA_030674155.1 Stramonita haemastoma | reverse complement strand
TTTTTCGCAATTCTTCTTCGCAATCCTTCTTCGCTATTCTTCTTCTTTGCAATTTTTTTTTCGAAATTCTTCTCCTTCGCAATTCTTCTTTGCATTCTTCTTCGCAATTTTTCTTCTTCGCAATTCTTCTTCTTAGCAGTTCCTCTTCTCCGCAGTTATTCTCTGCAATTCTTCTTCTTTTTCGCGATTCTTGTTCTTCTTCGCGATTCTTCTTCTTCGCAATTCTTCTTCCTCGCCATTCTTCTTCTTCGCAATTTTTCTTCTTCGTTATTTTCTTCTTTGCAATTCTTGTTCTCTGCAATTCTTTTTCGCAATTCTTCGCAACTTCTTTTTTGCAATACTTCTTTGCAATTTTCCTTTTTTGCAATTCTTCTTCTCTATCGCTCATGGACACAACCATCACCACTAACTAATCACTAAATGTTACTTCGTTAGTGTTTTATCTAGAAGTGGAAACACTGGTGTGACAAAAAGAACAGTTGCTTTTTTCTGAATAAGAAATAAAAAGCAAAAAAAGGAATACAGGAAAAGCAAACAAAAAAGCCTGTCCTGCCTTCATTATGTATCTGAATCTTCTCTGCACGTTTTGTTTTTGTTTTTCTTGTGGTAGTTATCTTCTTTTTTTTTTTTTTTACTGTTGTATCAACAGTTCTTTACCTGTGTGCATTTTTATTTTCTCTTTTTGAACTTCCTTTCTTTTCCTTCTCAGTATCTCTTTTTTCACCTTGTCTTTCTTTCTTGATTTCTCTTTCTTTTTGATTTTATCTCTTTTTGTCTGTCTTTTTCTTCGTCGTTTTTTTCATAATTTTTTTCTATACTTCTTGTTTCTCCTTCTCTTGCTTTTGTTGTTTATTTTCTGTCTCCTATAAGTTCTGCTACAATTACTGCAGCTATTATTTTATTCCTTTTTTCTTCCTTCATTTTTCAGCTTTCTGTTTATTCAAAGTTTTGTGATATTTTTTCTCTCCCCTTTCCTTCCGAAAAAAACTAAATGCTTTCCAAAGTTCCCTAAAATTGTGTATTTTTTTTGTATTTGCAAGCTGTATGGTCTGAATACATTTCCGTTGATGGAGTTCAATGCACGTGGAGGGTGGGGGTGGATGTGGTGAGTGTTGTATCTGTCTTCTGCTGGGCATCCTACCTCACGTTTTCACAGCCCCTCAGGGTAATGCTGCTGCTTGTAGCCTAGGATGTTGCTGAAAGTGCTGGTTAATAATTACGTTATATACCTGCAGGATTTTCCTTGCGCCATCTGCCAATCTAGAGGTTGTGCTTGTATTGGTTTATCTTGTGTGTTTTCTATGGGTTTTTTTCATTTTGGCTTGTGTGTGTGTGTGTGTGTGTGTGTGTGTGTGTGTGTGTGTGTGTGTGTGTGTGTGTGTGTGTGTGTGTGTGTGTGTGCGTGCGTGCTGTGTGTGTGTGTGGTGTGTGTGTGTGTGTGTGTGTGTGTGTGTGTTGTATGTGCGTGTATGTACATGTACGTTGTGTGTGTGTGTGTGTGTGTGTGTGTGTGTGTGTGTGTGTGTGTGTGTGTGTGTGTGTGTTGTGTGCGTGATTTAAAGAGCTTTAGCTTTATATTAAATCAAAATAAAGTTTGAATTTTTTTCGTATGTGATACTGTAAAAGGATACATAAAGTAGGGGTAGACCATGCAGCATTAAGAAAAAAAAGTCATATTATGAATAATGCATCCACCGTGATGCCAAACTGCCCCCGTTTCCAACTCTCTGCTTACTCCTTTCCATAACTATGTAGTTCAAGGTTAAACGATGATGATGATGATGATGATGATGATGATGATGATGATGATGATGGTGATGGTGATGTTGATGATGATGATGATGATGATGATGATGATGATGATGATGATGATGATGATGATGATAATGATAATGATGATGGTGATGATGATGATGACGAGTTTGCTTTGTTTTGGTATTTATTTGCATTATCTATTGACGGTATTATTGAGGAAAAAGTAGTGGAAGAAAAACAAGTGCAGGTAACAACTTCTCAATCCTTTTGAAAATGACTTATCAAAGATTCAAAAAAAAATTCTAAAAATGAAATGATAATAAATTCCAGGGAATAATGTCTTTCAGTGGCAGCATTTTAGGCATTTTTTTGGTAAGAACCATGCCTTTGGCCTGACGTGACTCGAGTTTCGGCTCCTGGATGAGCCCTCGTCTATTGGTGGTAGGGGGGACATTTTTAGAGCGGGGAGGGGTTAGGTCTCCGTTATTCACCTTTCTAGTTTCTCTTTTGTCCCGAAATAATGTAACACTGCCTTTTACAAGCTAGCCAGAGTAAACACATTCTTGCTGATGCATTGAAAATATATAGTGTCTAAGGGCAGTTTGTCTTTTTATTCTGTTTTCTTTGAGGATAGGGGGGGGGGGGGTTGAGGTTTTATTCTTCTGTTTCCTACTTTCCGTCTTACTCCATTTTTTCTCTCTCATGCCGTAGGAAATGCAGTAGAAGATAAAAGTGCCAATTTACG
>CM060337.1:15651694-15659194 GCA_030674155.1 Stramonita haemastoma | reverse complement strand
TCTGTCAGAAAAACAGGGATTGACAATATAACAGACTGCCAAGGAGTCAGACAAACAAAGCGACACTTAGAACCGACAACAAGCTCACCTACAGACAGGTAGAAAATGTCAAAGGTTCAAAGGAATGGGTGGTAAAAGAGAAAAAAGAGTCCAACAAAGAAGCATAAAGAAAGCCATAGACAAAGACAGAAAGCTGGTTAGAGTTGTAAAAAAAAACAACCACGGGCGAGTAAACAGATACATCAACTTGGAGAGAGAGAGAGAGAGAGAGAGAGGAGAGAGAGGAGAGAGAGAGAGAGGAGAAGAGAGAGAGAGAAGAGAGACAGAGAGACAGAGAAGAGAGAGAGAAAAGAGACAGAGACAGAGACAGAGAGACAGAGAGACAGACAGAGACAGACAGACAGAGACAGAGAAGACAGACAGAGACAAGACAGACAGACAGAGACAGACAGAAGACAGAAGACAGACAGACAGACAGAGAGAACAGAGACAGAGGGGCAGACAAATAGACAGACAGACAGACAGAGCGCCAGAGAGACTGAGAGGTTGTTTTTTATTTCTCTATTTATTCTTTTATACCGAGGATAATGGAATAAGCACTCATGTGTTTTTTTACATCCAGTTGCCGTGTATGCAGTTTTTGCAAATTTTGTCATCTGTTCCCACCGGCACACAATGGCCTACTCTTACAAAAAGCATAGCAGGATTTAACATGTGTGCAAGATGTTCTGCGTGCGTTCGCACTCGGGGCCTCGGTTTATAGTCGCATCCGAAGGATTTTTAGGAAGAGTGGAGTCAGCACTGATGTTAACTCCAAGGAAAAATTCCACTCAAACGTTAATCGAACCCGGGTCGTCAAATTGCGAGCGCAATAATCTGACCACTAGGCTAGAGAGAGGAAGTTAGGAGGTAAAGAAACACATAGACGTTCACGCACACACACACACACACACACACACACACACACACACACACACACACACACACAACACACACACATGCACACAAACGTACACACACACACACAAACACACAAACACACACACAGAGGATAGCCTAGTGGTCAGAACATTGCGCGCAATTTGACCACCGGGTTTGATTCCCGTTCGAGGGGATTTCTCTCTTGGAGCTAACATCAGTGCTGACTCCACTATCGCAAAATTTCCTTTGGATTAGACCATAAACCGACGCCCCGTATGTGAATGCAAGCAGAATATTTTGTGCACACGTTAAACCCTGTTCTCTTATTTGTAAAATTAGGCAATTGTGTGCTGGTAGGAACATATGACAAGATTTACAAAACTGCGTACATACAGAGACCGGATGTAAAAAAGCACAGAAATACTATTCCATTATTGTCGAAAGAAAACTACCAATAAAACACACATATACACACACACCACACAGCCACACCACACACACACACACACACACACACACACACACACACACACACACACACACAACACACACACACACACACACACACACACACACACACACTAACACAAATCTAATAAATATATAAACTTATCACCACCCATTACATTCTTCATCCTTTCACCTATCCCCTTATCCCCTTTTTCAGTACATTCTTGAGTGAATGTACCATTGTCTAAATCATCTTGTAGTGAATGGACATTAATCAAATGAGAAGAAGAAGAAGAAGAAGAAGAAGAAGAAGAAGAAGAAGAAGAAGAAGAAGAAGAAGAAGAAAAGAACACAACACAAACAACACACAAACACACACACACACACACACACACACACACACTCACACACACACACACACACACACACACACACACACACACACACACACACACACACAACACACAACAAACACACACACACAATTATCCTTGCCATAAAAAGAAAAATGTAATGAGAAAATATAATGGATAAATGACTAATACTTATAACACAGACAGACATACACATAGGCAGTCAACAGGAAAAACCAAACCTTTCAACTCCAAAACACACACGTGTGTATCAAGCCTCAGCAAAAAACAAAAAACAAAAAAACAACCTGGACTAGACAGAAAAGCAGTTAGGGAAAATGAGTTCACAGATAAATCAGTCCCGGGCGCTATTTACAATTCAAAGTAAGGGGAGGCAGAAGAGGAGAAGCTGCAGAGAGTACTGCATCACCGACTGGATAGATCCCACTGACCATACATCTCCGACCTCAGTCTGAGTCCGGTCCAGGAGATTTTTCTCCTGGAGTTAGCATCAGTGCTGACTCCACTCTCTCCAAAAGTCCTTCGGATGAGACTTTAAACCGAGGCCCCGTGTGCGAACGCACGCAGAACATCTTGCGCACACGTTAAATCCTGTTCCGCTTTTCGTAAGAGTAGGCCATCGTGTGCCGGTGGGAACAGATGGCATATACAAAATTGCATACACACGGGGACTGGATGTAAAAGCACAACAGTGCTTATTCCATTATCCTCGATATAAAAGAATAAATCAATCAAGCAATCAGTACTGCATCACCAAGTGGATAGATCCCACTGACCTTAGACCATACATCTCAACCTCAGGACTCCCCTGCTGGAATGCCGGAGCCCTGTCAGAATAAACTAGCATTGCCCACCTTTTCCAAGTTCTGTGCTAGGACTTCCCTCTTTTCTTTCCCTATCTTTGTTTCTTCTGCCTTGTTCTTTTTTATCGAGTTACTTACTTCTTGGTTTTTTTGTGTTTGTTTGGTGTGTTTTTTTTCTCTGCTTCATCTTCTGTAACGTCCACGACTAGCTGTTCCCACACCACTCGATTTCAATCTCCCCGCCACAGCCATACACAGATTCGTTGTGTCTCATCCTCAGGGTCAGGAGTCCACAAGGAGCCCACCAGTATTAGGCTGCCGATGGGGACCACCAGCCAGAGGGGCCCTACACTGCTGCTGGGTTACTTTTGGTGGTGTTCAGTGGTGCCTGTTCTCAGCTAACATACGCAGGTCACCACCTACTAAGCCCCCTACTAACGACAATATTAGCTCAGTGCGGAGCCAGACTGAGTGAGTCACCCACATGAGATGGACACCAACACGACGTCCCTCCAACTACGGTCCCCAAGGAACCTCTAACCCCAAAGGCTTTGACACAAACTCACCACAGGCACAGGAGTGTATGGGGAAACCGAATCTGAGGTCACCATGAGACCAGAGCTAAGGGAGCCATCGAATTAGAGGCATTTTTTTTTATTATTGCATGATAGCCAATGGTGATGAGAATGAAAGTAATGATGCTGCTATGGAAGTGCATCCGCTTAAGCTTTGAGACTACTTGACAGGGTTGTACTCTACGCTTACTATCATAATATATCACGGCGGCCCGAGAGATACAGACACCTACAGCGATGGTCAGGTAATTAGAGCAGCACTCTCAAAATTGCATCCGTAAAGTGGATGAAGCTCGTCTGTGTGGTTCCAGTCTCCCCGCTGAGCCCACAGCACACTCACTCTGGGTGGGAGCCAGACGGAGTCCCCAAAATCCCTATGACTCTTATGAGACTCAAACCCGCGACTTTCCAGTCCGAAATCCAAGGCACTGCACCATGGGGACTGGTCTCTTCTTCTGTCATTTATGTCTTCTTGGTTAATTTCTCTGCGAATAGCACGTGCGCGCACACATACTCACATAAACTAATGTATGTGTATGTATGTATGTATGTATGTATGTATGTATGTATGATATGTATGTAGTATGTGATGTATGTATGTATGTATGTATGTATGTATGTAAGTGATATGTAATGTATGTATGTATGTATGTTGTATGTATGTATGTATATGTATGTATGTATGTATGTGTATGTATGTATGTATGTATGTAATGTAGTATGTATGTATGTTATGTAGTATGAATGAGTAATGTATATATAATATATATATATATATATATATATATATATATATATATATATATATATATATATATATATATAACACAGTAAGAAAGACATACAGACAGATAGACGGATCGACGGAAAAAGTAAGTCTAATACATTCAGAAACTCAGAGACAGCAGCAGGGCTCAATTACCCCTTAAAAAAACGATTGTCTCAATAACTGACAGTAATAAAGCGATAAGAACATCAACAGAGCCAGGCAACCCCCTCTCCCTCCCTCCTCCTCCTCCTCCTCCTCCTCCTCCTCCTCCTCCTCCTCCTCCTCCTTTCCTCCTCCTCCTCCTCTCTCTTCCCAAGATTCTAAATACAGACGTAGAATGCCAGTCACTGGCAAAAAATCCCAGCTTGTGTTACATCATGAGATAGCAGGGATGGGGAGATATCTTGCCTTGCTATATAGGGAGCAGTTTTGTGGGATGATCTGATTTCAAGGAACAGAGATAAAAAAAAAAGAAAATCAGGTAGAATTTTGCATCAGGTTACATCATACGTCTCGTGTCCACCACCCTACTGTATCGTGTACGTGGGTGTATTTTATCCAGTCTACCTGAAGGTTTTACATCTCCTTTTGAAGTCCATGTTTGTTTTTTAAAAAATTTGGCTGGTCCTAAGCATTTCAAGTATACATGAAAAAGAAAAAAAAAATATGTGTATATACAAACACATACATGCATTCACCCACATACGTACACACACGCACATACAAACACGCTCACGGGGACGGGATAGCCTTGTGGTCGGAAGATTGCGCTCGCAATTTGACGACCCGCGTTTCGATTCCCGTTTGAGGGGATTTTTCTCCCGAGTTAACATCAGTGCAGACTCCACTCTCCCTAAAAGCCCTTCGGATGAGACTACAAACCGAGGCCCGGGTGCGAACGCAGCAGAACATCTTGCGTACACGTTAAATCCTGCTCCGTTTTTCGTCAGACAGGCTATTGTATGCCTGTGGGAGTAGATGACATTTACAAAACTGCATACACACGGGAACTGGATGTAACAATGCACATGGTGTTCATTCCATTATTCAATACAAAAAATAATAAGTAAATATTAAACTAAAAGAATAAAATAGTGATTAACAGAATAAGTAAATAAATAAAAATAAAACACACACACACACAACACACACACACACACACACACACACACACACACACACACACACACACACACACACACGAATACGCACACGCACGCACACACACACAAACAATAAAGAGAGAGGCAGACAGACAGGCAGACAGGCAAACAGAGAAACAGGGAGTCTTGAACATTAGAGAAAGAGATACAGCAGGCTCAATTACTTTTAAAAAAAAGCGAAAACAAACAAAAAACACCCGAAAGTGTTGTCTCAGTAACTCAGGGCAATAAATGGATCAGTACCCCATCAGAGCTAAATAAAAGTGTTGTCCAACCACCCACATGACACTAGGGTGTTCTTTCTTGGACCATGTGCTCTATACTTTTCTCTATTCTTTATTGTATTACTTTGCTTCAGCTAGCCTTGGTGATATGTAGTTGTGTCTCTTTGGATGTGCGGATAGCAAAGTAACCTGCAAAAAATTCACACACACATGCGCGCCACACACACAACGCACACAAAACACACACACACAACACAACACACACAAAACACCACACACATAAACACACACACACACACACACACACACACACACACGCATGCACGCAACACACACACAAACACCACAAACACACACATACAAACACACACCACACAAACACACACACAACACTCACACACACACAAATCCACAACAAACACCACACAACACACACAACACACACCACACACACACACACACACACACACACACACACACACACACACACACAACACACACAACACACACACACAACACGGACAACTAAAACTAGCCAGCAAGAAAGACAAAGAGGTAGACAAACAGACTGATGGAGAAACAGCGAAGCACTATATATAATATATCATATATAACATAAAAATCACATCATTACATATACTATATAATAATATATATACTATAAACTATATACTAGAATATATATAATATAAAGATGTAATAAAAATATATAGTATAAACAAAAGAATATAATATATATAAGACACTCAAACACAGCATCAGCCTTACTTACCTTTCAAAAAAAAACCCATAACACGCTGTCTTAGTAACTTAAGGTAATAAAAGTATAAGAACGTTAACAAAGCCAAGACTACCCCCCCCCACACCCACCCCCCTGCTCAACTACCCTCCACCTCCTCCTCTTCCCCCACCTTCTTAGATGGTGGAAACTGGAAAAAAAACCCTCAGATGTTGTTACAGCAGAAGGTAGCAGGGATGGAGAAATGGCGTAATTCGCCTTTCAGGGAGAGGTTTTGTGGGTTCATCGGATCTCACTACAAGGAATAAAAGAAAACCTGTGAGAATTTTATACTGTTGAATCATGCCTACTTACGGCCTTCAAGACAGTATCAAGTTATTGTCTACAGCAGTGCCCCCCTCCCCCCGCCCCGCGCCCACACTGCCTGTTTAAATATCCTTTTCACCTCCCCCTCCTTCCCAGATTTGACCAAAATTCAAAGTCCTTTCAGATGAGACTATAAACAAGACCTGCGTTTGAAAGCACGCAGATGATCACACAACGTTAAATCCTTTCTGTTTTTGTATGAGTAGGCCATTTGTGGGCCGTGGTGGAATAGAAAACACAGATTTACAAAAATGCATCCACGGGGACTGGACGTTAAAAAAGCACATGAATGCTTTTCCATTTTCCTCGATATACAAGTGTTTTTTTAAAATAAATAAAAGATACCTTTCAGCCTCCCCTGCCTTCCCAGTTTGACCAAAATGTCAAAGTCCTTTCAGATGAGACTATAAACCAAAGACCTGCTTGTGAAATCACGCAGAACAATCTGCACACACGTTTAAGAAAAACCCGTTATGCTTTTTACTAGAGTAGGCCATCACAGTATGCTGAAGGAACAGATGACAAAAAACCCACCATGCAGACAGGTGCTGTTTGAACACCGTCTCTGAAGTTGGAATACAGCTCCCTAAAAAAAAAAGGTTGCATACGCATAACTCTCGCTGTTGTACACCTCATAGCTCTAGCTGGTAACTAAAAGTAAGGTGCCCCATAACCTGTGTGGTAGTAGGGGAGCGAGGCTCAGAGACCTCAGCTTCTCTAAGGACCAGCATGTTGATGGCGGCGCCCATCTCCTCTCTCTCGCTGCTTTATCTTCCCTGACCCTAAAAAGGACAGGTACCCATTTACAGCTGGGTGAACTGGAGGAACTGTACTGAAGCCAATGCGCGCAAACGGTCACCCATCCACCTGGTAACCACGCTCGACGCTGCTTAACCTGTCTGGGGGAAAGCGAGTGCTCTGACCACTGAGCTATCCCGTCCCCAACATACAGCTCTTGCTGAGGAATGAAAATTAATCCTTTCCAAGAACAGTCCTTGGATTGTTCTTGGCTCCTAGTGTATTTCTCATCTCTTTCGAAAGGTTCATATATTTATGTCCTAATTAATGTTATGTGATACATAAGAAGTACACACAAGACACACACAGATACACAGA
>CM060337.1:15631694-15641694 GCA_030674155.1 Stramonita haemastoma | reverse complement strand
TTTTGTAGTCAAGAATTATGTACATTTGTGTTTACATTATTTAATTTTTTTTCTTAACTGTTCTGTGTAGATTTTGTGAGTTAACCCCCTTCCCCACTTCCAAAACTCCTCCTACCCCCACCCCCCCTCCCCACGTACACACTCTCACATACATTTCTTTCCCCCCTTTTTTTTTTAATGTCTAATATCACATTTGTGAAAAGACGTAAAATGAATCGAACACACACACACACAAATGGTAGTACGCAGTAAAAGTACGCGGAACCAAACAACCGATTTAAAATAAAAATAAAACCGAAATCTAGACTTTACTTTTCATCAAGAGTGCTCCCCCTCCCCCTCACACCCCCACCCCATCCACCACCCCACCCCACAGACACCAGAACACCCCCCTTCTCCCCCCAAAAAAAACCCTATCCATATCAAAACACACCCAGAGGCTCGTGGAATCCTGATTGTACTCTAAAGCAGTCTAGTTTCAATATTAAGACCAACTGTCTCGCTTCACAAAACTAATCACAAAGAAAACAAAGTTACCAGGCTGTATTTTCTTGCTAACAAGAGCGCTTTAAAAAGTGTGTACTTAAGCCTGTAAGTCTGCCTCAAGGTGAAACTTTTTTTTTAATCGATCATTGAGATCAACGAATTTGCCAAAACAATTACATTAACATTTTAATGTTGTTAGGAAATGTTTAGAATAGCTTCAAACAATGCAGATAGCTCAGTGGTCAGAGCGCTTGCTTTTCTCCAGCCAGAGCATCGAGCTTGGTTACCACTTGGATTGGTGACCGTTTGCTCGCCCTGACTTCAGAAAAGTCCCACAGTTTACCCAGCTGTAATTGAGTACCTGCCCTCTTTAGGGTCAGGGAAGGTAAAGCAGCGAGGGAGAGGAGATGGGCGCCGCCCTTAATACGCTGGCCACTAGAGAAACTAAGGTCTCTGACGCCTCGCTTCTTTACGACTTCATTGGTTATGGGACACCTTTAACTTTTTTTTTATAGAGCAGATACTTGAGCATCACTACCGGGTTGTTTTTAATGAAAGATAAGAAACACAGGCTCTGAAGTCGGAGTACAGATGCTTATATTTCTCACGGTGAAGCAGTTACAGAAAGCAGTCATGCACGCAAGCTTGATCTTAATCCATGTGTACTTTTGGGTGTTACAGCAATTCGTAAGTGAAGAGATTGAGATTACAAGGGTGCCAACTTTGAAATGCTATAGAGCGACGACATTTTTTTTAATATACCGTATATTCACTCCACAATGCTTTGAGTTTATACTCCAGCAGGTTTTTTAATCCCGAAGTCGGAATGTGGCTACCTGAATGGTGGTTAAAAACGGTCGCATTATATGCAAAAAAAATCTTACCACTGAAGAAACTTGGAGCCTTAGCCGAGGGACGTAATAATATACACCTGACAATGTCCACAAATTAGCATTGTTTTGGTGAGTTATAGGAACAAACATATCATGATTGTTATAACTGTCTCGCTTTAGCGTTTATAACCATGTACAATTAGTATCAGATGCCGTGCAGTGCATATGGAATAATCTGCATTCTGTTACAGTTCCTGAGAAACACTGGAACTACGAGTCTACTTTACATGATTAGTTTAAATTGAGGCTAGACCAATAACTTTTGGCAGAGAGAGAGAGAGAGAGAGAGAGAGAGAGAGAGAGAGAGAGAGAGAGAGAGAGAGAGAGAGAGAGAGAGAGAGAGAGAGAGAGAGAGAGAGAGGAGAGAGAGAGAGATTTGATTTGATTTGATTTGATTTGATTTATTCTTTTATATCGAGGATAATGGAATAAGCACTCTTGTGCTTTTTTACGTCCAGTCCATGTGTGTATGCAGTTTTGTAAATGTCATGTGTTCCCACCGGCACACGATGGCCTACTCTTACGAAAAGCGGAACAGGATTTAACGTGTGCGCAAGATGTTGTGCGTGTGTTCGCACACGGGGCCTCGGTTTAAAGTCTCATCCGAAGGACTTTTGGGGAGAGTAGAGTCAGCACTGATGTTAACTCCAGGAGAAAAATCTCCTCGACCGGACTCGAACCCGGGTCGTCAAATTGCCAGCGCAATGTTCTGACCACTAGGCTATCCTAGAGAGAGAGACTTCAGACTTCAGTGAGAGAGACAGACAGACAGATATACAAACCGACAGAGACAGACATAGACAGACAGACAGGTAGACAAAGACGGAGAGACATAGACACTAAGACAAGCAATCAATCAAACAGAGACAAACAATATCATCTTAGACAACTATACCTCTTCATTACTATTTATCTGCACGATACTTAAAGCACTTTTTTCCTGAGTCAAGCGATTCAGTATTTTTATCCCAACACCAGAATATAGAAATTAAGCATATAATTATTTAAATGCAAGACCATTCGAACCTCTACAAAGATGGATTTTGTTACAAAAACATAAGCAAAACGGAAAACATAAGCTTGAAACAATCCAACGAATCATAAAAGAGGATTAAACCGGTTTTGGTTTTCCCTCACCGATTTGCAAGCTGCGATGCCCTGTTCCAAAGGTGAACGTTCTATTGCGCAAACCCACAGAAATCTGTAAAAGACATATTTTTTCTTCGCACCGTAAACACTCCCTAAGGTATATTATTGATGAACGATGCGTTACTGTGTGTCTTGGCTAGGACAAGGGCTTTTACCAATCCTTTCCCTTTGCCCACACTGTCTTGAACGTGTGCAAAACGTTAACCTTTGAAAATGCAAGACATGACACATTGCTTCTTAAGCTGGTGGGCTGTTATGAACTTGACCTACTTTGTACTCAGAAAATAGGGTTTGGATAAAATCACCTTATTTCTAATCTTTCATTTTTAGGTTGTTTTTCACCCCCGTCTTTACAAAAAAGGTAGTTTATTACTATTTGACTTTCTTTGGAAAAATACAATCCTTTTAAAGTTTAGTAGTGGTATATTTTCATAAAAACCACAATATCTGAAACTGTTATCAGAAAAAAGACATTCTTTCCTGTAAAACACGAATTTTTAAAACAGATTTTGATAAATATTTGACTCTTTAAAAAAAAGCATCAGTTTCTATCTGTAATGTTTTCCTTTTCATTTTATTTTAAAGCTGCTCTGGGAAGAAAATAAAAGGACGGCATGTCCTAAATATTCAAACAAAATTCAAGTAAACAAATCAAGCTAAGACAGACAGAAGATTGAGAGACCGACAAAGAGCAGAAGAGAGAGAGAGAGAGAGAGAGAGAGAGAGAGAGAGAGAGAGAGAGAGAGGAGAGAGAGAGAGAAGACAGACAGACAGACAGACAGACAGACAGACAGACAGACAGACAGACAGACAGACAGAGAGAGACAGACAGACAGACAGACAGACAGACAGACAGACAGACAGACAGACAGACAGACAGACAGAGACACAGAGACACAGAGAGAGACAGACAGAGATACAAAGACAGAGAGACAGAGATACAGAGACAGAGAGACAGACAAAGAGAGACAGACAGAGAGAGAAAAAGAAGAGAAGACAGAGAGACAGAACGAGAGAGACAGAAATACAGAGACAGAAGAGAGAGAGAGCCAAAGAGATGGAAGGAGGCATAAAGACAGACAGACAGACACACAGAGACAGACAGACACACAGACACACTGACACACACGCACACAGGCAATGAAGGAACGCAAAAATGTACATCTCTATGTTTTAGCGATCCACAGGCAAGGCCAAATGCAACCCAGACAAAGAACAGAAAACAGCAGGTTGACGCAGTGCTCAATGGCCCCGACTTTACTTTCCATTAGCACCCTCTTGTCCTGATGACACTGTGGCAGAACAAGGAACCAGCCACTGGTCTGAACTCACCCATGGCCATCCTCTCTTCTTCACACGGTACCAGCAACATCGCTCCGAACTGAGTAACACCCTCCTCCCAGACAGTTCTCTGTTTTTCTCCATCATTTTGTTTCAGTGTTGTTGTTTTTTTAAACGTTTGGGATAATAGCATCTAGAAGCTGCCTTCTGCGAGTGAACGATTCCTCGTTTGCAAGTTTTTTGTCCCAAACTCTGATTGGAAATGTGTCATGGGGTATAGATAGTTTTAGCTTATGTTTGTTCCTGTCGCAGTGATATTTTATGGAATTGATCTGTATATATGTTTCATGGTCATAATGAATCAAACATTTCACAATGAGAGAGAGAGAGCGACAGAGAGAGAGAGGGAGCAGACAGACATACAGGCAGACAGACGTATATATTAGATAGATAGATAGATAGATAGATAGAAGATAGATAGATAGAAGATAGAAACAGAGAAATAGATAAATAGATAGAAGATAGAGAGACAGAAGTAGAGAGATAGAGAGATAGAAAGAAAGAAGAAGAAAGATAGATAGATAGATAGATAGATAGATAGATAGATAGATAGATAGATAGATAGATAGATAGATAGATAGATAGATAGATAGATAGATAGATAGATAGATAGATAGATAGATAGAAGATTTAGAAAAAAAAATGAGACAGATAGAATGACAGACTGACAGAAGGAAAGATAGAAAGAGACAGAGACAGAAAGAAAAGATGATAAAAAAAGAGAGAACAGAACGACAGAGAAAAAAAACCCAAACAACAACATAGATTAACAGGACAGAAACAGAATATTAAAGATCAACACAGATACAACGAGAGAAAGGAAAAGGAAACGGTTAAAAAAAAAAGACAAAGCAAAGCAAAGAAAACTATGTTTTGACAACCCATAAAAAGAGAGAGAAAAAGAGTAGGTACTAAATAATTACCAAAGCTGGAAGCGCAGACTTTACTTTCTATTAGTCTCTTTCCTCATGACCCAATGGGACTAAAAGCACCGCTGGTACTCACTCATACCACACTACACAGCTACTACTACACTGTACCACACGCCCCTAGCCAAAGTCTGGTGGGGTCCGTTACTTGTGTAGAGCAATGCTATAGTCTGGCACTAAGGGATGTTGTTTTAAGTATTGTAAACATGTGGTGTTCATATTGTCTTCTTCAGCCCTTGACGAATTCTTAGCGTGGCACCCTACGCTGTCTGTCTGTCTATCTGTCTGTCTGTTTGTTTGTTTGTTTGTTTGTGTCTCTTTCTTTCTCTGTCTCTCCTGTCTCTCTCTGTCTCTCTCTGTCTCTCACTGTCCCTCTCTGACTCTCTGTCTCTCTCCTTCTCTCTCTCTCTCTCTCTCTCTCTCTCTCTCTCTCTCTCTCTCTCTCTCTCTCTCTCTCTCTCTCTCTCTCTCTCTCTCTCTCTCTCTCTCTCCTCTCTCTCTCTCTCTCTCTCTCCTGTGATCTAATTTACAAAAAGTCCATCTTCATCATCTGCTGGTCATTACTCGTGATCATTGAGTTATGCAATGCCAAGACATGCCCCGAACAACCTTTTCTCTATGAATGAAGCGGGCACAGTCACATGCTACGGTTCAGAATAGTTTCGTGGGTTTTTTATCACCCCAAGGGATAAGGTGAATTTCTCATTAACTTTTTTGTACGTTTGCACACTTGCCTACTATGCTTGTGTTTTGTTTTGTTTTTCTAGCTGCTTCTTTCTGTAGGATTGAGCTTCATTCCTAAATCCTCACTCCTTAAATGGAAGAAAAAATGACACAAAATCAAAGAACTGAGAGTTAAAAAAAACTATACTGTATCTGTGCAAGAAAAGCAAAACTTGAAGTAGTGAGGCTTATCCACCTGGAGTTAATATCAGTGCTGACTCCACTCCCCCCTAAAGGGCTACAGGTTAGGCTATAAACCAAGGCCCTTTGTGCAAACACTGGCAAACATTTAGTGCATACGTTAAAATCCGATCTCCTTTCGGGAGGAGTAGGTCATTGTGCACCGGTGGGAACGGATGACAAAAAGTACAAAACTGCATGCAGGCGGGGACTTGGTATATCAAAAAGCGTATAAATGCTCACTTCATCATCCTCGAAATAACAGATTGAAAAGAAAAAATACAAAACAGGATCAGAAACACAGACTGACACGACAGACAGAAAACACACACACACACACACACACACACACACACACACACACACACACACACACACACACACACACACACCACACACACACACACACACACATACTATAATAATATATAATATAATATAATATATATTATTTATAATATATATATTAATATATCGCGCGCGCGCAACTCTTGCTGTTACAGATTCCACAGCTTAGAATGCCGTCCATACCCTCCATATAATGTAACATGTCTCACAAACCACAGTAAGATTATAGGCACACACATAGGGTAAGAAGATTTCTGGTCCGGGCACTTACTATCTTTCACTGTAAACAGCCATATTCCGACTTCGGAGGACATCATTCTTCATGCAATGGAGAATGCAGGATGCTATCTAGGGAGCTTACTTAGGGTAAAGAGAACGACAACATAACATTCTATATTATTACACAACATTGCGCTGGCAATTTGACGACCCGAGTTCGATTCCCGTTCGAGGGAATTTTTCCCCTAGAGTTAACACAGTGCTGACTCCTCTCTCCCCCAAAAGTCTTTCGGGTGAGACTGTAAACCGAGGCCCCGTGTGCGAACGCACGCAGAACATCTAGTGCATACTTTAAATCCTGTTCTGCTTTTCGAAAGAGAAGGCCATTGTGTGCCGGTGGGAACAGATGACAATTTTACTGCATACACACGGGGACTGGATGAAAAAGCACATGAATGCTTATCCCATTATCCTCGATATAAAAGAATTAAAAAACATTACATGCTGGTGTAAGCCTCCACACTTCGCTTGCATTAACAAGCTGATAACTGTACAACCATGGCCATAAAAAGACAGATAAGCGAAAGATGGAATAAAAGACTAAAAAAAAAACGTGTTGCTAAAGAGATGGCTGGACAAATATACCAACATATAGACAAAGTGGAATATCAAAAACAGAGTTAAAAACAGTAAAAGAAAATACGTTGAGGAAAAGAAAGGCGCGAAAAAGCGACAAAGATTAATATTCAACAGATGAACATGACAAAGTATAAAACTAGACTTAAAGAAAAGGAACATAGGGAATAATAAGAGCAACAAGTATCATAAAAACAAAAGGAACAAACAAAATCAACGAAAATTTTAAGAAAAAGGAAGCAAAACAACGAGACAAAAAAGCCAACCACCTGCTAAGACACATTGGCACATTCTCAGACAATGCATTATTAATCAAGCCTTTCATCCTGTACTTCAAAGCACCCGCTAGTCTCCAAGAGAAAACAAGAATCAGCCTGTGGACTACAGCTGTCAGTGTAGAACGAAAAGATGTTGGTTCTTTTTTTATATCCCCCTATCACGTATAACCTTTGCCTTTTCCGTACAAATTGGATTAGTGTTCTAGACGTAACGCTCATTTCCTAGAAAGCCAAAAACAAAAACAATCCAGGTTTCAAATGTGTGATCGTGTGATCCCCGTTTGTGCTCCCAAACTTTTCCCCTCATCGATTAAACTGTGAATGGTGGTCTGAGGTGAGTGCTAGTCTTTCGGATGAGACGATAAACCTAGGTCCTGTGTGTAATATTTATTCAGTGCACGTAAATAGCCCAAGGCAGCAAGAGAGGTGCTCCGAGCAAATTTTGTAGAAAACAACCCATTCTGAGAGGAAACCAAGTGCACACGCAGACAGGAAAAGATGAGTGGCAATGCGTTCTCCCTAGAGAGAGCAGCCCGAATTTCACGTAAACATTTATTATATCGAGGCTTAAAGGGGTGTACATTGCAATACAATGCAAAACAAGGCATTACAATACAATACCAAACATTACAATACAGTGCAAAACAATACAATACAATGCAAATCAATGCAATTCGAAATTCTAAACTATATTTTCTGAAATTGTCAGAGTTTTGATTTTAGACTTATCAACTATTTTGCCACTTCCAAGAAAACAACAGTATTAACAACAACAACAACAACAACAACTACACTACTACAACAACAACAGTAAGAAGAACAGCACAAATAAAAAAAAAACATGTCCTCCTTTATCGGCAAATACGTGTCTTCTTTTATTCTTTTTGTATTCTTGTATTCTTTTATTTTGAGGATAATTGAATAAGCACCCATATGCTTTTTTACATCCAGTCCCCGTGTGTGTGCAGTTTTGTAATCTTGTCATCTGTTCCCACCGGCACACAATCTAAACAAGTCATCCTTCATCCCAGCACAGGGGAAAAGCAGGAAGCAGAAGCAGTGAAAATAAGCTGACAGGCAGTTTGACATACAAACCACTAATATAAAGCATACAGTCAGTTTGACATACAAACCACTAAGATAGGCAGACAGTTTGACATACAAACCACTAAGATAGGCAGACAGTTTGACACAGAATCCACTGTCATAAGCAGACAGACAGTTTGACATACAAACCACTAAGATAGGCAGACAGTTTGACATACAAACCACAAAGATAGGCAGACAGTTTGACACAGAATCCACTAAGATAAGCAGACAGACATTTCGACATACAAACCACTACGATATCTTAACAGTTTGGCATACAAATCACGAAGATAAGCAGACAGGCAGATTGACATACAAACCACTAAAATATCTTAACAGTTTGACATACAAACCACTAAGATAAGCAGACAAGCAGTTTGACATTTAAACCACTAACACATCTAAACAGTTTGACATACAAACCACAAGATAAGCAGACAGGCAGTTTGACGTACAAACCACTAAGATATCTAGACAATTTTTGACACGCAAACCACTAATATATGTAGACAGACAGTTTAGACATACAAACCACTAAGATATCTAGACAGACAATTATTTGACATACAAATCACTAAGATATGTATACAGACAATTTGACATTCAAACCACTAAGATAACTAGACAGATAGTTTGACACACAAACCACTAAGATATCTAGGTAGACAGTTTGACACACAAACTACTAAGATAGGCTGACAGACAGAAAAAAACACACACAAAACAGATACATACGCTGATAGAACTAAAAACAGAAGATAAAGACAAGCAGAAAGACAAAACACAGAAATAAATATGTTCAAGAAATATATTTTGCTCAAGACAACTGATGAACTGAAAATATTCCAAAGCAAAATGAAAAATGAACGCTACATACATACATGCATACGCAGAATAATAACACAAACAAACAAGCTAACAAACAAACGAATAAACAAACAAACAAACACACTCACACGCACAAACAGAAATACTCTCCACAAAAATAAACCTGACCCAAACAAAAGAGAAGAAAGACTGACTCATCCAGTCTCAGACAATGCACTGTTTATCAAGATTTTCATAAGCTGCTTTACGACATCCTTCAGCCACGGAAAGAAGAAAAAAACATAAAGAAACAAGTCAAAGTTTTCATAGCCCTTAGCTGGCAAAGCAACAAGGAAGAAGAAGTCTGTCTGTCCTTGTTATGTTTTCTGTATAGTCTCTGCCCTTTCTTCATCATAATATAGAAAAGTTCAAGCTTCAAAAGTTGTTCAGATACTTTTGGTTTTATGCCTCGGTTTTCCCCCTAAAGAGTCTTGCGAGTAAAAAGCTACCATCTTATCTACGAGCATTGATAATCTTCGTAAAAATCTGGGAGTACCGAGTAGAAGTACATCAGAATATTTGGCAGACAGAAAAATGACAGACAGAGAAATGACACAGAAATGACAAACAGAGATATGAAAGACAGAGAAATGATAAACAGAGAAATGACAGACAGAGAAATGATAATCAGAGAAATGACAGACAGAGAAATGATAAACAGAAAAAAATTAAGACAGAGAAATAACAGACAGAAAAATGACAGAGAAATGAGAAACAGAAAAATGAGAGACAGAGAACTGACAGACAGAGAAATGACAGACAAAAAAATGACGAACAGAGAAATGACAGACAGAGAAATAACAGACAGAGAAATGACAGACAGAGAAATGACAGACAGAGAAATGACAGACAGAGAAATGAC
>CM060337.1:15614194-15621694 GCA_030674155.1 Stramonita haemastoma | reverse complement strand
GGGTAGAGCACGTCACCACAAGAGCAGTGCCATCTATTGTTTTCTTTTATTTTCCTGTCTAAAAAGTATTTGTTTCCCTACCAGAGTGGCTTTTGCTACAAATTTGTTCCAGGGACAATGCTCTTGTTACAGTGGGTTCTTTTACGTGCGCTAAATAACTTTGTGTAACACATGGGACTTCAGTTTACCATCTCATCCAAAAGACTAGCACCTAGACCGCTATTCGTGATTTAATGGTTGGGGGATAAGTTCTGGGCTCAAATGGGGTTCAAACCACCACACACTTTCAACCCAGACTCTTTGCTTTCTAGACAGGTGCTTTACCTCTAGACTACTGATCCTGTGCATGCGAGTGGTGTGTGTGTGTGTGTGTGTGTGTGTGTGTGTGTGTGTGTGTGTGTGTGTGTGTGTGTGTGTGTGTGTGTGTGTTGTATGTGTGTGTTTATATTTTTCTCTGTCTCTTTAACACTTGAGGATTTCCTGTGTTACATTTTTAGGTTTGTATCTGGATATTTATTTTCTTTTTGTCTCTCTGTGTCTTTGTTCCCTTTGCCTCTCTGTTTGTCTATCTATCTGTTGTTTTGTATATCTGTCCATCTGTCTCACTCACACACACACATACTCTCTCTCTCTCTCACTCTCTCTCTCTCTCTCACTCTCTGTCTCTGTCTTTGTCTCTCTCTCTCCTCTCTCTCTCTCTCTCTCTCTCTCTCTCTCTCTCTCTCTCTCTCTCTCTCTCTCTCTCTCTCTCTCTCTCTCTCTCTCTTTCTCTGTCTTCCACAGATTTTTTTGTCCAAACAAATTCATGCACGTATAAAAAAAATAATAGATAGAATTATTTCTATCATTGAAACGGTATACAAAATTCATAACGTTATCCACTATAATCTACAGATATGACAAGTGGTGAAATTTCTTTTAGTATAAGCCACAAGATGATGTTCAACATTCTGGAAAAGTAGGTCATTGTCATCTGGTGTGAAACAATTTACATAATTTTGAAAGCCAACACACTCGCACTGACTGGATGTAAAAAAAAAGAAAAGAAAACCAACTCATCAATGCTTTTTTTTCATTTTTCTAGAAATAAAAGGGTGAAAATCCCCCACCTCATAAAAAAACAATGAATAGTAGAGCAAGAAGAAAACTGACACCAAAACTGTCTGGCATGAAAGTATGTGTTAACTACACTTGGAGCAACAGTGCTGGTAGTCTGTGATGGAACAAGGCCAGTGTGGATTCAGACCAGTGGGTGAATTTTTGCTCCACTTGTGCGTTGGGAAAGGGGACTAATGGAAAGTAAAGTCTGCACCCTTTTTGGGGGGCCAGTAGCCTCATGGTGTTCATCCTATTCTTTCTATTCTGGAAGTGTTTTTTGAAAACATACCTACTCCCTTTCCTGTTTCTATGTCTTTTAGGGATGTGGGAACAGGGGTAGGGGAGGAGAGACGAGGTGGTGTGGTGAAGAGGGATGAATGGGGGATAAGTTGGTGGTCATTAGTGGGACAGGATAGCCTAGGAGTTAGAGCAATGCACTGTGATCTGCTGACCTGGGTTTGAATCTCATTCTAGAGGATTTTTCCTCTGAGTTAATGGCTGTGCTGACTCCACTCTCCCAAAAAGCTCTTTGGATGAGATAGCAAACTGATGTCCATGTAAATGCACACAGAACATCCTGGGCACATGTTAAAACCTGCTCCATTTTTCAGTAGCATAGACCATTGTGTGCTGATAGGAAAGGATAATAAATTTACAAAATTGTAGACACATGAGGACTGGTGTAAAAAAAATGGCCTCAGTGATTGATCCATTATTCTCAAAATAAAAGAATTAACAAACTGTGTCTCTTTCTGTTCATTATTTTATTCTCTTTTTTCAGCTCTCTCTCTCTCTCTCTCTCTCTCTCTCTCTCTCTCTCTCTCTCTTCTCCTCTCTCTCTCTCTCTCTCTCTCTCTCTCTCTCTCTCTCTCTCTCTCTCTCTCTCTCTCTCTCTCTCTCTCTCTCTCTCTCTTTCTTTCTTTCTTTCTTTCTTTTTCTCTCTCTATGTCATTCACTAACTCCTTTGCTTAGTGACTTACCCTCTCTCTTTCAATATTGTTTTTCAGAAAAATGTCATTGTAGTTAGGTGGGATATGATTGACAAAACTGACAAATCAACAGGTAGATAGGGGGACATATAGTTAGAAAAGAACAAAAATAAAAACACTTTGAATGCTTATTCTATTTTCCTCCAAACAAAAATTTAGCAAATATAGCAACAAGAAAATGAAGGTTGGAGTAAGGACATAAATCTGAAACCAGACTAACTGACCTGGAAGTGTGTGTTAACCACACTTGGAGCAACAGCGCTGGTAGTCTTTGATGGAACAAGGCCAGTGTGGATTCAGACCAGTGGGTGAATTTTTGCTCCACTTGTCGTTGGGAAAGGGGACTAATGGAAAGTAAAGTCTGCTCCCTTTTTGGAGGGCCAGTAGCCTCATGGTGGTTCATCCTATTCTTTCTATTCTGGAAGTGTTTTTTGAAAACATACCTAATCCTTTTCCTGTTTCTCCATTTTGGAAGGATGGCTGGTGGTTTGGGGGGGAAGGGCGGGGAATGGGAGGAGGTGCAGTGAAAAGGATGGGTGGGAGTGGGGTGGTGGTTTTGTAACAGACTGTGGTGTCTGTGATAACAGGAGTGTGTGTGTGTGTGTGTGTGTTGTGTGTGTGTGTGGTGTGTGTGTGTGTGTGTGGTGTGTTATGTGTGTGTGTGTGAGTGTGTGTGAGTGTGTGTGTGTGTGTGTGTGTGTGCCTGTGTGTGTGTGTGTGTGTGTGTGTGTGTGTGTGTAATAGAGAGAGACAGAGAGAGATAGAGAGAGAGTGTGTGTATGTGTGTGTATGTGTGTGTACAATAGAGAGAGACACAGAGAGAGACAGAGAGAGACACAGAGAGAGACAAAGAAAGTGTGTGTGTGGTGTGTGTGTGTGTGTGTGTGTGTGTGTGTGTGTGTGTGTGTGTGTGTGTGTGTGTGTGCGTGTGTGAGTGGGTATACTAGGTGTATGGGGGGTACTGCATGTATAGTTTTGTTTGTTTGGTTTTTGTTTTCTTTACACAAAATGTTACATCTTTTTTATAATTAACATCAGCTAGGATTGTCCTTTAGTTCCTTTAAAAGAAAAACAATAAACAAGAACTGTTTTCTCTCTTCTGTATTATAACAAACTAATCAAACAAACCAATTCCTGGCATACAAAAATCAAACAGCTTTCTTTGCTTGATGTGTTAAGATTTTTAAAGAATTTGTGTGCATCTTGCTAAAAAAAAAGTAAGCCCAAACGGAAAAAAGGGTCTCACAGAAAATCATAAACCCACACCCCACAATGCTAAACAAAGGGAGGTCTGAACGTAGACCACACATTCTATTGAGAAATAAACAACGGTGGAGAATGGTTTTTGTTCAACAGTTTTTATCTGATGTTTGATGTTGCTGCTTTTTTTTTGTTCCGTGTTTGCTGTATAGTGCTCTCTGTAATCTAGTTTTATTTTGTTTGTTTTTGGGAGAAGGGGGATATTTGCTGTCTTTTTTCATATCAAACGTATTCTTTTGATCTTTTTTTTTGTATTTCAATGCCAGAAAACTTGTAAGAAGGGGAAGGGTTTCTTGTGTGAAGGGAATTTGTTTTCTTGTTTGATGCAAATTTGTTGTCCAGCTCTTACAATTTTTATGTCTTTATTTTCATGTCAATTTGTTTTGTGTCAAACTGTTTCATGTTCTGTTTTTTTTCGGGGGGGGGGATTATTTATTTATTTATCATTATAATTTCTCTTTTTCTCCTGTTTTTCTTTGTGCCACCTTTTGTCTGTCTTATCTGTAACCCTTGGACATAAACTGTATCATCATCATCATCGTAATCATCATCATCGTCTTGTCATCATCATCTACCTCCTTAATATTTTATGTTATATACTTGTGTTTCTTCTATCTTTGTTCATCTTTCTCAACACACACACATACACACACACACACACACACACACACACACACACACACACACACACACACACACACACACACACACAAACACCACACAAGCGCGCACACAAACACATACACATACACACGCACACATGCATGCACGCAGACACGTAAACACACATATACACAACTGCGCGTGCACGTGCGCACGCACGCACGCAAGCACGCACACACACACACACACACACACGTGCACACACACAAACACACACACACACACAAACAACACACACACACATACACAACACAACACATGGAGGCATGTCCAATTTTTCTATCTACAGCTACATGCTGCTTACTGTGTAAGATATCAAACACAAAATCTGCCTGTGTTATAATGGTTATTACGATCATCTCCATTAAAACAATCACAAGGACATGTCATAAAACCTTGCGTTCCCAAATGTCATTTACACCCTCCCACCTACCCCCACCCCACACACAGCCCCTCGTCACATCGAGACTCAAATACCTCTGTGAATGCGTTTTGAGGTGATGAAACACATCGAGACTAAATACCTCTGTGAGCGTTTGAGGTAAATGAAAAAGTTTAAGCAGAGGTGTAACAGTGGCGGGTACTTTATACGGTGAAAGTGTCATCTGAAGTTAATTTTAGTATGTGTGGCGCTCCACCATGAAATGAGTCGCTTAGCACATTACCTTTTTGCGCTAGGAGCCATTAAAGGCAGGTGGGGGTCAAGCTGTCAATTTTGAGATTTTGATTGTTATTAAAACTATATCTGTTTATCTACCTTATAATGAAATATCAAGGCATAATTTTATTCCTTTGCTTTTAAATGTGTTTGAAAATACCCAAGCACTCATTCTAACATACTGTTACGATAATAAACTTGCCCGTTTCTCATTTGTCAAATCCTGCAGTCTATCATTTCAATTTGTAATAATGTTGCACAGAATTGTCCGATTTTCAATCTGTGTTTTTTTGTAGCCACTTATTGCACATTAATAACATGTCATAACTAAAAATTGACCTCTGGTGCACTCCGTCTCATTATGTGGTGAGCGTCACATATGTATGATTAAATCTGTTTTGTATACAAACATATCAACTCGCGTTAAAAAAAAAGATAAACAACAAAAGTCAATATTCTGTATATAATTTTCTGTGATATAAATACTGTAAGTTTCCTTTTATTACTGATATGTCACTAAATATTGTACAAACAAAAAAATCCCACGAACTAAAAAATAACCAAAAAACAAAATAAAACTTAACTTTCTCACTGGCATAATTATCTGATTGTAACTGTTCACCGGTATTTTACTAACTTATCAAATAATCACACACAAAACTTCTCGAACTACAGAAACAATGGACATGCCGAAAAATGTAATGTTGTGGACAAAAAAATCTCAACAACAAAACCAAATGTATTTGAAAATATTGGAGAGACAGAGAATGAAGAGAGACAGACGACAGAGAGGAAAATAGAGGCGGGGGTTGGGGTGGGAGGAATGGGTAGGAACCATGGGTGGAGTTCTAAAAATAAAAAAAACCTGCTTTTTTCTCCCTCGCGAAGGAACGCGCTGCTGTTGGAACTGAATAATGGGCTGTCCACGTGACCGATGGCGCATGCGCAAATCATACCACCAGTTGAATATCCGGTGTCTGTGCTATCGACAGTTCTTGCACAATGGCGCTCTCTGTCTCTGTCTCTCTGTCTGTCTGTCTGTCCTGTCTGCTTTGTCTGTCTCTCTCTCTCTCTGCTTCTCTCTCTCTCTCTCGTCTGCTCTGTCTCTGTCTCTGTCTCTCTCGTCTCTCTCGTCTCTCTCTCCTTTTCTTCTCTGTCTCTGTTCTCTCTTGTCTCTTGTTCTCTGTCTTCTCTTCTCTCTTCTCTCTTCTTCTCTTCTCTTCTTCTCTCTCTTCTCTTCTTTTCTTCTTCTTCTTCTTCTTCTTCTTCTTCTTCTTCTTCTTCTTCTTCTTCTTCTTCTTCTTCTTCTTCTTTTCTCTTCTTCTGCTTCTTCTTCTTCTTCTTCTTTCTTCTTCTTCTTCTTCTTCTTCTTTGCTTCTTCTCTTCTCTTCTCTTCTTTCTTCTTCTTTTCTTCTTCTCTTCTTCTCTTCTTCTTCTTCTTCTTCTTCTTCTTCTTCTTCTTCTTCTTCTTCTTCTTCTTCTTCTTCTTCTTCTTCTTCTTCTTCTTTTCTTCTCTTCTCTTCTTTCTTCTCTTCTTTTTCTTCTTTCTTCTTCTTCTTCTTCTTCATCTCTTCTTCTTCTTCTTCTTCTTCTTCTTTTCTTCTTCTTCTTCTTCTCTTCTTCTTCTTCTTCTCTTCTTCTTCCTTCTTCTTCTTCTCTTGCTTCTTTTTCTTTTTCTTCTTCTTGCTTCTTCTTTCTTCTTCTTTCTTCTTTTCTTCTTCTTTCTTCTTTTCTTCTTCTTCTTCTTCTTCTTTTCTTCTTCTTCTTCTTCTTCTTCTTTTCACTTCTTCTTCTTCTTCTTCTTTTTGCATTCTTCTTCTTCTTCTTTTGTCTTCTTTTCTTCTTTTTTCTTCTCTTCTTCTCTTTTCTTCTTCTTCTTCTTCTTTTCTTCTTCTTCTTCTTCTTCTTCTTCTTCTTCTTCTTCTTCTTCTTCTTCTTCTTCTTCTTCTTTGCATTTTCTCTTTGCCTTTTTTCTTTACATTCTTCTTCGTTGCGTTATTTTTTGCATTCTTTTTTTCATTTTTCTTCTGCTTTTCATTTTTCTTCTGCTTTTCATTTTTCTTCTGCTTTTCATTTTCTTCTCTTTCATTTTTTCCTTCTTCGTTGCATTATTCTTTGCATTCTTCTTCTTCGCATTATATTTTGCATTATTTTTCTTCTTTGCCTTATTCTTTGCATTTTTCTTCTTCTTTACATTCTTTCCTTTTGTTGCATTATTCTTTGCATTCTTCTTCTTCGTCTTTGCATTATTCTTTACATTTTTCTCCTGCTTATTCAACTTCTTCACATTTAAATTCTCTTCTTTGCATTTTTCTTCTTCTCCAGTTTTCCGTTGCCAGTCTTTTCTTTCAGTTGTTTTCCTCTTTTCTCGACATTGTTCTTTCTTTTTCTGTGCATCTTTCCGTATCCATATGCCCGTATCCTGTGTATCTTCTTAAACTTTTGCAGGGTTTGTGTGTTCTGTTTTTTTTTTAGTGTTTCAGACAGACAGACAGACAGACAGACAGACAGACAGACAGACAGACAGATAGATAGATAATAGATAGATAGATAATAGATAGATAGATAGATAGATGATAATGATAGATAGATAGATAGATAGATGGATGGATGGTGGATGGATGGATGGATGGATGGAGAGAAATAAAGAAAGAAGAAAGAAAAAGATAGATAGATAGATAGATAGATAGATAGATAGATAGATAATAGATAGATAGATAGATAGATAGAATGAAGATAGATAGATAGAGAGAGAGAGAGACGAGACAGACAGACAGACAGACAGACAGACAGAAGACAGGACAGACAGATACATAGATTGATAGATAGATA
>CM060337.1:15594194-15609194 GCA_030674155.1 Stramonita haemastoma | reverse complement strand
CAACAACAACAACAAACAACAGCAACAGCAACAGCAAACAACAACAACAAGACACAAGACCAAGAAGAACAAGAAAAACAAGAACAAGTAGCACAAACACAGAGAAAAAACAAGAAGAAGAAGAACAGAAAAACCAAGAGGAATACAAGGGAGGGGGGAAGCTTGGTTTTGCTTGCATGCTAGCGTTTGGCACTGGCATGAGAGTGTGTTGCGATAGGGTAAGTAATTTGAAACAAGGGGGATCCCTAAAGATCTCATGCCGTGAGAATGCCAAATGGACCCCAGTGGAGAATTCTCCCCAGCTCTGTTGTCTGTAATAACAGCAAACAGTGTCAGCATATTTTGACCTTTAGCTAGGAAAGCAATGAAGCAAACAAACAAACAAAAACAAACTGATATATACCTGCACGCAAAAAATACAAACAAAACACAGTTATTGACAACTGACGCAAGAATAAAATGAAAACAAAGCGACGTATGTCAGTTTGTAATTCTATTGAAAAAAAGGGAAATTGAAAAAATTAAAGAAAAAAAACAATAAGCATAGAAGAAAAAATGTTGAAAGTCTAGAAATGTCATGAGGGCAAAGTAGTAATAAGAGAATAAAGGGTTTAAAACGGCTTTGTTACTTAAAACAGATTTTTTGTTGGAGAGGAAAGCATACCAGAGAATTCTCGAGGACAAAAAGAAAGAAAAGAAAAAAGCAATGTATATACAATCAATAAATTGAAAGTGTAAATGAAGACATAAGAAACAGATAAATAAATAAATCAATGAACACATTACATCAGTAAACAAAAGCTGACGTACTTGTACGCACACAACTATAATCACACATACGTGCAAATAACAATAATACACCAACAACAACATTTGCATTTTTGTATTTTGGGGTTACAAAAAAAAGTATTCCCACTGTAGTGAGTATTTTGTATTTTTTTGTAAACATACTCTTCCTTATAATCCCCTGCCTCGTGTTTCTTCAAAGTGCGGAATGCTGCCTCTAGTTTCTGGTATTGCAGTGAGCGTTCCATCACTCTTCCACAGTGTCTTTCAATGCAAGACACAGAAGGTGATAGATAGTGTCCATACATCCGTATACTATTGGAACAGGCCATCTTTCCAGGGAAAGGAAACACATCTTTTGCAAAAGATCACATATTGCAAAACTGTATTGATGGGGTAGGCTAGATGCAAAGGATGGCAGAAATACCAGGCCAAAAATGATGGATAGCTCTGCATGTATGTTTGACTCCTTTCAAAGGAAGGAAGGAAGAAAGGAAGGAAGACACGAAGGAAAGAAAAGAAAGAAAAAATGAATGAAAGAAAGAAGAAAGAAAGAAGAAAGAAAAAAAGAAAGAAAGAAAGAAAGAAAAAGAAGAAAGAAGAAGAAAGAAGAAAGAAAGAAAAGAAAGAAAGAAAGAAAGAAAGAAAGAAAAAGAAAGAAGAAAGAAGAAAGCAGAAAAAGAAAGAAAGAAACAAAGAGAAAGAAAGAAACAACAAAAAGAAAGAAAGAAAGAAAGAAAGAAAAGAAGAAAGAAAGAAGAAGAAGAAAACACAGAAAAAAGAAAGAAAAGAAGAGAAAGAAGAAGAAAGAAGAAAGAAAGAAAGAAGAAAAAAGAAAGAAAGAAGAGAAGAGAGAGAAGAGAGAAGAGAAGAAGAAGAGAGAAGAGAGAAGAAGAAGAAGAGAGAAGAGAAGAAGAAGAGAGAGAGAGAAAGAAGAGAAAAAGAAGACAAAAAGTAAGAGACAGTTGATGAGAGAAGACGGGAAAAAGAAAGGACATGGCATAAGTAGTTGCAGTTTGTTTGATTGAAGATACCACAGTAAAAGATCATAGCATTGGTTGTATTGTGCTAGTGGTTTTCGATTTAAGTTTCAAGTTCGTATAGATGTCTATCCTCGTTTTTTGTCAGTGTATGTCTAGTTTATGTTGTCTGTCTCTTCCGTACTGTCTCTGTCCGCTGTCTGTTGTTGTCTCGTTTTGTCTGTCTGTCTGTCGTCTGTCTCTGTCGTCTGTCTGTCTGTCTGTCTGTCTGTCTGTCTGTCTTCCTGTCTGCTCCTGCTCTCTGTCTGCTCTGTCGTCTCTCTGTCTCTGTCTCATCTCTCCATCTCTCCTCTCGTCTCGTCTCTCTCTCTCTCTCTCTCTCTTCTCTCTCTCTCCTCTCTCTCCTCATCTTCGTCTCTCTCTCTCTCTCTCTCTATCTCTCTCATATTTGTTAATTGTGTCTGAGTATTTTTGTCTGTTGTCTATGGTTGTTGTTTCTCTGTTCTGTTTGTTTTCCCTCACCATCTCGCCTGCACCCCCTCATGATGGCCATGCCTTTGTGATTTCTCGTTCGTTCGAGTTCGATTCGAGTTCTCTCTCTCTCTCTCTCTCTCTCTCTCTCCTCTCTCTCTCTCTCTCTCTCTCTCTCTCTCTCTCTCTCTCTCTCTCTCTCTCTCTCTCTCTCTCCTCTCTCCTCTCTCCTCTCTCTCTCTCTCTCCTCTCTCTCTCTCTCTCTCTCTCTCTCTCTCTCTCTCTCTCTCTCTCTCTCTCTCTCTCTCTCTCTCTCTCTCTCTCTCTCTCCTCTCTCTCTCCTCTCTCCCTCTCTCCTCTCTCCCCTCCTCTCTCGTAAATGCTTATCATAATTAATATTTCTCGTTGCCATTGTGATTATCCATCTATCTATCAGACTTCAATATTGGGACCGATGCGAAATCTGCTAGATATTCCGTCTATTTCCAGTGGAAACAACCATTTTGCTTTGTAAAGTAGACAGGCGGCCAGTGACATCACTTCCGGTTACGCTGCAGAATAGATGAAGATTTGAGAGCCAGCTGTAAAACCAAAACACACCTCATCAAACAAATCAGGCTTCAGACTGGAAAGTGACTAAAAGCTAACTGTTCTGTTATTCTGTTGGTTTGTTGATTTTTTTTTTTTTTTATTTTTTTAGTTTCGTCATCTAAAGCGCTTTGATTTGTTTTTACAAGATATAGCGCTATATAAATACCATGTTGTTTTTTATTCTTTTTTTATTATTATTATTGTTGTTGTTGTTGTTGTTGTTGTTGTTGTCTTATTGTTGTTGTTGTTTGTTCTTTCTTCTCTCTCTCTCTTTATTTATTATTTTATTATTTATTATTATTATTATTATTATTATTATTATTATTATTATTATATTAAATAGAACAATACAAAGAACATACTGCACTATTATCAAATTATTATCGATTTATCAAACATCATGTTATTCGTTGTTAATGTAGCCATTACTGTCCTTATTGTCTTTAAGGGGCATACTTCTTCTTTGACGTCGTCAACCGTCCTGACAGGAATTACTGTTGTCTATCATAAGAACAACAATGTGTTGGCTGCCGTTAAGCGCCTGACAAGTCAGACCCAGCACATCCGACTTCAGCGTGAAGTGGTATACAGTCCTCGTCATCATTAACGTCACCACCGTAATAATTATTATCTATCAATTATTTATTTCTGTTTCTTTATCCACATTAATCATGTCAGATTTTTTTCTGTCTGAAATTCAGGATTGCTCTCCCCGGAGAGAGCGTGTTGCTACAAGAGCAGCGCAACCCATTATTTTTTTTTTGTCTGCAACTGTATTTGTTTCTCTTTCAGAGTCGCTTTTTTCTACGAAATTTTGCAAGGGATAACTCTCTTGTTGCCGTGGATTCTTTAAAGTTTGCTAAATAATGCTGTGTTACACACAAGACCTCGGTTTATCGTCTCATCCGAAAGACTTATACCCAGACCACCAATCATGGTATAATGGATGGGGGGGGGGGGGAGAGTTTAAGGCCTACACGGGGCTCAAATCACCGCACATTTCCGACCCGGACTTTTCGCTTTGTAGGCAGGTGCGTTACCTCTAGACCACCGATCCATTCAGAGCCCCCGCTATAACTGCTTTCGTCATAATCACGGTAAGCTGCGAATATCCCCTTAGCTCTCTGCATGCTTCATCCGTCATTCGTCTCCAGTTTCCAAAGGCCTCGCTTCTCTCCCCACGTCTCTCACTTCAAACGGTAGCTATCTGTTCAGTGGCCGCTTTCCGCGCAGCGACTGTTATTGAGCACAAACAGACAGTGACAAATCTCCGGCCCGATATAGCAGTGAGGGCCACTGGGACAAATGCTGGAGAGAAATCAGTATGGCATGTTACACATTAAAAATAATAATACCCAGCGTGTTGAGGACTGTGATAGTGATTGATAGTGGTGGATCGGTGGTTTAGAGGTGGCGCACTTGCCTAGAAAGCAAAAAATTCCAGGTTTTAAGTGTGTGGTGGTTCCATCCCCGTTTATACCCAAAGCTTCCCCCTCTCCGTAACCACGACACCGTGAGTGGTGGTCTGGGTGCTGGTGGTTGTTTTTTGGGGATGAGTTGATAAACCGAGGTATCGTGTACAAAACTCATTTGGTACATGTAGAATTACCCACGGCAAGAAGGGAGTTGTCTCTGGCAAAATGCTATTGAAAAAAGTCACTCTGATGACAGGAAACAAAATACATATGCGGACAGAAAAAGAAAAGAAAAGAAAAGGTGGTGCTGCTCATGTGGCTACACGCTCTCCCCGGGGACATCAGCCCGAATTTCACGCAGATAAATCTGCTGAGAGAAAAAGTGGCTTACAATGCAATAGTTGTAAGGCATCTCCCTACCCCTACCCTCACCCTTCCGTTGAGATACCTGTGGCCTGTCAGTATAAATAGCAACCACACCTGGAAATTCTGTGCTAGAAATTCCCTCTTTTTGTATCCCGCTTATATTGGTTGTGCTTTTTTCCTTTTCTTTCCATCACTCCCTTTGTCCTGTTTTCTTCCTTCTTGGTAGATTCTCTCGTCTTTGTTTTTTTCCAGAAAGACTTAAGAGTTAGCATTTTTCTCCTACATGAAGTTGGATGCGCTGGGCCTGACTTGTCAGGTGCTTATCGGCAGCGCAACGTATTTTTCCTCACATGACAGAGACCAATAGCTGTTGTCTTAGCATCATACGATAACAAGAAGAAAAACAAAGAGGATGCGGGAGGGAGAGGCTGCTCAGACGGAGATCAGAATATAGAAACGTCTACTAAGCTTTGTGCTAAAAGCAATAGAAAAGATAATCTATGTTTATATCTAGGCATGATGGAATGTTGGGTTTTAAGCTCTTCTTGAGACAGAGTTGCTTTATACATAGATGGTAAAACTGGCCACAGTCAAGAGCCTGTGACTTAACTGTTTGTTTTTTTCTGTTGACAAAAGTACCTCTACCTCTCTGTCTCTGGCTCTCTCTTTCTCTCTTTATGTGTCTCCATGTCTTGTCTGTCTGTCTGTCTGTGTCTTCTGTCTTCTCTGTTCTCTACTCTCTCTCTGTCTCTCTCTGTCTCTCTCTGTCTCTCTCTGTCTCTGTCTCTTCTCTCTCTGTATAATAAGAAGATAAAGCATTTCTTTGACATTACTTATTCACTCCCGCAAGAATTGCACAAACACAGTGCCGGATATTTACAGATATAAAGGAAGCAAGCTTTTGCTTCGTATAGAACGCCTCAGCATACCTGTGTTAGTTTTCCAAAACACCTAGCCTCTAAGATGTAGTTGTTTAGTGTATGATCCTCATTCTTTGTCAATATTGAAACGCGAAATGATTTTATCAAGCACACAGCTTTTCAGAATCACTTTCAACAATGACGTTGAGCTTTTCCGGCGTTTCCAAAATAATGTGATTTCTAGAAAACAGATCCGACTTTATCAATTTTTAGACCAGTTTTCTTCCCTTAAAACCATTGATACCCGCTTGTATTTCGTGTTTGTTTCTTTCTTTCTTTAAGTGGGGGAGATTTAAGGGAGGACACAGGTTTAATCCCAGTCTTTTCTACTCAAAGCACGTTGCATTTAAATGGATTATGAGCTGCCGTCTGCCTTTTGTCCCTGTGGCCAGATTGCCTTAGGGGCACATTAACCTGACGGACCACCGGCAGCAAATTAAGGATTTCTATGGTTCGCATTCTACCCCGAGAATTCATCCCTCTCTGGAATAGATTATGTGGCATTTGCCACCATCTTGTTTTCTTCAACCCCCACCCTCCTCTCCCCATCTTCCCCTCTCCTGTCAAGTTCCGCCAGGTAAATTAAGAGCTTAACTTGCAAATCCTCTTGTGTTCTCATTCCTCCCGTCCAGGATCAGTTGATGACATCTGATATTATCAGCGTTAGTCATGTAGGAAAGCGTGCCAGCGGGTCGTGTGTGTCCAGTTTAAGACAAGTCGTGGGTTTGATCCGTGTGTGTAGTTGTGTGGACCGTGGGGACACAAGTGAAGATTTTGAGGAAGCTGGTTTAAAAAATCTTCAGTTGTGTCCCCACGGTCCACGGGACTACGGGAAAGGTGATGGTGAAGTTTAGTTGAACTGAACACTCACTCTTTCTTGTAACAGACTGATCATACATTGTACTCTTGATACTCGTACTAGCTGAGGTGAAAAGCACAATCCACTGTGCAGCATAAGTTTAGCACACGTTAAGGACCCTTCGGTAAAACAAATCTATTTTTCTCTGGCAACATAGAAAAAAAGAAGTTGTCATAACGAAACATATAAAACTCTAGTTATATAAAGCTACAAGAAATTGGTCATCTGCATTCTGTACCCACACTCTTATTACAAAACGAAAGTGTAGCCCTACTTTTTAGCTCGAGCTCTACTATTTTTATTACTGGTGTACAATACAAAAGCAATGTTTTGCAACAAGGTGCGGCTTTTCTGTTGGGAGGTGTTTTTTGTTCACTGCAGTTCGACATTTAAGACAGTTTGAGGAGTTAGCATTCGAGTGACATTGAGTCGACATGATCTAAAGGATTCAATAGAAGTCTGAATCTGAATAGTGTGTGGGTTTTTATGTAGGTTTAACTCTTCAAAGCACTCACAGGCGCGCGCTGTTTTTCTTAGATGGATGGCTTGATTAAAAAAAGTAATTGCACTGCTTATTCAATGTACCATCTGGAAATAAAAGTTTGACCTGGCTTGATTTGACTTGACTTGTATTGACAGAAACACAACACACACACACACACACACACACAACACACACACACACACAAGCAAGCACGCACGCACACACACACACACACACACACACACACACACACACACACACACACACACACACACACACACACACACACACACACACACACACACACTGTGTTTACAATTTCGTTCCTATACTACCTTAGCGAACAGACTCAAACGATACATGTAGCTGAGTTTTTTTTTCAAAACAAAGCTTACCGACTTACAGTCAGCAAAAAAGAGGAGTAAAACTGTTGCTCGCGTGCAAGCAATTAGCACCAGGGTATGGAGTAATACAAGAAGACAATTAATTAAGAGGAGAACTAGCCTTCAGTGGACACATCGTGTCTAAGACAATAAGAAAGCTGTGTATATTGGAGACATCCACTTTTTACCCTTTATTTATCTTGACGTTAAACAACGGTGAAAGACCATCTTTTTATGTTTTGACCTTTAAAACTATTGAAAACAAACAAACCAGACAAAGAAAACAAACAAAATCTGCAAAATCCAAAACGAAACTCGAAACAAAGTCAACGAAAAAACACGAAGAAATTAGACAAGAAAACAAAACTAAACCCAAAACACCTTGCTAAAAGGAATGGAATGGGGTTAAGAACGAAGGATATATGTGCATGCAGAGCTTATGTTGTAAACAAAAGATTACAAACAAACAAATATAAATAAATGAAATAACACGATGAGATGTAAACAACCTGAATCTCGTGAATCAGTTTGCTGTCAAACAGTTGTATTACAAATAGATAAGAAGGATGATAGGAAAGAAGAAGAAGAAGAAGAAGAAGAAGAAGAAGAAGAAGAAGAAGAAGAAGAAGAAGAAGAAGAAGGAGAAGAAGAAGAAGAAGAAGAAGAAGAAGAAGAAGAAGAAGAAGAAGAAGAGAAGAAGAAGAAGAAGAAGAAGAAGAAGAAGAAGAAGAAGAAGAAGAAGAAGAAGAAGAAGAAGAAGGAAGGAAGGAAAGAAGGAAGGAAGAAGAAGAAGAAGAAGAAGAAGAAGAAGAGAAGAAGAAGAAGAAGAAGAAGAAGAAGAAGAAGAAGAAGAACAACAACAACAACAACAACAACAACAACAACAACAAGACACAAACAACAACAACAAGTTGACAACAACAACAACAACAACAACAACAACAAGATCATGATCATGAAGATGATGGTGATCAAAAACAACAACAAGATAACAAGCAACAAAGCATCAACACTGAAGTAACACTAACAATAATACACCTACACACTATTTTTTGTATCGTGTAATGAGAAATATCTCAGTGTGTCACAACAACATACACCAAAGCAAAGCTTACTAAGAACGTAGTAGATGAGATGTCTTTCAAATCTTAAACATCCGACAGGTGTCTCGATTACAAAACTGAATGAACCTGATAAAATCATGGTTGAAAAGAGTCACAAACAAGGGGAGGCAGGGTTAGCACATAAGACTACGGGCTGGAAGGCCGGGGATTCGAACCTCGTTATCATAGGGATTTGGGTGACTCTTGCCGGCTCCTACCGAGAGTGAGTTTACTATGAACTCAGTAGGAAAACTGGAACCACACAGTTGAGCTTCATCCACTTTACATGGATGTGGCTTCGAGTGTTGCTCAAACCACCGACCACACTGAAGGTGTCTGTATCTCTCGGATCTGGTTGACGTCGGGATATAGCATGATAAAAAGCGTACAGTTCAGCGCTGTCAATTCGTCTCGGAGCATATGCAGATCCTAAACATCATCGTGACTTCATTGTCATTGACCTTCATGCAATTAAAGAAAAAAAATGTCTTTTACTGGATAGCCTCGACGGCTCTGGTCTCATGCTAACCCCAGTTTAGTTAGTTTTATACACTCCCGTGCCTGTGTGCCACTGTGGTGAATTTATGCTAAAGCCTTTGGGGTTAGACATTCACGGAAGAAGGTCACTGGAGGAACGTCGTGGTAGTAGCTAGTCCCCGACTGAGCCACTACTGTCGTCACTAAGGGGCTTAGTTGGCGGTTTTTTGTGCATGCTAGCTTAGAACAGGGTTCGGAGTAGCTTAGTGGTCAGAGCACTCGCTTTCCCCAAGCTACGTCAAGCAGCATTGAGCGTGGTTACCAAGCGGATGGGTGACGGTTTGCACACCTTGACTTCAGTACAGTCCCCCTAGTTCACCCAGCTGAAAATGAGTATCTGCCCTCTTTAGGGTCAGGGAAGGTAAAGCAGCAAGGGGAGGAGATGGGCGCCGCCCCCAATATGCTGGCCCCTAGAGAAGCTGAGGTCTCTGACGCCTCGCTCTCCTACAACCACATAGGTTATGGGGCACCCTTACCTTTACTTAGCTTAGAACAGGTGCCACTGCACACCACCAAGTCACCAGCACCAGTGCATGCGTTTCTGGCTAGTGGCCCCAGTGCAGCTCGCCAATGGTAAAATCCCTAGGGATGTCTCTGACGTGAGCGTGCAACAGAGAGAATCCCCGTGCAGTGTGACTGGCGCGCAAAGATCGAAGGCAGTGGGGTGGGAATGCGGGAATAGCAGGACAACACCGCCGTAGAAGATGGGGCAGCATCAATAACATAGTGCTTCTGGGGCACCTTCTCTCTCTGTCTCTGACTGTGTCTGTCTCTGTCTGTTTCTCTCTCTCTGTCTCTCTGTGTCTCTGTGTCTCTGTCTGTCTCTCTCTCTCGTCTCTGTTTCTCTGTTTCTTCTGTCTTCTGTCTCTGTTTCTCTCTCTGTCTCTCTGTCTCTCTCTTTATCTCTGTCTCTGTCTCTCTCTGTCTCTCTTTTCTCTCTCTCCTCTCTCCCTGTCTCTCTGTCTCTCTCTCTCTCTTATATCTCTCTTCTGTCTCTCTCTCTCTCTTTCTCTGTCTCTTTCTGTCTCTCTGTCTTTCTCTCTCTCTCTATCTCTCTCCCCCCTGTCTCTCTGTCTCTCTCCTCTCTTCTCTTTATCTCTCTTCTTTATCTCTCTCTTCTCCTCTGTCTCCTCTCTCTCTTCTCTCTCTCTGTCTCTCTCTCTCTCTCTCTGTCTCTCTCTCTGTCTCTCTCTCTCTTCTCTTCCCCCTCTCTGTCTCTCTGTCTTTGTCTCTGTCTCTGTCTGTCTCTGTCTCTGTCCCCTGTCTCTGTCTCTCTCTCTCTCTCTCTCTCTCTCTCTCTCCTCTCTCTCTCCTCTCTCTCTCTCTCTCTCTCTCTCTCCTCAAAATCGATTGTTTCCAGTGGCTTGAATCGTTGATATTAAACATTTCATAATTAACGGACATTATTTTTTTTAATGAAAGAAAGAAAGAAAGAAAGAAACCAAAAACCTGCAGATATTAACGGACGTGATTGATTATGCTGTGGGCAGTTCTTATTGGACTGGAGGTTGTTTTTGTTGTTGTTTTGTGTTGTTCCTTGGCTAGATCTCTGGAGTTCACAAATGTGAGATTTATATTTTTATTTGTATGCAACCATATATTTCCTAGGAACCACGAAGGTAGCCGCTATCCGACTTCGGAGATATATGATGGGCATATTCATGTTTCAGTAACCCACAGGATGATGACATGACTACTGGATCTTTAACGTGCGTATTTAAGTTTTTGCATGCACATTATACACAGAGGGAATTAAGACACTCGCAGGTCTGAAGTTGACGTAAGAGATTGTAAAAACCCTAGCCATTAATTCACCAGACACTGCCGAGATTTAAACCCGCAACTTCATGGACCCAAGGGATTGAAGTCGAATGGTCTTAACCACTCGATTATAGCGTCTGTCGTTTATTGGGCCTGCATCAGACCAAGTGTTGTTTTATACAGTAAACGTGTTTCGGTCCTGGATGGAAACACTATAGCACAGTAGTCAAGAGCAATCGCTTTCCTCAAGCTAAGTTTAAGTAGCATCGAGCATGATAGTTACTAAGTGGATGGGTGACCGTTTGTGCGTCTTCGCTTCCATACAGTCCCCTAGTTCACGCAGATATGAATGGGTTCCTGTCCTCTTTTACGGTCAGGAAAGGTAAAGCAGCGAGGAAGAGGAGATGGGCTCCGCCTTCGTCATGCTGGCCCCTAGAGAAGTTGAAGTCTGATGCCTCGCTCCCCTACGACCACATAGGATATGAGAATGCATTGACCGTTACTTTTGAGTTTTGATTTTAAATCACATTCTAGTCAGTGGACACCCAAATCTCCCTTCTCTCCCTGTCCGTCTGTTTGTCTTTTATTGTCTGTGTTTCAGTGGTTTTCTGTTCTTTTTGAGGGTTGGATGAAACACAGTACCCTCGGTAACGAAAGCTGTAGTCACTGATACCCTTGGCGTAAGCTAACTGTCTGTCTGTCTGTCTGTCTTGTCTGTCTGTCTCTGTCTGTCTGCATGTCTGTCTATCTAACTCTCTGGCTGGCTGGCTGGCCGGCTACCTGGCTGTCTGTCTGTCTGTCTGTCTGTCTGTCTGTCTGTCTGTCTGTCTGTCTCTCTCTCTCTCTCTCTCTCTCTCTCTCTCTCTCTCTCTCCTCTCTCTCTCTCTCTCTCTCTCTCTATCTATCTCCTTTCTCTCTTTCTCTTTTTAAGCGCTTTGATTTGTTTTTACAAGATATAGCGCTATACAAATTCCATGTATTTTTTTTCCTTTCTTTCTTTCTGAATCTCATGTTGTTCTCTTTTTGTGCATTAATTCTGTTTGAATTTGACTGTTTGGGATTACTAAGAAGAGATAGTTTTGTTGAGAGTAAAACATGCATGATTCATAGACGTGATGCTCTTCCCACAGAGATTTCAGATATTGAAGAAAGGGAGATGATTTATGACACCGTCATTAATCCCCTCCCCTGGCCAAAGTCAAGTCCCTTAACTCCCCAGCGCTGTTCCTGTCTTTTGTGGATTAATGTCGAGGATCTGCTTTTAGCGAAAAGCATTTCATATTTGACTCTTACATAAAACTGAATCTTGCTGTGGTATTTTTCTTTTACCTGCACCTCTCCTTTATTGTCTCTTAATATATCTGTCCTTGTTCTGTCTTCTCTTTCCTTTAATGATAATATCACATTGCGGTACAAGATAAATTAAAAACGAATTTGTTTTAAAATGCATCTAAATATCATTACTCACAATCTTCTCTCCTCTTCTCTCCTCTCCTCTCTCTCTGTCCTCTCTCTCTTCTCTCTCTCCGTCTCTCTCTCTCCTCTCTCCTCGTCTCTCTCTCTCTCTCTCTCTCTTCTGGTCCTTCCGTCTCTCTCCTCTCTCTGTCTCTCTCTCTCTCTCTCTTCTCTCTCCTCTCTTCTCTCTCTCTCTCTCCTCTCTCTTTTCTGCAATTTTTCTTCGTGTTGTTTAAGTTGCCTCAGTTTTATTATTAGCGATTGATTAATAACCTGATTTTGTTTTTCTTTCAAACTCCGCAGATATTATTTTGGCAAACAGCAGCAGCTGCAGATATTAAATGATACGGTGAATGATTTATGATATTTTGGGTGATCCTTGGTAGGAGTGAATGTCCTTATTCCATGTGGCTTTACGGTTTATTATATATTTATATTTGTTTCTACCACTTTATGTCACAACATATTTCTCTTTCTTTTTTTAAAAATCTTTTATGTCGAGGATAATGGAATAAGCACTCTTGTGCTTTTTTTTACATCCAGTCCTCGTGTGTATGCAGTTTTGTAAATGTCATCTGTTCCCACCGGCACACGATGGCCTACTCTTACAAAAAGTGGAACAGGATTTAACGTGTGAGCAAGATGTTCTGCGTGCGTTCGCACACGGGGCCTCGGTTTAAAGTGTCATCCGAAGGATGAAGAGACAGAGACAGAGACAGAGACAGAGATACAGAGATACAGAGAGACAGAGAGACAGTCAGAGACAGACAGAGACAGACAGAGACAGACAGCAGGCAGGCAGGCAGACAGACCAATAGAGAGACAGACAGACCGATAGAGGGACAGACAGAATGTAGCCAGGCAGGATGTCTATGTAGCCACTATGCTTTGAGTTTGTCTACAGCCTGAAAAGGAAATTTACATTTATATTCAAAATGCTATCATCTATGCTCATCTGTTTTGTGTTTTCCTCAAGACCACTTTCTATTTCCTGTCACTGCCTCTCTGTTCTTTCTTTGTCTTCTGTCTGTCTGTCTGTCTTCCTGTCTGTCTTTCTGTCAATCTGTCTGTCTGTCTGTCTGTCTCTGTCTGTCTGTCTGTCTGTCTGTCTGTCTCTTCTTCTCTCTCTCTCTCTCTCTTCTTCGTCTTCTCTCTCTCTCTCTCTCTCTCTCTCTCTCTCTCTCTCTCTCTCTCTCTCTCTCTCTCTCTCTCTCTCTCTCTCTCTCTCTCTCTCTCTCTCCTCTCTCTCTCTCTCTCTCTCCTCTCTCTTCTCCTTCTCTCCTCTCCTCTCTCTCTCTCTCCTTTTCTACGCTGTGTCACGTCAGTGTAATTCTATAATGTATCTCTCTTTTTGCTTTAAAACGATAGCCAACCAGCAATTTCTAGACAGAAGCTTCAGATATTAAATGACTGGAGATGATTTAAGATGCCTTCTATGATTGCTGTGTAGTGCTTTCTTTCCTTATATTACAATACATTCCATCTTACCTTCTGCCATAAGAATTGAGATGGATCGGCGTCTAACTGGGACAATTCCATAAATATTTTCTAAATGCTGTCTGAATCCTTGCTTGTGTCTCTGCGTTGGTCTGTTGTTGTTTTTTTCTTTTCCTTGTGCTGTTCCTGTTATTCTTGCTATTTCTGTTGTTGTTGTTGTTGTTGTAGTTGTTGTTGTTTGTCGTCATCACTGTCAATTATATTCTCCCTCTGTTCCTCTCTCTCTGTATAAATACATAAATATATATACATACATACATATATATATATATATATATTTATATTTATATATTATGTATACGTGTGTAGAAACAGAAAAGGACAGAGACACAGAGAAAAATACAGACAGGCAGATTATAGACACAGAGAGAGATGGAGAGATAGAGAAAGACAGAGCAGAGAGAGAGAGAGAGGGAGAGAGGGAAAGAGAGAGACAGAGAGATAAAGAGATGTAGCAAGAGACAGAGACAGAGAGATAAACAGAGACACAAATACAAAGAGACAAGGATTATTAGGAGTTACGGAGAGTGAAAAAAAAAAAAGAAACAGAGACAATTACAACATAAAATAATGAATGAATAGGACAGAAAAGTAAACGTAGACATAAACAGAGAAAGTAAAAGAACCAACGCATAGGTGGCTAGAGAAACTAGGACAGAAAGAAAACTAATGGCCAGATAGACGGCATAAGATTGCGATGGAGACAGAGGAGAGAGGCTTCAGCCGTTTAGCCCCTTGTCTTCTGTACACCCTCTCTTCATACTGTCTCCTTCGGCTCAACTTCTTCCTTACCTCTCTCTCTCCCACGCACATCAGTGAACCCAGTCACATTCAGGCTTCAATCCCACATCAGCTTGGTGGGTTTTTCTTTAAGCTGCTGAAAACGAAAGTGATGTTTGGAGCCCATTTATCTGGCTCCAACGCTTGTCACGAACCGATACTTTTAAGTTGTGTGTGTTTGTCTGTCTGTCTGTGTGTTTGTTTGTTTGGTTGGTCGGTTGATTGGCTGGTTGATTTGCTGGTTGGCTGGCTGGTTGGTTGGTTGATTAGTTGGTTGGTTGGCAGTTTGGCTACCTTTATTTTTTGATAGTTGTGTTTTTAAAGAGTGTAGGTTGTTTTGCTCGTATTGCCACCTTTTTGTTCACGTGCTTTTATTTGTTTCAACAAATTAGGTTGTGTGTCTTTGTGGAGATATTCAATCAAAACAAAATTAGATTGACAGACTGATCAAGCAGGGATGAATAGAAACAGATGCACCAACAGACAGAAAAGACATAAAAAACAAACAAAAACTTTATTTTTATTGGATCGAAGCTTCCAAAGATTCTGTCTTACATTTTATGGGTAGGTACTATGCTATTCATCATTTTGTTTGAGCATCATGTTGTTTAT
>CM060337.1:15571694-15584194 GCA_030674155.1 Stramonita haemastoma | reverse complement strand
AAAGAGAACAGAAAGGAGATAAAAACAACATACGCATCAAAAATCTCCCGGAGTTTTTTCACCTTTACAACAACTTTTTTTATGTTGTCGAAAAATGGAGTTTCGTTATTTCTTTTTTTTTTTTCTCTAACCCAGTTTTCTAGTTCAAAATGTGAAACGTGAACTAGTTTTCCGCTTTTGATGTTTCTAGAAGATGAGATTAAGTATGGAAAACATCAAAAGGGACATTAATGTGATCAACCCGTACAGGAGAGAATCATAGTGTTTTTCTTCTTATGCAAACATCCTAGCATGTAGTATTGTATTTCAGGTAAATAAGAACATGTCTCCCAAGTTATTCTCCTGTCAATCCATTGTGTTGATTACCTCTACCTTTTTAAGCCATGCACGTTTTGTATTTCTTTGTTATGGCTAGAGGTTCCACGTTTATTAAAAGGTAAGAGTATGCGTATGGGGTCGTTTTTGCTCACTTTTGTTCCCCTTTCTACCCATTTTATTATGTCTTCCTTTCTTTTCTGCTCTTTCTTTCTTTTTTTGTACCTTTCATTTTGCAGTTTTATTTTCTTTGTGTTATCAATGTTTCCCTCACACCACCACACCTGACTGTCTTTATACCTTTTTTTTTTCCTCGATGTGTTCCTTTCTTTCTTTCTTTCTTTTTCCTTTATTCATTCTTGATTTGTTTGGTGGTCCCGGTCAAATTTTGTTGTTTCTTTCTTTCTTTTCTTTCTTTCCTTCTTCCTTCCTTCCTTTCTTTCTTTTTCGTTCTTTCTTTCTTTCTTTCTTCTTTCTTTCTTTCTTTCTTTCTTTCTTTCTTCCATGTTTTCCTTTCTTTCTATATTTTCCTTGATTTGTTCTTGTTTTGTTCAGGAGTCCTGTCAAACCTTTATTCTTTCGTTCTTTCTTTTATTTGTTCTTTCTTTCTTTTCTTTCTTTTCTTTCTTTCTTTCTTTCTTTCTTTCTTCATGCCTGTCTCTATCTTTCAATTTTGTTTGTTTGTTTGTTTGTTTGTTTTGGTCAAACTCCTGACAGGAACTAGTCAGGCCCTCACGTCACTGTTCGCGGCATTAGCTATTTCTTTACTGGCTTTTACTGGAAACGACAAGCTTCCACGTCATTCTCTCGTTTATCCTACTTTAGGGGGGAGAGAGAGAGAGAGAGAGAGAGAGAGAGAGAGAGAGAGAGAGAGAGAGAGAGAGAGAGAGAGAGAGAGAGAGAGAGAGAGAGAGAGAGAGAGAGAACTCGGAACTCGGAACTCGGAACTTTTTTAATGTACATCGGCCACTGGGCCACAATACACATGTAGACAAAAATATTCGAAATATAATTTTCCACACACAAAGAATCATGATGTTCCATACTAAATCAAAACATGCATCAACATAAACTCATCTTATTCATTCACCTCCGTCCAGGTGTGACAAAACGATAAAACATTCAAGAAAAACATCAATGACTGGCGTTGTTAATACCAAACTTGTCACACAAAACAATTTAAAGCACACCATCAATGTTTTATAGGTGTGATTTTTAAAACATTTCCTTCTTTGACTGTATCAAAATACACTTGCAGGCTCTTATCGTTGAAGACGGTTTCTACAATTTTCAATATTACAAAAGGATACCTATTTTTATTTCATAAGCTTTACAGTATACAAAGTAATATTCCGCATACTCTTCTGCTTCAAACACCTATGATGTAGAGTGATTCTATCTAAATACATTATTAGTTCGTTTCAATTGCACCTCTACTTTTACGGGTATATCCCTCCTTTATGCGGACAATAAACAAAATGAGAGCAAGTTGGTGGATGAAATGAGGAGAAATGGAAACTAGGATGGTAGATAATCACAACTATTAGCCACTACCATGGATTCATTCAAGAAAGTATACCCATAACAAAAACAAAAACAACAAACAAACAAAAATACAGATGGATTGGGAAAAAAAAACAAACAAAAAAAACAAAGCAAAAATCATTTTTACTCCACTCTCAGCTCTGAGTCGAACTCGAGGAGCTGTTAACAGTATAAGACATTTATACTAAATCTTGCTTTCTAGTTGAAATCTGTCGAGCACTGTCTTCTTCGCATGGCATAAAAAATGTACTTTGAAACCTGCAAAGAAAAACGTGTATTGTTAGCACAAAGAACAGCAGACAATGGCAGATGAAGAATATTTTGAATAAATTTTACTCTGAGATCTGCATACATTGGACATATATATATCAAATGGTATTCATTTTCAAATACGCCCTTACAAAAAGGACACATTTTGTCTTGAACATTGTGACTGTATCTATAGCGATTGCTATTTAATGGCAAGACATTTAATCTGGCTTGTGACAATGCAACTTTGAAACAATATATATCGATGCTACAAATATATGATTCCTTTTCAAACACAGTTTTAAATGACCTGTAAATGGAGTATCTTTCATGTTCATCAATTACACCTTGCCATTCCTGAATAAACAAATCTATCAGTCTCTGCTTGAAAATATGCATAAACTGTCCTACATCTCCCACACCTTGTTGCAACCATACAATATTAAAGCCACACTCGCACAATAGCACTCTTAAGTTAGTAACCCAGCATCTTTTTGCATTGCTATCAAGCCTTAGTTGCATTTCGTATGCCTGGCGAGGTAACCTGTGGTGGTCCATTTGAAGTATCTTAAACCAGTAACGTAAAGCATACATACTCGAATTAACGTGAAGAGGGTATCTTCCAAGTTCTCCATACACCATTTTGTTTGGAGTTTTAATAGGAAGCCCCAGAAAACGCTTACATGCCATTAAATGAATTTTTTCTAAACAGTCCAAGCGACTTAATCCCCAAACTTCAGAAGAATATAGTAATATAGGCTGTATTTTTATATCAAATACTTTAAAAAATATTTGAAGGGTTATATCCTTGTTTTTCCAAAATGCCTTTATCAAACTAACTAAAGCTTTTTTACCTTTCATGATTTGATTTTCAATAGCAACTTTGATGCTAAGCTTTGTTGAAAATATGTATCCCAAATAACAATACTTATTTACTACTTCTAATCTAGCATTTTCAAAAAACCATTCTTCATCTCTGCCCAGAAATCCACCTTTTCTGAAAACCATAATTTTTGTTTTATCTTTGTTAACGTTTAATTTTATATTAGAACAACATGCCATGAGGACATCCAACTGATTTTGAAGACCAACAGGAGTAGATGATACTAAAACAACATCGTCTGCAAAAAGCAAGATGAACAATTCCATGATACCTGGTATTAGCTGAATGCCATGTTTACCCTTCTCAGACATATCATTTGCAAGCTGGTTGATAAACATTTGAAATAGAGTTGGACTCAATACACATCCTTGGCGCACCCCTAATGGGCATTCAAAAAGCTCTGTATATTCAAAATTTGATCTAACACATGATACTAAGGCCTTATACATTGCTTGCAATGAACAAAAAAATCTTCCTTTGACACCATAATGTCTAATACACTGTAATAATTTATCATGTCTTACTGAATCAAATGCTTTTTTAAAATCAACAAAAGCAACATACAATTTCTTACCTCTCTGGGACAAACTCTTCTGCACAACAGAGTATAAACAAAAAATGTGGTCAATAGTAGAATAATTTTTACGGAATCCTGCTTGATTTTCTGATATTAAATTGTTTTCTTCTAACCAAGAGTAAAGCCGTTTGTTTAATATAGTACTGTAACATTTTGAGATTGTACTTAATAAAGAGACACCTCTGTAATTATCTACATTATCAGTGTCCCCTTTTTTGTGAATTGGGATGACAATGGCCTTTTCCCATTCCTTTGGATATATTCCTTTGGTAAACACTTCATTAAACAGTTTGTGTAAGAAAGGGATAGTAGTTTTATTACCTGTCTTCAGCATTTCAGCAAGCACTCCATCCATTCCACATGCTTTGCCACTCTTTAATTTATCTACTGCATTTGATACTTCCTCTACGGTTATCTCTGCATTCAGTGCGTGTTGTTCTTCCTCCGAAAGATCCATGTGATCTTGACAGTCCTCACTGCAATCATTTGCCTCTGTTGAAAATACATTTTTAAAATGAGCATGCCATTCATCAAGATGTATATTGTTTTTGTACTTTGCTCTTTTTTTCCCACATCCCATTTCATTTAGTTGTTTCCAGAAATTACCAGAATCTTTCATATTTGCAACAAGCATTTCAACCTTTTTCCTTCTAAAACTTCTTTTTTTGATCTTAAGTAAGCGCTTGTAATCTTTTCTTGCATTTATGTATTCTATTCTATCTACCTCCGTTCTGGATTTTCTGAAACCCCTCAAAAGTTGTTTACTTTTTTGTTTGGCTTGCTGACATTCGTTATCAAACCATTCGCAAGTATGCTTTTGTACATCAGGATAAACTTTTCTCACCATACAGCCACTGGCTGATAATAAACATTGTACAAACATATCCAACGCACTGTCTACATCATCTTCTAAAATACTAGCAGCTAACTGAATCTGACTTTGCAAATTTGCACCGTTTAAATTATCTACATAAACCTGTTCTTTTTCTTTATCCCATATATGTTTTTTAATGCAGTAATTTCCCTTTTCATTTTGACTATTAACAGTGCTGCATATTGTAGAACAGGTTAATATAACTGGTAGATGATCAGATTCAGATGAATCTTCCACATCTAAGGACATATCACGAGACAACATTTTATACATACCATGTGACATGACAAAATAATCCACTGTACTGCATCCCGTGTTACCTATATAGGTGTAACTGCCATCAAATTCACATTCACACAAACCATTAAGGATAACAAGATCAAAAGAGTTACAAATTTCCAACAACTGATCTCCAAACATATTTTTGTTTACATCCTGAGATTTTCTGCAAAAGGGGGACTGCTCATCTATTTCATCCTCTAAACCATCGTTTAAGTTAAAACATGCATTATTTCTGGATCCTGTTCTTGCATTTAGATCTCCACATAATAACAAATGAAAATCATATAATTGATACAACTCCAACAGTGTATACTCTAATGATTCCAAACCATACCCATGCTCATTATTTTTCCAAACAACAGAGTCATGTGGTGGTATATATGTACAAATCCAAAATATATTCATATCCGTTCCAAAAAGTTGCTTATCAATACTTAGAATGATCAAATTGTCTATGTCAAAATCAACCTTAGTTACAAAATGTGCATATTTCTTCTTTATCAAAACAATTACTCCCCTGAATATCTACCCTGATAAGAAATCTTCTTAGCCAGGGAACTGAATATAACATAATCACTAAATAAGTTAGACTCAAAATTGATACCAACGAAAGTTTCAGTTAAGCAAATAAAATCATGGGCTTTTATGTAATTAACAAAATCTGCAATTTCTAGCTTAGGAAGCAATCCATTTACATTGAAGTTAAGGAACTTAACATCAGCATTTTGAACACTAATTCCCAGATCATTATCTACAGAAGTTTTAATTACTTTACAAATATCATTTCTTCTCTCTTTTATTTTACAACTATCTACATTGGCCCAGCCGTTTTCCTATTGTTGGGGAGAACCCCGTTCAGTGCGCGTTCTAGCGCGCCCTCTGTCTTGAGCCTCTTGTTTTTGCACATTTGACTGTACGCGTCTGAAGCTGTCTAGAATGCTGTTCTGGCTGGCAGCCCTAGCCCTGACAGTCTTCCTCTGTCGGTTCTGTTTAGGGGAGGCCACTCCTAAATGCCTTTGCTCTCCAAGGGTATTGTCCAAAGTGGACATATCTCTCACCCCAGTGGAGACTGTGTCTGTGCGTTGGGCTTTGTCATTGCCCTGCTTGTTTGTATCTGTGCCTACAGTGGCCTGCTGGACTGTGTGTCCATCCCTTGCCATTGCCACAGCAGTTCCCCCTCGTTTCTCCCGGGTGCTTCCAGTAGCACCTCTTCCTTTCCTTAGTGTACCCTTTGTTTGCCCACTGTGACCCTTTGGTACATATTTTGTTCCCCCTTCTCTGCCCTGTACCTTCTTTTGTCTACGTGCTGCTGTTTTCACAGTGTTACTAGTGCCTGCTGTTTCTTCCGTGGCTTCTGCACTGGGCGAGTTTTCAGCTTCGGAGGTCCCATTTCCAATTTGCTCCTGCATGGAAACATTATTAACTGCATCCTCTAGGTCTCCTGCATCAGCGTTAGAGACACAAAGTTTGTCGTCCATGTTTTTATCTTTGTCAGTACCGTCACTATTGTCTAGTTCGCTGTCATCTCCATTGTAACCGTCAGTCTGTGTGTTGTTACTGTCTACTCTTTCTGTCATTCCTTTCGTGATCTGCTTATCTGGGGCCTCTTTGTGGAGACCAGTGCTTTTATGTGATTGCATGACCACTGACCATCTTTGAGATTGTTCCACACGAGTTGTGTCCTTGTCCCCAGGTGATCTGTCAGAGTCTGCCTCTGGTGAGCAGTTCCGCCGGGACACCTGGCTGTATGTGAGGTGTCCCGGCACAACAGGTCTGGCATGATAGCCATGCCTTTCTTCAGAAGAACTTGATCTGCCTCCAGTTTGTCCATGATATTCTTTGCATGTGCTTCTGTTCATGTTGCATCTTTTCCCTGTTACTGGTGGACCCTCATAGTCCCGAGATTTCTCTGGCACATCATCATTTATGTCCCTGTCAAGGAATAGTCTCTTGCCTTGATCTCTATACTTGAAAAAGGCTTGTGAACTTTGAACTCTTCTGGCGTGTCTGAAAGAGTGAGGCTGGCTATTGAATTGTACACCTGACTTGGTCTGCTTTCTGTCCACTTCTGCACCTCTTCCTGTATGACCCTGATCCCCCTGATGATCCCCCTGACGATCCCCCTGACGATCCCCCTGACGATCCCCCTGACGATCCCAGTGACGATTCGTATCCCCCTGACGATCCTGGTGACGGTCCCCCCGACGATCCTGGTGACGGTCCCCCTGACGATCCTGGTGACGGTCCCCCTGACGATCCTGGTGACGGCCCACCAGAGGATCCTGGTGACGGTCCCCCTGACGATCCTGGTGACGGTCCCCCTGACGATCCTGGTGACGGCCCACCAGAGGATCCTGGTGACGTTCCCCCTGACGATCCTGGTGACAGTCCCCCCGACGATCCTGGTGACGGACCTCCTGACGATCCTGGTGACGGTCCCCCTGACGATCCTGGTGACGGTCCCCCTGACGATCCTGGCGACGATCCCCCTGACGGTCCCCCTGGTGGTCCTGATGATAATCCTGCCGACGGTCCTGGTGGGGATCCCCCTGACGATCCCATTTGCGGCCCTGTCGACGATCCCCCTGTCGATCCCTCGGACGAAGTTGAGGCCATTCTTCCTCTGGCAGAACCTGGCCGGCACCCCATGGTTCCTGCTGCTGATAGTGGCGGTAGGAGTTGTACCGTGGCTGTACTGGTCCTTTCTCCTTGACGTGGAGTCGTCCATTCACAAAATAGGCTACTTTGCCCTGGTCTCTATGGAAGTTCATCATTTCTCTCTGACGCGTTGTGAGATCTGATGTCACTTTGATATTATTTCTTCGAAGGGCTTCCCGTAGCTCCTGGTCCCTGAGGATGCCGATTTTGTCACCCCACCGGCAGAACTGAACTAGCAGAGGGCGCGGTGTGTCGTCCTGGTGAGGGCTGCCTATTCTATAGGCGCGCTCAATGTCTGTCTTCTGCCAGACATCATCCGAAGCATGGTAGTTCAATACATCCACTATCAGTTCTTCATTTGACATTCCAGTCTCTGCGCTACTTTCATCAATGCCAAAAAACTTCAAGTTGTTCTTTTTAGATTCCACTTCCGTGGCTTCTAGTTTTTCTTCCACTCTGTCAATGCGTTCTTCCATCAACTCTCTTTCTTCTCGGAGATCTGTGATTTCTTCCGTGTTTCTATTAATATTTGTTTTCAACTTGCTTATTTCTGTCGTAAAGCGTTGGAAATACACATCCTGGTCTTTAAATTTTTCTTCAAGTAGTCTGAACATACTGGATGAGTGCAGCTGGAAACAGTTCATCAACTGTGAAAATCTCCAGTCTACAAGTTGAAGAATATTATTTTCATCAGGTCCTGGGTTCGTTTCGATATCCTTGTTCATCAAAAGGACAATAGTGCATAAACAGTATGCCAGTCTTTGCGACACGCGAAGAAATGTAAGCATGAACATTCTGTTCACCTGGCTTGCAAACAGCCTACTAGTTAGCATGCTAAGGGAAAAAATGGCTACATAGTGCCTTTTGTTAGCAAATTAAGAACAACATTATATTTACAAGTATCTTGAAAACTACAAAATATCAAGCTTTGAATTTTTCACATCATATTTCCAGATAACACATCTTTTGACATGCAAAGTTTGAAAATATTCTACCAGGTGGATCACTTGTACATATCAAAAATAAGAGAGAGCGATATGAACGTTGCCTTCTAGTGAAAATGCTCACCTGGAGACAGAGAGAGAGAGAGAGAGAGAGAGAGAGAGAGAGAGAGAGAGAGAGAGAGAGAGAGAGAGAGAGAGAGAGAGAGAGAGAGAGAGAGAGAGAGAGAGAGAGAGTAGAAACAATAAAAGAAGGAGAAGGTACAATAGGAATAGAAGAAGAAGAAGAAGAAGAAGAAGAAGAAGAAGAAGAAGAAGAAGAAGAAGAAGAAGAAGAAGAAGAAGAAGAAGATGATGATGATGATGATGATGATGATGATGATGATGATGATGATGATGATGATGATGATGATGAAGAACAAGAACAAAAACAAGAACAAGAACAAGAACAAGAAAACAACGAAGAAAACAACAACAAAAACAAAGACAACAAAGACGAAAAAGAACAAGAGCAGCAACAACAACAACAACGAACAATAACAACAACAACAACAACAACAACGAACAACAAGAACAAGAGTAAAACCAGGAAGAAGAAGATAATCAAGAAAAAGCAGATGATAAAGAGTAAACAGAAGAAAGGAAAGGGAAAAGAAGCAGAAGAAAAAAAAACAAGAATGCAAAGAAGAAGAATGCAAAGAAGAAGAATGCACAGAAAAAAATATCGATAATGAATATGGAAAGAAGAAAAAACAAAACGATGAGTACTGGCACAGTCTGCTTAGATAATTATATTTTTTCATTCTATTAATAAAAGGAAGGCAATACCACTTCACGCTGTATATCAAAAAAATTGGTCTGGTATGATTTATACTTGATATGCATGAATTCCCCAAACTTTCCTCATTTTATCATCTTCTTTTTGTAATTTGGTTACGTTTGATATAGGGGTCATGACAATACGCTAAAACAAACCTTGTTTTTCTCTTTGATCAGACATAAATATGTACTTTTTTGCGCTTTCGCTTTTCCAATGTTATGAATGAACACATTGTTCCATCCCAAGCCCAAGAAGTGCATTGTGGCCCGAGGCCAATACACATTAAATCATTTCAGAGTTCAGAAAGTCCTCCCTCCCTCTATCTCTCTCTCGATCTCCCTAGTTCACTCTCTCTTTCCCTCCCCCCCCCCTCTCTGTCTTTCTCTCTCTGTCTCTCTGTCTGTCTCTCTCTCTATCCCTCTATCTGTCTCGCTCTCTCTCTGCCTCTGTCTCTCTCTCTCTCTCTCTCTCTCTCTCTGTCTCTCTGTCTCTGTCTCTCTCTGTGTCTGTATCTGCCTCTCTCTGCCTCTGTCTCTCTCTGTCTATCTCTCTGTCTCTCTGTCTCTGTCTCTCTCTGTGTCTGTATCTGCCTCTCTCTGCCTCTGTCTCTCTCTGTCTATCTCTCTGTCTCTCTATCTGTCTCGCTCTCTCTCTGCCTCTGTCTGTCTGTCTGTCTGTCTGTCTGTCTGTCTGTCTGTCTGTCTGTCTGTCTGTCTGTCTGTCTGTCTGTCTCTCTCTCTCTCTCTCTCTCTCTCTCTCTCTCTCTCTCTCTCTCTCTCTCTCTCCTCTCTCTCTCTCTCTCTTTCTCTCTCTCTGTCTCTCTCTCTGTCTGTCTGTCTCTCTCTCTCTCTCTCTCTCTCTCTCTCTCTCTTCTCTCTCTCTCTCTCTCTGTCTCTCTGTCTCTCTGTCTCTCTGTCTCTGTCTCTCTCTGTGTCTGTATCTGCCTCTCTCTGTCTCTGTCTCTCCCACTCCATTTTCCCTACATTCTTTGGTATTGCTGCCTAGGGGCGCGACACAGTGAAAGTCTGAAATTTGACCTCTGTCTCTGCCTCTGTCTCTCTCTATGTCTCTCTCTGTCTCTGTCTTTCTTTATGTTCAAAAGGCAAAATCTAGGACCTACCAGATGCCAGCGTGTGTTTGGTTCACGCATTAAGGTGTCTGTTTTATTTTTTTTTTGCTTGATGTGTGCTCCTTTGCTTGTGTTGCCTGCTGGATAACATGATGCATGTAGCACTTTCTTATTCTCTGCTGTGCAATGGTAGTGTTCCGTTTTTTCCTATACACAACTCAGCGTCTGGAAGCCTGAACACCGCGAGCGTAGGTTCATGTTGCATTTAAAGCTGTTGGAATCGTGTCGTTATTGAAACACATCAATCATTTGGTGCATCTTCCTATACCAGGTGCTCCCTTAGGATTGCTGGCTTTGCTAATTATAAAAAGGAAAGAGAGAGAGAGGGAGAGAGAGAGAGAGAGAGAGAGAGAGAGAGAGAGAGAGAGAGAGAGAGAGAGAGAGAGAGAGAGAGACAGACAGACAGACAGACAGACAGACAGACAGACAGACAGACAGACATAGAGAGAGACACAGAGAGAGACACACAGAGAGAGAGACACAGAGAGAGAGATACAGAGAAAGAGAGAGACAGAGAAAGATGCAGAGAGAGACAGAGAAAGAGAGACAGAGAGATATAGGAAGACGAAGAGAGAAACGCAGAAAGAGATGCAATTCTCTTTTCGCTGGTCTGCCAACGTCATCTTTCTACTCCCTTCAACGTATACAAAACTCTGCAGCTCGACTGGTCCTCAGAAAAAAAAAATTCTGAACACATCACTACTCTCTTACACTCACTCCACTGGCTGCCAGTACCACAAAGAGTAAACTATAAGATCAGTACCCTTTGTTACAAATGTCTCCACAAAACAGCTTCCTCCTACCTCTGTGAATGTCTTCACTTGTACACACCTTCTCGTTCCCTCTGTTCTGCTGCAGATACCTTTTCCTTAAGAATACTGGGATTCAACCTATCTACCGTTGGCCGCCGCTCTTTATTTCTAGTCCATCAATCTGGAATGACCTCCCTCTCTCCCTTCGCCAAAAGCCTACATATGGCACATTAAAATCCAACCTCAAGAGACATTGATTTCAAACCTAAGATTTTCCCCTCCTGTTTTCATCTCCTAGCTGTCCCTGCTTTTAACTTCTGAAATCCACATCACCCTGCTAAAGTATATAACCTTAATGTTTGTGTATGTGTGTGTGTGTGTTTGTGTGTGTGTGTGTGTGTGTGTGTGTGTGTGTGTGTGTGTGTGTGTGTGTGTGTGTGTGTGTGTGTGTGTGTGTGTGTGTGAGCTTATGCGTGGGTGTGTACATTAAAGTTTGTTAAAACTATGAATCGTTATTGGTTGGTTGTGTGATGTATATGTCGAAAGCATGTGTTTGATTTTTTTTTTGCAGGATAGAGCGTTTTAAAAATTCCGTGTATCATTACAATGTGAGAGAAACAGACAGACAAACAGCAGACAGACAGATAGACAGACAGACGGAGAGATAGACAGACAGAGAGACACAGATATAACAAGGAGAGAGAGAGAGAGAACAGAGAGAGAGGCAGAGACTGAGAGAGACAGAGAAATACATAAATAAAGTGAGAGAGAGAGTGAGTGAGTGAGTGAGTGAGTGAGTGAGTGAGTGAGTGAGTGAGTGAGTGAGTGAGTGAGTGAGTGAGTGAGTGAGAGAGAGGAGACAGAGAGAGACAGAAAGAAACACAGAGAGAGACAGAAACTGACAGAGAGAGAGACAGAGACAGAAAGAGACATACAGAGAGAGAGAGAAAGAAAGAAAGTGTGTGGGGGGGGAGGTGTGAAAGAGAGAAGAGAGAGAGAGAGAGAGAGAGAGAGAGAGAGAGAGAGAGAGAGAGAGAGAGAGAGAGAGAGAGAGAGAGAGAGAGACAGAGAGAGAGACAGAGAGGCAGACAGACAGACAGACAGACAGACACAGACACAGACAGAATCAGAATCAGAATCAAGAATCAGAAAAACAGACAGACAGACAGACAGACAGACAGACAGACGAATAGATAGACAGACAGACAGACAGACAGACAGACAGACAGACAGAAAGACTGACACGGAGAGTATAACTGACCAGCAGGGGATCGGCGGTTTAGAGGTAACGTTCCTGCCTAAAATGCAAAAGGTGTGTGTCTTCATTTTCAGCATCCATCCACTAGAAAGTGATATTAGACAAGAAGTGAAAGGTCCGGGTCGGAGTGTGCGGTGGTTCGAATTCCGTTTGGAAGCAAAATTTCCCACCCATCCTTTAGACCATTTGTGGTGGTCTGGATGCTAGTCTTTCAGAT
>CM060337.1:15564194-15566694 GCA_030674155.1 Stramonita haemastoma | reverse complement strand
TAGTAGTAGTAGTAGTAGTAGTAGTAGTAGTAGTAGAGTGGTATACTTTTGTCATTATTATTTTTATGATTATAACGATCACCACTTTTACTTTTTTATTACAATCACTATCATTTTATTATAATTATGATTATGAAGAGGACGAAGATGAAGAGGATGAAGATGATGCTGATGCTGCTGCTGCTGATGATGATGATGATGATTGCTGTTTACAAGACCATCACAGAAGAAAACGCATGTTTTAGAGAAAGACGGGATACAACACAGCTAGTGTTCAACCTTGGAATGCTCTGAAAAATACTAGCAACACCAGCAAGATCTTTAGTTCTACGACTTTGACTTTACGAAGGCGTTCGACAGAGTCAGGAATGCAGCTCTGTGGGCAACCATGATGTTGTATAACACCAATGCCAACCTGATCAGAGCCATTGAATGCCTGTACAACAAGGCAACTAGCGTAGTCTACTATGACAACATTTGTAACTACTTGTTATGTTAAGTATTACACATACACAAGGGGACGGGATAGCTCAGTGGTCAAAGCACTCGCTTTTCCCCAAGCTAACGTTAAACAGCATCGCGAGTGGTTACCAAGTGGATGGGAGACCGTTTGTGCGCATTCGTTTCAGTGCAATCCCCCAGTTCACCCAGCTGTAAATGGGCACCTGCCCTCTTTAGGGTCAAGGAAGGTCAAGCAGCGAGGAAGAGGAGATGCCCTCAATATGGTGGACCCTAGAGAAGCTGGGGTCTCTGATGCCTTGCTCCCCTACAGCCACATAGAGTATGGGAAACCTTGACCTTTACCTATAGACACTTAACACCAGGTTCTATTCTCTCAACCAACCACTCTACCAAGGTTTGGAAATGCTCAATTTCTAAACTTCATTTAGTATCACCTGCTCAAGCTTGGACTCCTCGAAATCAGAAAGCAGCCAGCTTTTCGATGGGCAAAGACAGTCACAAATGCAAAATCCCACATCATTGGTAAACCTCGGAGCTCCACCTGAGGAACGAATAAAAACAAACCCAAAGAAAGAAAGTTGGAAAGTTTTAAGTGCTTTTAAGGAGAAATGAAAACAAGACATATCAATTCTTTGTCTCCTGCCTATCCTTTCAATTTCTTTTGTCTTTTTTTTATGAAAAGCGAGTGGATGAAAAGGAAGTAGCTGTTTTCCGTCCAAGGTCTTTGTCTTCAGCTTCTGTTTCTATAGCTTTCTTGAAGTATTTAAATGCTCCAACATGTCCCAGTGAATCTGTGTCCTCTTTTCCCTGATCATCACACCACTTTAGATCATTAAAGTGTATGGTCCTCATTGTAGCTACACTGCTTATTGTGTATGTCGTGAAATGGAGATGTACCCATCAACCGATGAAGAAATAACTGATCTCTAAAAAGTTTCTGATGTGTCAAACAGCTTGATATTCAGCATTGTGTTTGCTAGTCTACTTCTCTCTCGTTTCAACTCCATGGTCATCCTCTCATATATTTTCCCCCTTTTTTCTAGTTCGTCTTTGCCCCTTTCCCGCGAACTTTTGCCAGTGCAAAAGTTTTCCTTTTTATTAGCGTTGACCCTTAATGTCAGTGTTTAATTCTCCCTTTAAGCTAGCCTGAAGGTAAGGAGTTGTTTGAAGCCATTATACAGTAATATAGTTCCATTCGGGTTCCGTTTACAAAGTGCCCCAAGGGAGGAGTAAAAGAGGAAAATAGAATGAGTGCAGATGCATGGATATGACAGGAGGTTAAAAGAAGGGTTTGTTGAAGAGTGCTCTGAGAAACATGGCACTGGTATACATAACACCGACACTTAAGGAATATGGGACAAATAGTTCAAGCTTCAGATTGTGACGCAGTGTCTTTGTGAAAGTTGCTGTCCTTACTTGTCTTACATTCTGCTCTGCATGTTGCTTTTTCTCTGCTCTCTCTCTCTCTCTCTCTCTCTCTCTCTCTCTCTCTCTCTCTCTCTCTCTCTCTCTCTCTCTCTCTCCTCTCTCTCTCTCTCTCTCTCTCTCTCTCTCTCTCTCTCTCTCTCTCTTTCTCTCTTTGGCTTTGGCTTTGGCTCTGGCGTGAATGTTTAACTTCAAGATTGCAACCAATAAGGCATGAATGGTAGTTTTGGAGGGCTTCATCTAAAGTTGGTCCAAGTTAAATTTGTCTTGGTTTATCTCCATCTTACCTCCCTGTCCAAATCACTGACAAATCTCCACAGTGTATCTGTCGCGGAGACAGTGCCTTGATGCCTGGGGAATGCAACGCGCTCTAAGCACGTGATAAGGAGCAAACAAGGTCTGCGTGTGGCGTGCGTCTCGGCGGATCGGATTTAACAGAAATGGCCTATCATGCATGTCCGGGTTTTCTGGGTGCTATCTAGCGCTTCTTACCCCCGTGTTGTTTGTCTATCTACTTAAAGCCTTCACTCCCTGGATTCTGGTTCCATGTCAGCCAGGATCACCCCACCTTTACTCTCACCTCCCCCTTTTATATTGGTGTCCCCCTAGGCAT
>CM060337.1:15544194-15551694 GCA_030674155.1 Stramonita haemastoma | reverse complement strand
TTTCCAACGGTGGTGTAATCATGTCAGTTGTTTTCAGCACTGATAAAGTAGAATCTCCTATGTAATGAGACGGCTGGAATTACATTCCAAATAATGCCGGGTCTAAAATTGATGTGAGAGCGTCAGAGAGACAGAGACACGGGAGGGATGGGGGGTGGAGAGAGAGAGAGAGAGAGAGAGAGAGAGAGAGAGAGAGAGAGAGGAGAGAGAGAGAGAGAGAGAGAGAGAGAGAGAGAGAGAGAGATGGATAAACACAGAGAGAGGCAGAAACAGACAGGGAGAGAGGGAGAAAGACAAATAAAGACAGATAAAAAGACAGAGAGAGAGAGAGGGACAGAGACACAAAGACAGAGAGAGTGAGACAGAGATAGACAGAGAAAGATAGACAGAAGAGAGGTTACAGAAGAAAGAGTGAAATGCTATGTCTAAATTGAAGTGAGTGTTTGAGAGAGAGAGAGAGAGAGAGAGAGAGAGAGAGAGAGAGAGAGAGAGAGAGAGAGAGAGAGGAGAGAGAGAGAGAGAGAGAGAGAGAGAGAGAGAGAGACAGACAGACAGACAGACAGACAGACAGACAGACAGACAGACAGACAGACAGACAGACAGACAGACAGAGACAGAGAGAGACAGAGAGCGATAGTGAGAGAAAGCGAGAGAGAGAGAGAAAGAGTGAGAAAGACAGACAGACAGACAGACAGACAGACAGAGACAGAGACAGAGAGAAAATTAAGTTTAAGGATGGAAGACAAGGGGAAGAAGGAGGGCTCTAAGTGTTGTTGATTTTCTCCCCTGTTTTTGTTTTGGCCTGGTTGTTTTGTTTTGGAAATTGGCCATTATTAAAGACCAATTTGGCGAATGATTGACAAGCATAAACTGAGGCTGCGTTTGTTGAAATCGATGCGATGTCTTTTTTCTTGCTTTTTTTTTAAGGTAAACGAAGATGGTTGATGTTCTTTGTTTGTCCTGTCACCATTATGCTGACAGCTGCTTATCGATGTGTATTATCACTTTTAATCGCTATTTTCAATTCAATTTTTCATTTTTTACCTTCAACATCTTTTTTTTTTTTCTAAGTATAGAAGAATGTTCTGCTTTGAAGACATGATTGTGCCACATGGATGTTTATTATTGCACACCTGCTGTCACCAGTTTTTTGTCCAGTAATGTATTTGTGTTGGTGAGTGCGCGATTAAAAAGGAATACCAAAAATAAAGTGATTTCATAACTATTGTTTGTAGTCTTGTCGACCACAAAGGACATGTCAGGGTTTTGTCCTGTTATGCCAGTTTTAGCAGCTTCAGTGATATATTTTCCTCAAATTCTACAGCTTCTATTACAAAACGCTAAGAAAGGGTGGAAAGCAAAACAAAACCGACTATGGTTATTAGCCAGGTGAATACATTTTTCAAAATTGTGTGTGTGTGTTTGTGTTGTGTGTGTGTGTGGTGTGTGTGTGTGGTTTTTGAGCGTGCGTGTGTGTGTGTGTGTGTGCGTGTGTGTGTTGCGTGCGCGCGCGTTCGTGTGTATGTGCGTGTGTTTTTAATGATGGCAATGCTACATAACACCATCTTCATTAGCGATGCTTTCAAACTAGAAACAATCCAGCTAGTGAAGATGAACTCACAAATACCCTGCTTGCATGGGAAATGGCAGCAAACTTCTCCTAGAATTCTGGCAACAATAACATTCATAATATATAATGTTCCTTTTGTTTTGGTTTGGTTTTGTGTCCATCTTGACAAATACCACCAATAATTTGCAGCTAATCAGATTCAGATTGTTGAGGTTTAAATGCTTCCATATTCCGTCCGAATAAGAGCTTCTGATGGCATTTTATGTCGCGAGGATTATTCTTATTCTGCATTCTTTAAACTGTTCAAATTGTTTAATTGAAGAGAGCGAGAGACAGAGAGCGACAGAGAGACAGACAGACAGACAGACAGACAGACAGACAGACCGACAGACAGACAGACAGACAGACAGAGATCAAGACTCAAGAAACTTTATGTAACTTGAGACAGGAGACAAAGTGAGAGACAGAGAGACAGACAGAGACAGACAGAGAGAGACAGACAGACAGAGAAGTCAGACAGACAGCCAGACAGAGAGACAGAGACAGAGAGACAGAGACAGAGAGATTTTAAAGATGGAGAAAAACATTAGAATATGTCACAACTCTCTTACAACGACGTCTTGCTCGTGCAAATGTGAATTTCCAACAAAATGATCGGGGGAGAGTGGGATTACACTGACCACAAAGAAGCCATGTATTTTCTAGACCTACCCTCAGGTCTTCCATGTGTCTGACCCTTATTTTGTGAGTGCAGCAGAGAGAGAACAGTTCCCAGACTACCAGGCGCATTTAAAAGTCATGTATTGATTTGTTTTTGAAGGTACATCAGAACCCTTAGGAGGCTTTGGTATAGATTGTCTGTCTCTTTATATGGATAACCATTACATATGCATATATACATATAACTACATATAAATGCATACATATAGTATATATATATATATATATAAGAGAGAGAGAGAGAGAGAGAGAGAGAGAGAGAGAGAGAGAGAGAGAGAGAGAGAGAGAGAGAGAGAGAGAGAGAGAGAGAGAGAGAGAGAGAGAGAGTGTGTGTGTATTATCCTCTAATAATTTGCTAAGGCCAATGACTCTCAGATTCAAAGCAGTGATACACATAAAAATCTGCCATCTCTCTTAAGAAATATGACCAACTGCCTTCAAGGTGTTCAACACTGGATGATACAAAACAAATTATAACTAAATGCAGATAAAACCGAAGCCATGCTTGTAGGCACCAAACACAAACTTTTCTCCATTTCAACAACTTCAATAGAATTCGGTAACACGTCAGTTCCGCTATCCACTTCTGTGAAGTATCTAGGGTAGTTGTCGACAACACACTCTCCATGCAGAAATTCATCACCCAGACCTGTCAGTCATGCTACTATCAACTACGGCGTATTAGTGTAATTTGAAAGTACCTGTCCACTCATGCAACATCCAAACTCGTCACTTCTCTTATTCTCTCACGTCTGGACTATTGCAATTCTCTTTTGGCTGGTCTGCCAGCATCATCTATCCACTCCCTTCAACGTATACAAAACTCTGCAGCTCGTCTGGTCCTCAGAAAGAAAAAAATCTGAGCACATTACCCCTCTTTTGCAACCCCTCCACTACACGTTTAAGTGCGTTGCTTGAACTACCTGACCGACACTGCAGGTGTCTGTATCTCTCGGGCCTGGTTGATGCCGGGAAATATGATGATAGTGAGTGCCGAGTTACAACCCTGTCAAGCAGTCTCAATGCAGATGCACCTCCATGGCAGCATGGATACATCATCTTCATTACTGATCATCATGCAATACAAAATATAATAGCATTTGATTGGTTTGTCCCGATTGCTGTGGTGTCATGGTGACCTCAGATTCGGTTTCTCCATACACTTCTGTGTCTGTGGTGAGTTTGTGTCAAAGCCTGTGGGGTTGGAGGTTCTCGGGGACAGTTAGTTATTGGAGAGACATTGAGGTGGTCACCATCTCAAATGGGCAACTTCTCCGCGACTGAACTAATACTGTCTTTCCTATGGAGCCTAGTAGGTGTGGTGTCCTGCATTATTATGTTAGCTCAGAACAGGCACAGCTGAACACCACCAAAGTGACCCAGCACAACTGAAGGGTGCCTGTTGCTGGTGGCCCCACGGTGGCCTGATGTTCATATTTTATATATATTATATATATTTTTTTTTTGTTTATACCACTTTATGTCACAGCAGATTTCTCTGCGTGAAATTCGGGCTACTCTCCCCGGGGAGAGCGCGTCGCCACAAGTGCAGCGCCTACCCATTATTTTTTTTTCCCCTCAGGGATGGTGTCTAAACACGACACCTGTGTGCATGCTGGTTCGTTTTTTTATATATATAATTTTGTCATCCGCTCCTACCGGCACACGATGGCCTGCTCTTCCCAAAGGCGGAACGGGATTTTAACGTATGGGCAAGATATTCTGCGTGCGTTCGCACACGGATCTCGGTTTATAGTCTCATCCGAATAATAGATTGCCTATGGACTTTCGACCCTGAGCATGAGACATAACAAATGAGGGTATGGCTGAGGCAGGGAGATCGAGATGAGCGGAGTGAGAGCAGCAAGACAGGAACGTCACAACAGAAGAGAAAGCGAAAAAATCATATGGATTATTTTTATTATCTTTATTATCATTACTGATTCTATTATCATAAGTATGTATGCTTGTGTATTAACTGGCTTGCTTAATTATGGTGTATTCACTGTTTATTAAACTTACAAAAACCTGCAAAACAAACCACTGACACAAAGCTATTTACTCTGCCCCCGAAAATGACGTCAAACTGAGTGAGCCCTTTGCGTCACTGAGGTAAAAGGAAGACGGCAAAATGTATTTAAGTTTGGTCACTGGCAAACATACTGACATCTGCAAACCACAACTGTGTTTTACGTCAATGCTTTCCGTCATGAACTTAGCCATTCACTTTTGTCAACATGGGATTCAAGACTGCGAATGGTTTTCAGAAATCTTACAAATCTGTGAGTAGGTCGTGTCCTTTTCGTGAACAATTACCAACCCTCATCTCCCCCTCCACCCTATCTGTTTGCTCATCATATCGAGATAAACTAGTTCCGTTGTTGTTGTTTTTTTATTCCTTATAGAAATCTCTCTTGATGACGTCAGTGGCATAATCTATACACATGTATATTTGAGATAAGCTTCACTGTCTACCTCCCATGCTATCCTCAATGGATCAAAGCTGTTGATGAGCTACCGAAAATGTGTGTACCTGGTTACAAAAATAGATGTGGTGTGTGTGTGTGTGTGTGTGTGTGTGTGTGTGTGTGTGTGTGCATTTATATTTATTCTTTTATATCGAGGATAACAGAATAAGCAACGTGTGTGTGTGTGTGTGTGTGTGTGTGTGTGTGTGGAGGCTCGGATGTAAAGCAAAGTCAGCAACAGCAAGTAGGCGTGCCTAAAGACAATGCGACTTTGTCCTCTACTTTATTCACACAGTTATGTGGTATTTGCCTCTGATGGTGACGATTTCTGCATGATATATGAGACTATCTAAAAGTGGTATAAGTTTAGTTCCTTTTGCATCTTTCAAAGTTGTGTGACTCCTTAATACTGTATCTCTGTGTATTAATTCACTGTACTAGCTGTTTGTAAAGATGTGCGATGGAGGAAGCTGGTTGCAAGATCTTCAGTAATGTCCCCCACTGTCTACAGGACTGCAGGATAGGTGAAGGTTTGGTGTAAAAATAAAAAAAGTGCTTTCTGTAAACCAGATTAGGTATCAGCTATATTTTTTTAAAAACATCATCACTATACAGTAAACTAAACAGATGGAAATGAGTTTTTGAATGTATAGATCTAATTAAAAAAAGACACAGAACACCAATTTCAGCAGTTCTTGGCTAGTTCATGAATAATAGCCCAAGAACCTGAAATTTAACAGCAAAAGAAAAGAATAGCAGTCACTGATTTTCAAACTGACTTTAGCCTGTGTAATTTTAACACTTCTGACTCTAAAACGCATCGGAAATACACGTACTCAAAAAACATTCATATTTTGAAGATAATCTTCAACATTTGTATTGCAATGTTATTCTCAACAGAACTACTTCCTACACAGTTTTTATTTCACACTTACAGAGTAGTTATTCTCAACAGAACTACTTCCTACACAGTTTTTATTTCACACTTACAGAGTTCACAGATTATCTCGTTTTCTTCGACGATATAGAACTTTTAACTATAACTGCCTTTGTATCACTTACTTTCATCTTAAACAAGCCGGGTTATTTTTTTTTAAACTCCATTTCAAGGCAGTGAACTGCTTCAACAAATCTGAAAAACCTCTTAAGTAGGTCACATCCTTTATAACCACTATTAATCCCACCTCTTCTACCTCTCCTCTCCCTTTTTATTCTACAACACCAAAACTACTAGGCCTAGCTGCTTCCTCTTTTTAGTCTCTACAAATCTCCTGGTGACGTCAGTCCTAAACTAGACAAATATTTGACGACATCTTCTCTGTCTGGCTCCCAATGCCGTTCTGATTGAAGTGGAGTTAGCAAGAACCCACCAAGGACGTGTGCCTATAAAAATAGCTCCGAGTGGATTTTTGGATATGAAGTAGTTTCAATGAAAGCAAGCAAGAACAAGATCTAGTCTTTTGTGTGTGTGTCAGGTGTGATAAAACAGGAGGGTGGAGGGGAGGGGGGAGGAAGTGTATTGTTTCATTGCATTTATCAAAAGTAGATCATTTGTTGATGTAATGTTTTGTGATTTTTTTTTTTAGATTAGAAGAGTTGCAAACTACTTAAGCCTAGAATTTCATTTTCACAGATTTTGTTGATCTTTTCTTCTTTATTGTTAATGAAAAGAGAGTCAAAATCCATACGTTGAAAACCAGTAATGACTGGGCTCAAGCAGTGAAAGTTTTTAAGATTAGAGAGAGAGATGAATAAAATAGTAATTTTATAAATAATTATTATATTATATAGGGGAGAGAGAGAGAGAGAGAGAGAGAGAGAGAGAGAGAGAGAGAGAGATGAGAGAGAGAGAGAGAGAGAGAGAGAGAGATGCAGAGGCAAATAAAAATAAAACCACAAAAAGGAAACGATCTCTGTTTCATTTCTCTCTCTCTCTCTCTCTCTCTCTCTCTCTCTCTCTCTCTCTCTCTCTCTCTCTCTCTCTCTCTCTCTCTCTCTCTCTCTCTCTTCTCTCTCTCTCTCTCTCAGTTTCCAACTGGAACATTTCTCAACCAAAGCGAATAAACCTGCAGTAAAATTGGATAAGAAACGCTAGTATTACCCATCAGACAAAAGCTAGTCATTTCCCTGACCCAGTGCTAGCTTACAGCTGTTACAGACTGACTGGTTGGCTGGCTGACTGACTGACCGACTGCTGACTGACTGGCTGATTAACTGATGACTGACTGACTTACTTACTATGACTGAGTGGCTGACAGACTGGCTGACTGCCTGACCGGTGTTCTGATATCTTCACATGGCTGGCAGGCAGTGAATGATAGCCTGCTTTGCAGCGTTGAAAGACAGACACAGTCTCCAAGCCCTAAGCTTGTTTTGGAAAGTTTTACACTAATCAATCATGATTTGTTATACTGTTGTGATAAAGAGGAGAGAGAGAGAGAGAGAGAGAGAGAGAGAGAGAGAGAGAGAGAGAGAGAGAGAGAGAGACAGACAGACAGACAGACAGACAGACAGACAGACAGACAGACAGACAGACAGACAGACGAAGAAGACAGAGACAAAGACAAAGGACAGAGAGAGAGAGACACTACACTACACTGCACTACAACTATCACTACACTACACTACACTAACAGCTACTACACTACACTACATACTCTGCACTGCACTGCACTACTACACTACACTACACACTACACACACTAACACAACACTACAACCTACATACACTACACTCACTGC
>CM060337.1:15534194-15536694 GCA_030674155.1 Stramonita haemastoma | reverse complement strand
AGCATCAAACACAGAAGAATTAACACAGAGATACAATAAAAAAGGCACTCATTCAGAAACAAAATATGAAGTAAGAATCAATGATGATTTGATTTGAATAATAAACAAAAACAAAACCAAAAAACCAAACAAATAACAAAACAAAAACAACAAAGCAAAAAAAAGGCGCCAATAATTAAAGAGAGAAGGAGACGGAATAAAGACAGAGAGAACAGAGACAGAGACAGAGAGAGAACAACAGACCTGCAGGCAGATAGACAGAGACAGAGGAAGAACACAATCATGCAATGCGAACTGGTTTTTAATATTTTATTATTTTTTATTTATCTATTTATTTATCTATTTATTATTCTTTATCGAGTAATGGCATAGCACTCATGTGCATTTTTACATCAGTCCCCGTGTGATGCAGTTTTGTAAATATCTGTTCAATCAGTTCGCCTATTGGGGCATTATGCCCCTTCAACGTAAGGACACTTGGAGAGGATTGAACATAAATCATGCATCAAATCTATTCAAAACATACACATATCAAACTGGCGTGGTCACTGCTTATCTGTCAATCTCTGTCTGTCTGTCTGTCTGTCTGTCTGTCTCTGTCCTCTGTCCTGTCTCCTGTCTCTCTGTCTCTCTGTCTCTCTGTCTCTCTCCCTCTCTCTCTCTCTCTCTCTCTCTCTCTCTCTCTCCTCTCTCTCTCTCTCTCTCTCTCTCTCTCTATCTATCTCTTTCTCTCTCATTATCCTCGATATAAAATAAGAAATCTTCTCTCTCTCTCTCTCTCTCTCTCTCTCTCTCTCTCTCTCTCTCTCTCTCTCTCTCTCTCTCTCTCTCTCTCTCTGTGTTTCTGTCCCTCTTTCCCATTGTGTCTGTCTTTTTGTCTGTCTGTCTCTCTGTGAAACAAGTGAAGCCTAACTGTGTGGTCCCAGTTTTCGAAATGAGTTCATGGCAAACTCACTCTGGGTAGCATCTGGCCAGAGAGTAAAGGAATCCCATAGCTCTTACGGGATTTAATCTAGTGACCTTGCAGTCAGTAACACAACGTGCTGGCTGTTATACCATGGCCTCTGGTTTCATTCAAACTATACTACGTTTCCCTAGTCCTATCTCTCAACCTAAGATTGCCGTTTAAAATCATAATCGAGAACTACCTGACAAAAAAAGATCCATTGTTATTATGATGTAGTATATATCCCATATATTTTATTAGTAATAGTAGGCACCCATCAGTCTCGGAAGACTATGGAGTTGCGCTCTAGTCTTTAGAGCGCAAAGCCTGGGCAAGTATGCATGGAGGGCAATTATTATTAGTAGTAGTAGTAGTAGTAGTAGTTAGTATAGTATATCATCATCATTATCAATTATTATTATTATTATTATTATTATTATTATTATTATTATTATTTATTTAACTAACAGGTTGAACGTCCCCCCCCTCCCCAAAGGCTTACTTCTTAATATTTAGGAAGGAAACGCTATTCAACTATTCGTGATGATTCAATACCCAAAGCTCTTCTGCAAGCATGTGTGTTCTATGTATAATCAATCAATAGGCTCAGGCTGGAAGCAGAAGGGGTATGTGTAAAATTATTGAATGGTATTCATGAAACAGGGTCACCTGAGGGTGCTGAGCCAATCACACTACAGCTTGTTGCTTGTGTATGGAATATTCACAAGATTTCGCTGTTCCGCAATTTGGGAATGCTATGCCGAAAATAGAACGAGCACGACATACAGAAAGGGTGAATGACCGCTACACACAAGGAGAGAAACGCTTTAAACGCAGCATACTACGGTAACAGCAACAACAAACTGTCATCTTAACGAAAATATCATTGTAACTATCAAAAAAACCCTGACATTTGTCTGGTTTTCAATTAAAAATGTGTGTGTTTCGTTGTTAAATTAGGAGGTCCACCTGAAAACTGTGTCACATAAAAGAGGTAACTAGCATACCAAGATTTACACCTTGAATGTTTGCTTTGGTATGTATGTTGAAACTGCATCGGTCTATCACAAGCTTTTTAGTGTAGCAAGGATTTTCTTTTCATAAATTAGTACAGCAGTTTTTGATGTTTGAGAATATTTGTCCTATCTGGTAAAGTGCTTGAAAACATCAAACACACATGTGCTTCTCATTCAGTGTGTGCGAATGGTACTTTGCATTGAATCATAATCCGCATGACTGAGTCAGAATGCACTACCATGTTGAGTAACCCCACAGGGTTTACCTTTACATTTTTAACCCCAAGAGTAAAAGAGAACACCCCCCCCCCCCCCAAATAATTGCCTTAACAACAAAATCAGTACTTGTAGTTATTTCCACGATGAGTCCCTGTTTTCTTCACAGCGCACAAATCCAACATCACTCAGTCAATGCTAACTTTAGTGTGCCCTTTCCTTTTGCATAGTCCAAGTGTGGTCAGTTCCTGCTATAAGTAGCAGCGGTTAGCCCCATCTGGGCTGGGATGGGATGGATTAATTAGCAGCTGAGAGGAGCTGA
>CM060337.1:15526694-15529194 GCA_030674155.1 Stramonita haemastoma | reverse complement strand
AACATATACACCATGATACTGATCTTTCTACACAGCATGATTTTGCCCATTTGCTTTGTAGAGAACCCTGCTCAGAAAATTTAATGCAGCACAAAAGTGGCCATGCAGCGGAAATCGATATGTTTGTGTCACCGCTACATTCATCTTTTTGTATACATTCATGTCCACCTTCAGTTTTTCGCGTCTGCTTCTTTTTTTTTTAATTTTTGGCGAGTGAATTTATCGTTTACATCTTTCTTTTCTAGGCATCGTTTTATTTCCTTGAAGAGACGCTTTCTTGTGGATTTAAGTTGACATTTTAAAAAAGTTGATCTAGCTGAAAAAAGAATCAGTGAGTCAGTGAAGGATGTACTGATGGTTTTTTTTATGGATGGACGCATACATAGACGGATGGATGGACGGAATAAGTAGACGGATGAATGGACGGATGAATAGATCAAAAGATTGACTGATGAATAGACGGATGAACGGATGAATAGACAGAACGATGGACAGATAAATAGACGGAGGGATAGGCAGATAAATAAAGGGATGGATGACACATTAAAGACAGAACGATGGATGGTAAATCAGGAGATGACAAACGAATAGACAACGATGGATGGGTAAATCACGGGATGGATGGACGGATAAATGGATGGAGGGGCCTGTTAAACGTTTTGAATGACTGTTTTTTCATTGATCGATTACTCGACTGATTAACAGGTCTATTAATTTCTAATAGATTGTTTGATTGGTCTACCAACTGAACCATTCATAGATGGTTTTTTTCTAATCTTTTGATTTGAGATAATTGACTAATCATTTATGAGCATTTTTACATCCAATCCCCGTTTGAACACGGTCTCATAACTTTGTCATTCATTCCCACCGGCACAAAAAATGCCCTACCCCTCTGAGGGATGGAACAGGTTTTGACGTACACGCAAGGTGTTCAAGCGTGCGTTCGCACACAAGACATCATTAATAGTCTCACCCGAAGGACTTTTGTGTGAATGGAGTCGGCACTGGTGTTAAGTTGAAGGGAAAAATCTCCTTGAACGGGCATCTGTTTTCTGTTCATCTCCTATTTGTCCCTGCCTCACATTGAAATTCCATTCACCTGTCAAATGTATAACCTCTTAAGGTGGTGTGTTTTGTGGTGTGTTGTTGTGTTGTGTGGTGTGTGTGTGTGTTGTGGTGTGTGTTGCGTGCTAGGTCTTGAAGCGGTGCAAGCTGATCTTGAGTAATTGGTCTATCTATTAACCAAGATATATGCTGCTTAATATATTAATTCAATGTATTATAGTATTTTTATCCTCACTAAGGGGTGTCCCAAACCTTTGTGCGTTGAACACAGAAACTATCAGCTTCTCAGGCACATTTGAAGCTCGACCAACTTGCTCTCCTCTACCTCCATGCCTAAAGGACGTCCATTACAGCTGGTAAATGGGACTGTACTAAAGCACAGGTGTCAGAAAATAGGCACCCATCCCATTTCCCCTCAACTTAACTTAGAGGGAAAACGAGTGTATATTAAGATGTGTACGCATGCAAACCTTGTGTTTAGCCTGTAGTGGTTAAGACATCAAACTTTCAGCATCTACTAGGGGCCAGCAAAATTGAAGCGGTCGCGCATCAATCCTCTACTGTGCTTTCTTACCTGATCAAAAGAAGATACGCATTTACAGCTGGTAAACTTGGTGGGACATGTAACTGAAGTCAAGGTTGCGCAAAACGTCACCATCAATTGGTTACAACGCTCGATAACTGCTTATTTTGGCATGGGGAAAACGAGCTATGGTATCCGCAACCCAAAATGATGTGTTTTAGCAGCATGCAAAACCTGATGTGGTTTTAGTAGCCTGCAAAACCTAATGTGGTTTCAAACTGAAACCTATTCTTATGGAGAAAGGGGAGGTAATACTGATAACTTTGTATTCTCTGGATGCCAACCGTTGAAAAAATAAAACAATAATTCTAAAATAGACCAGGAAGAATGAGAACCGAAAAAAAACACTAGAAAAACAATGAGCAAAAAACACACACAAAAACTGCTTGCACATTACATAAAGCATGGCAGATCAGATCTAAAGGACGCATCACGAAGTAGATCAAGAATTCTTCAAGGGTATAAAATGCATAGAAAAAGAAAATAATTTGTTGCCAAGTAAAACAAAAATAGGTAAAAGAATTCTAAATCAAAACTTAACACCAAACCTCGCTTCCAAAAGAGAGAGGACTCCGTTTCTTTTAACAGAAAATAGCTAATAAAACTTAACTAAAAATAATCATTAACTAGCTTCCAGGCATTCTGAATACAGTCCTCTTTTCTTTGTTGCAAACAAACAAACATCAGACAAAAATACAATATCGTGGGGCTGATAAGAAAAATACAAATTAAAACATGCATAAAAACTAAATTGTGGAGTAAAATCAAGGAGGGAGCTTGTAACATATCTCTCTCTCTCTCTCTCTCTCTCTCTCTCTCTCTCCTCTCTCTCTCTCTCTCTCTCTCTCT
>CM060337.1:15519194-15521694 GCA_030674155.1 Stramonita haemastoma | reverse complement strand
CACAGGCCAGACAAAAAACCGATAAATGACAGAAAATCTTTCTTTTTTTGACGTCCCGTCCTGCTGCTCAACCCGCTCATTTCAATCTCCCCGCCACAGCCATACCCAGATTCGTTGTGTCTCACCCCCCGGGGTCGGGAGTCCACAGGGAGCCCATCAATATTAGGCCGCCGCGGGGCCACCAGCCAGAGGGGCCCTGCACTTCTGCTGGATCACTTTGGTGGTGTTCAGGGGTGCCTGTTCTGAGCTAACATACGCAGGACACCACCTACTAAGCCCACTACTAACGACAGTATTAGCTCAGTCGCGGAGCCAGACTGAGTGAGCCGCCCACCCGAGGTGTCGACCACCACAACGTCCCTCCAACGACCGCCTCCACGAACCTCCAACCCCAAAGGCTTTGACACAAATTCACCACAGGCACAGAAGCGTATGGGGAAACCAAACCTGAGGTTACCATGAGACCAGAGCAACGGGGGCCACCGAATCAGAGGCAATTTTTATTATTGCATGATGATCAATGATGATGAGGATGATGTAATGATGCTGCTGTGGATGTGCATCCGCTTTGAGACTACTTTGACAGGGTTGTTCTCTACGCTTACTGTCATAATACATCCCGGCGTCAACCAGGCCCGAATACAGACACCTGCAGTGTTGGTCAGGTAATTTGAGCAACACTCTCAAATTCGCATCCGTAAAGTGGATGAAGCTCGACTGTGTGGTCCAGTCTCCCCACTAGAGCCCACAGCACACTCACTCTGGGTAGGAGCCGGCCGGACCCCGAAAAATCCCCTGTGACTCATGGGATTCGAACCCGCGACCTTCCAGTCCGGAACCCAAGGCGTTAACCACTGCGCCATGGCGGCTGGTTAGACAGAAAATCTTACTCAAAATGTTATTTGCAGGTACAGAAACAGTACCCCGTCAGTGATATTTTATCTTTAAATTCTGACAAAAAACTTGAAAAATACCCTTTAGAGCAGCAGTTAAGTTAAGAGAAAATACAAACTGGTTCTGTTGATGATAACCATCATTTTCTACATCTGCACTCTTTGAAATTTTCCTTGAAAAGAAAAGAGAGAGAGAGAGAGAGAGAGAGAGAGAGAGAGAGAGAGAGAGAAGAGGAGAGAGAGAGAGAGAGAGAGAGAGAGAGAGAGACAAGACAGAGCAGACAGACAGAACAGACAGACAGACAGACAGACAGACAGACAGACAGACAGACAGACAGACAGACAGAGAGAGAGAGAAGTGAGACAGAGACAGATACAAAGAGACACAGAGAGACAGGGACAGAGAGACAGAGAGAAAGAAAGAGAGACAGAGAGAGAAGAGACAGAGAGACAGAGAGAGAGAGAGAGAGACAGAGAGACAGAGACAGAGAGAGAGAAGAGAGAGAGAGAGAAAAAGACAGACAGACAGACAGACAGACAGACAGACAGAAGACAGAGAGAGAGAAATCAACCCACCGACAGACAGACAGACAGACAGACAGTGAAAGAGAGAAATAGAGAGAGAGAGCACATAGAGACAGACACAGACAGACACAGACAGACACACAGAAAGAGACAGAGATAGAGAGACAGACAGAAAGACAGACAGACAGATAGTCACACACAGAGACACACACTCAAGAGGAACAGGGAGACAGAGGCAGGCATAGCCAGACAAAGAAAGAGAGATACAGAGAGGGAACAGAGAGAGAGATAGAGATAGATAGATAGAGAGATAGAGAGATAAAGAAGATAGATAGAGAGATAGAGAGATAGAAAAGATAGATAGATATAGAGAGAGTAGAGAGAACACAGAGACAGAGAGACAGAGAGACATAGAGAGACACAGAGAAAGAGACTAAAGAAAGAAAAAAGAAACAGAGAAAGAGAAAGCTCAAAAAACAAGACTGAAACAAACAAACAAACAAACAAACAAAGAAAAGAAATCAATGGTCAATTACATGTTATTGATTTTGCGTTGTGTAACACGGAGCTCCTTCAAGTGTGCAATTCCCTGTTACACCTCGTGCTTCTTGGCAATTAGAGGCCAATTTCCCTCCAATGGCCACCATCGACATCATCTGGAAAAAAAGATCAATTGGGGTTCGTGGCCCCAAAGCCAGAGGAAATGAAAGGAAATGTCGTGATGTGCTCTAAACTCTTCAGAATATTTTTTTTATTCATAGAGAAGAGTAGGAGTTATGGGGCAAAGAAATGGAAAATCACAGCTTTGATTTAGAGATGTCGACTGTGTTCGATATAAAACTGCTTTACAAAGACAAGTGAGTAATTATCTATAACAGTCACCACTTGTAACGTCTGGTGTGTGTGTGTGTGTGTGTGTGTGTGTGTGTGTGTGTGTGTGTGTGTGTGATGTGTGTGTTGTTGTGTGTGTGTGTGTGTGTGTGTGTGTGTGTGTGTGTGGTATGTGTGTGTGTGTGTGTGTGTGTGTGTGTGTGTGTGTGTTTCTGTGTGTTAGGAGAGTAAAAGAGAGAAACATAGAGGGA
>CM060337.1:15506694-15509194 GCA_030674155.1 Stramonita haemastoma | reverse complement strand
ATTAATAAATCATTAAAAAAATGATTCAAAACAACACCCCCCCCCCCTCTCCACACACGAAATGTAAAAACCTGAAATTCCTCCTTCCTTCCTTCCTCCTCTCCTCCTTCCTTTCCCTTTCCCTTCCTTCCTTCCTTCCTCCTTCCTTCCTTCCTTCCTTCCTTCCTTCCTTCCTTCACAGCTCCCTGCTTGATGCTGCATGCAGGCCTCAAGATGACGTGCCGACCACTGTCCATCCATCTTTCCACTTCCACTTCTACACACCTGCTGCTGCTGCTGCAAGACCTGGGGAAAAAAGAAAAGAAAAAAAAAAGATGGAGTGTGGAAAAAAGGAGAGGCAGAGAGCTTAGAGAAAGAGGAGTGGAAGACAAGACAGTTTGGAGGAGGTGTTGATAGACTGGGAGGAATGAATGAGGGTGGTGGGAGGTAAGGTAAAAGAGGAGGAGGGAGAGGAGAGAGAAGAGAGAGAGAGGAGAGAAGAGAAGAGAGAGAGAGAGAGAAGAGATGAGGAGAGAGAGAGAGAGAGAGAGAGAGAGAGAGAGACAGAGACAGAGAGAGAGCAGAGAGAGAAGACAGAGACAGACAGACAGACAAGAGACAGACAGAGACAGACAGAGACAGACAGAGTAGACAGACAGACAGGTGGGAGAGACAGAAGACAGAAGACAGACAGGAGACAGACAAACAGACAGACAGTACAGACAGACAACAGACAGACAGATAGACAGACAGACAGACAGACAGACAGACAGAGAGGCAGACAGAAAAACAGAGACGACAGAAAGACAGACAGAAGACAGACAGACAGAGACAGACAGACAGACAGATAGACAGAGACAGACAGACAGACAGACAGACAGAGAGCATAGACAGAAAAACAGAAAGACGGACAGAAAGACAGACAGATAGACAGACAGACAGACAGAGAGCATAGACAGAAAAACAGAAAGACGGACAGAAAAGACAGAACAGATAGACAGACGACAGACAGACAGACAGACAGACAGAAGGCAGAAGACAGACAAAATAAGAGATTCAGGGTTTTAACTCTCCTCATACCTCAGTTTCTCTCCCTACTTCAGATTGTTTTGCCTCTGGGTTCAAGTTTTAATGATGTCCCTGTTTAATGCCCTCACACCTGTACTGTCCCTCTGCTGTCTGGAATAAAATATAGATCAGTGACAACGCATTAGAACATAAGCCGGACACAGATGCCAATGGAAAGAAAACAAAAGGACACAGGGTTAAGTATATACTGCTTTTCCTAATCATATATCCCGATGTGACGGTACTGGAACCATTCTTATCGGTCATTGCCTTTCCAATGGACCATTCCAGTGGCGTGGAGAGGTAGGGGGTATGCTGCATGGGTAACAGCTTGCCCTCAATACTTACTTACCCAGACTTTGCGCTCTAAAGACTAGAGCGCAACTCCATAGTCTTCCGAGACTGATGGTGCCTACTATTATATCCCGATATCACCCAGGCCCGAGAGATACAAAATACCTGCAGTGCTAGTCAAGTAATATGACCAACGCACTCAAATCTGCATCCGTAAAGTGAAGGAACCTCGACTATGTGGTCCCCAACTTTCTAATGAGCCTGTAGCAAACTCATTCTAGGTAAGCGTCAGGCCAAATCCCAAAATATCCCCATGATTTTTACGGGATTTGAGCCCACAGCCTTCCATTCCATAACGTTAGCCACTGACACCTTTGTGGATGACTTTTTATATGCTGTTTGTTTTCAATTAATGAACTAATTCAATTTTTTAAAAAGCACACAGACCCAAAAAGGGAACAGCTAGAGTAATCTTCAGTCACTACAGAATATAAAAAAACAGGAACAGACCCCGCATAACTTTTATCATGTAAACTATAGTTAATAAAAAGCTCAAACTCAGGAAAAAAAAAAAAGGAGCAAAACATAAATCAAATACACCAAACCAGACACAGAAACAAAACAACTGAACAAACATCGAACCAGCCCTAAAAACAGTCCAAAAATTACGAAAATAATCAACCCCCCCTCCCCCTCCCCTAAAAGGGAAGCAAAAACCCTAATAGTTAAAAGGATAAAAGCGAAGGAAAGAAGAGGAGGAGGAAGCCATTGTGAGGCTGAAGAAGCCTGAAGGTGCTCAGCCCTCTCCTTCACTGCACGTTCCCACAGGACTTCCACAGGGATGATGCTCCATGCTGCAGGCCTCAAGATGACGTGCAAACCACTATCGATCTTTCTTCTTCCACTTCAACACACCTGCTGCTGCTGCTGCTACTGCTGCTGCTGCTGCTGCTGCTGCTGCTACTGCTGCTGCTGTTGCTGCTGCTGCTGCTGCTACTGCTGCTGCTGTAGTTGCTGCTGCTACTGTAAATGTTGCTGCTGCTGCTGCTGTAGTTGTTGCTGCTGCTGCTGTAGATGTTGCTGCTGCTGCTGCTGTAGTTGTTGCTGTTGCTGCTGCTGCAGTTGTTGCTGCTGTTACTGCTGCTGTTGCTGCTGCTGC
>CM060337.1:15464194-15491694 GCA_030674155.1 Stramonita haemastoma | reverse complement strand
CAAATCGTTGATGTAGATCTAGCAGATAGCCAGCTTAGCTAACATCAATTGTCTTTTTGTGTCCCGTTTTGATGATAATTGTAGATCTGTTGTCGTGTTAAGAAGCAGATAACGTCAACGGTGTTGGTGTGTGGCGTTAAGATAATTATTCTGGATCTGTTATGTTGTTGAAGATTTAAAAATGGCAAAACAAACAACTAAAAATAATTTTAAAAACCCCAGACAAACCATAACACAAAAAGTCCCCATGAATGCATAAGTGACGATTGGAATCAATGTAACAGAAATGAAAAACGAACACAAAAACTCTACAAACACACAAACAGGTGACCCCCCAAAAAAAAAAAAAAAAATAAACAAATAAATAAATAAATAAATAAAAAATAAGGAGACAAAGAAAACAAACGAATAAAATCATTTAGATTAAGATTCTAGCAGTGATGAAATTATTGTTGAGGACACAAGACTCAATGCACACAAAACCACCACCACCAAAAAAAAAAAATCAATCATGTTACTTTACACGTCTGGTCATTATCCATAGAGAGCTACGCAAAGTGTTTGCTAGGAAAGTTTTTCTCATTCTACTAGTGTGGTGTGGTATGGTGTGGTGTGGTGTGGTGTGTGCTGTGGTATGGTGTGGGGTGACATGCTGTGGTGTGGTGTGGTGTGGTGTGGTGTTGTGTGGTGTGGTGTGGTGTGGTGTGGTGTGGTGTGGTGTATGGTTTGGTAAGGTGTGGTGTGGTGCCGTGTGGTGTGTTGTGTGTTGTGGTGTGGTATAGTATGCTGTGGCGTGTTGTGGTATGGTATGGTATGGTATGGTATGGTATGGTATGGTATGGTATGGTATGGTATGGTATGGTATAGTATGGTATGGTATGGTATGGTATGGTATGGTATGGTATGGTATGGTATGGTATGGTGTGATGTGGTGTGGTGTGGTATAGTATGTTGTGGTGTGGTGTGGTGCAGTGTGGTTGGGTGTGTGTTGTGTGGTATGCTACGGTATGGTATGGTCTGGCCTGGTCTGGTATAGTATGCTATGGTCTGGTATGATATGGCATGGTATGATATGGTATGGTATGGTCTGGTCTGGTCTGATCTGATCTGGTATGGTATGGTATGCTATAGTCTGGTATGGTGTGCGTACGCGCGCATACGCATGCATACGCATAATCCCTTCACTTTTAATCATAAACAGATACAATGCAAATGCACAATACCTTGAACTAACATTAAGTCCTAATCTTGAAGACAAATGCTGAATACACAGCTACTAAGACTTAGGGGTCAGTTAAGTACTCGCGCGCATACACACACACACACACGTACATAAGTTTAACTTCCATGGGAAATTTGAAATACTAGGCTATCCAAGACATATTTCTAACATCATTTATAAGTTGCGATTAAACTCCTGGAAGACCAAATATTCTCGAAATGTAACTTGCTCCTGTTCTGAACCATTATCTTGTGAACATCTTATTTTTCAATGTTCAGTTCTAAATTCAATTTATAAAGAAAATGGCATTGAAATTGCAAGGGAACCATTGAATGTAGTTTCGCGAAAACCGTTGATTTTTGATGTTGCTAGGATTATTTCCAAGTCTTCTGTAAATATTTTATGGTAGGGTTTTATTTGTTTGTTTTTTGTTTTGTTCTTTATTTGTTTAGTCTAATATCACCAAGTGTGAATAGACTTTAAATTGAACTACAACAACAACACACACACACATACACACATACACACACACATACACACACAAACACAAACACACACACACACATACACACACAACACACACACACACACACACACACACACACACACACACACACCACACACACACACACACACACACACACACACATGACTCATTTTCTTAAAACCCAAACAAAACTCTTCCAGCAAAGGTCCTTTTTTATTTACATTATACATCTTTCTTGCCTCCTACCCAGAGACAAGACAGACAAGACAGACAGACAGACAAGACACACAGACAGACAAGACAAACAGACAAGACAAACAGAGAGACAGACAGAGAGACAGACAAGACAGACAGACAGACAAGACAGACAAGACACACATTCAGAAGAACAAGACAGACAGACAGACAAGACAGACAGACAAGACACACAGAAAGACAAGATTTTTAGACAGACAAGACAGATACAACACACAGACAAGACAGACAAGACAGACAAGACAGACAAGACAGACAAGACACACAGACAAGACACACAGACAAGACACACAGACAAGACACACAGACAAGACAGAAACACAGACAAGACAGACATGACAGACAAGACAGACAAGACACACAGACAAGACAGACAGACAAGACAGACAAGACACACAGACAAGACAGACATGGCTGACAAGACAGACAAGATAGACAAGACAGACAGACAAGACATACAGACAAAGACAGACAAGACATACAGACAAGACAGACATGGCAGGCAAGACAGACAAGATATACAGACAAGACAGACAGACAAGATAGACAAGACACACAGACAAGACAGACAACACAGACAAGACAGACAAGACACACAGACAAGACACACAGACAAGGCACACAAGACACACAGACAAGACAGACAAGACAGACAAGACACAGACAAGACACACAGACAAGACAGACAAGACACGCAGACAAGACACACAGACAAGACACACAGACAGGACAGACAGACAAGACAAGACACACAGACAAGACACACAGACAAGACGCACAGACAAGACAGGCATGGCAGACAAGACACACAGACAAGACACACAAGACACACAGACAAGACACACAGACAAGACACACAGACAAGACAGACATAGCAGACAAGACACACAGACAAGACAGACATGGCAGACAAGACACTCAGACAAGACAGACAAGACAGACAAGACAGACAAGACACACAGACAAGACAGACAAGACACACAGACAAGACAGACAGACAAGACACACAGACAAGACAGACATGGCAGACAAGACACACAGACAAGACACACAAGACACACAGACAAGACAGACATGGCAGACAAGACACACAGATAAGACACACAGACAAGACACACAGACAAGACACACAGACAAGACAGAAACACAGACAAGACAGACAAGACACACAGACAAGACACACAGACAAGACACACAGACAAGACACACAGACAAGACAGAAACACAGACAAGACAGACAAGACACACAGACAAGACACACAGACAAGACACACAGACAAGACAGACAGAAGGACAAGATTTTTAGACAGACAAGACAGATACAACACACAGACAAGACAGACAAGACAGCCATGACAGACAAGACACACAGACAAGACAGAAACACAGACAAGACAGACAAGACAGACAAGACAGACAAGACAGACAGACAAGACAGACAAGACAGACAAGACAAGACAAGACAGACAGGACAAGACAGACAAGACACACAGACAAGACAGACAAGACAGACAGGGGCAGCTGAGGTCACTGGGTGTTGGCGTGATTGACCTCCAGACGTATCACACCACCCTCTCCTCCCTCAACCCTCAAACTAGCACCCACTACCCCCCCCCCCCCCTGCCCCCCCCCCCCCCCCCCCCCCCCCCCTCCCATACCGCTCCCTGTCCCTTCCACCCTACAAGAATCGTGTGGTACTTACATTATTCAGCGATCTTCTGAACACTCTGTGACACTTTCCACATTTCACTATTTTGCTCCGTTCTGTCTGTCTGTCTGTCTGTCTGTCTGTCTGTCTGTCTGTCTGTCTGTCTGTCTGTCTGTCTGTGTCTATCTGTCTGTCTGTTTGTCTGTCTGTCTGCCTGTCTGTCTGTCTGTCTGTCTATATATATGTCTATCTATCTATCTGTCTGTCTGTCTATCTATCTATCTATCTATCTATCTATCTATCTATCTATCTATCTATCTATCTATCTATCTATCTATCTATCTATCTATCTATCTATCTATCTCTTCCACTCTTTTTTCCTCCTCTCCTTATAACTACAGCATCTTACATCCTCCTCTTCTCTCACCACCCCCCCCCCCTCTTTCTTTATTTCTCCCCCCCCCCCCCCCTCTCTCTCTCTCTCTCTCTCTCTCTCTCTCTCTCTCTCTCTCTCTCTCTCTCCCCCCTGGTTTACTGCCTATATAGCACGTAGGTGGGATTGACATGAATTATCTCTCAAGTGTCTGTGAGAAAGCGTGGCTGCCAGACAATGTCTTTGATCTTGTCCACTTCTACCAGGAAGTTACACAGAGGAGACTTGGCTTGTGTGTCACACAGCACGGTCAGTGACTCTCCTGTCTTTTGCGAACCGAGGTAGCCACAGCTAGGAGAAAGAAATGTACGGAACAGCTCGAATTTGTCTACCATTGAACTGTGATTTGATATGACTGAGCCAAAAAAAAAAAAAAAAAGAAAAGAATCGCCTCCCAAAATCCCGAAAGATATAGGACCAGACCCACGCTAGCCATTTTGATAGACAGGTGACTTTGACAGATAAAAAAAAAATGAAGAAAAAAAACTTACACAGAGTTCTGAGTCATACTTTCTTGAAAGGTAACTTCTAGATTCGGAGAGACTTCAAGCAGTATGATATATTTTAAATTATCAACTGGTTTCAAACTGAATCATGCTCCAGCGTCCGAATGGGGCCACTTAAATGGGGAGGGGGGGGAGGGTGGAGGGGGACACAGTGGCCTTCGCAACAACCTCACCATTGTTTAACAGAAGTGCTATAGCAGAAAAAAAAAAAAAAACATGTTTAATTGCTATAATTCAAATACAAAAATTAAAGCAATACATATTTTATATGCTTTAGCTGTTTCGTTTTGTCGCTCAACATTTTAAGTGCCTCAAAAATTGAAACGTATCTTCGGTAAATAATTCCTACGTAACTCTCGTGTTGCTACTATACCACGGAAAGATACGTCAAAAAAACAAAAAAAACATACCCTTTCAATTAAGCTTAACCTATGTTATAACATTTTTTTGAAGAAAGCATTTTCTTCTTCGTCATGGCCGAAAGCTCAGACAGCAGTTCTTGTTATTTTGTTATTATGAACAAAAATTCGTCATCCTGCCCTTAACCGCCTCATAAGTCAGGCTGAGAGTATCAAACTTCGGCATAAGAGAGAACTGTTATCTGTTAAGTATTTCTGGGGGAGAAAAAATTAAAGCAAAACGGACCAAAAAGGCAGACAAATAGACAAGAAAGAGATGAAGATAGAAAAAAAAAGAAGAAAAAAAGGCAGAAGCAAAAATAGTGACAGAAAAGAGGAAAGTTCTGACGTACAATTTCCAGAAAGTGGGGGGGGATGCTGTTTATGCTAACATGCCCCCTGTATCAGACTTCGGCGTAAGAGAAAACTATTATCTTTTAAAGTATTTCTAGGAGGGAAAATGAAGCACATTGGACCAAGACAATAGACAAGAAAGAGATGACAGAAAAAAATTAAAAAAAAGAAGAGCAGAAGCAAAAAATAGAGACAGAAAAGAATAAAATTCTAACACAAAATTTCCAGAAGATGGGGGGAGATGCTGTTTATACTAACATGCCTCTGGCATCTATTCCCTCAGGGAGAAAAAAAAAGAAGAAAAGTGTTGGATGTTGCTGGGGTTTGAGACAAAAGCTGTCACAACCCGGGGTCACGCCGTGCAGAGTTCAGACGAGTACAGCTGGCCTTGTCTGTCTAGGTACATACAGCAAAACGGCCACAGATGGTCTGGCCCAGCATCACGGGTAATGACACCCAGACACCACAGAGCCCCCGTCTGTCTCCATCCAGTTCTGGCACTGTTCCCTGCAGTCAGTAGCTAGCTGCATTGCTGAATCTTTAACTGCTTTCAACAGAATCATATCCCGTAATTCTAATGCGGGCATCTAAATGGTGGTGGTGGGGGGGGGGAGGGTTGCATACGCAACAACCTTATCATTATCATTATGGGGACGCCATAGCTTAGTGGTTAGAGAGATGCGTTCGTGATCTGCTGACCCGGGTTCGAATCTCGTTGAAGAGGATTTTTTTTCCCTCTGGAGTCAACATCAGTGCCGACTTCACGTCTCCTAAAAGTCTGGATAAGATTATGAACTGAGGTTCGGTGTGCGAACGCACGCAGAACATCTTGCGCAACGTTAAAACATGTTCCGCCTTTTGGAAGAGTACGCCATTGTGTTCCAGTAGGAAAGGATGACAAACTTTACAGTAACTGCGAACACATGGGAACTCAAGGTAACTACCCCCAAAAAACAACAACAACAACAACAACAACACATGAGTGCTTATTCCATTATCTCGAAATAAACAAATAAAATGAGATGCTGGAGTTTGTTGGTTTGTTTTCTATCAAGCGCATTACCCCTTGTACATCTTTACTCCTGTCCCTCATCATTCCGCTTTGATTTGTGTACTCTACAAGGTTCAGCGCTATAATAATCCATCATCATCATCATCATCATCATCATCATTAATTATTATTAGTAGTAATATTATTATTACATTTATTATTATATTATTATTATTATTATTATTATTATTATTATTTATTATTATTATTATATTATTTTTATTATTTTATTATCTCATTATTTATTATATTATTATATTATTTTGCCTTTTCTCTGTACTGAGTGCTGCTGTCAGAGATGAATGGATCTGTCAGACATGTGTCTGCTGCTTGCTTTGACAGCATCGAAGATTATATAGTTCAACTCTTCGAATAATCACAAAGATTGTGACCCCCCCCTCCCCCAAACACACACACACACACACACACCAAAAAACCTGGCTTGGATGTATCAGATAGTACGAAAAGTGTCAAAGCTGCTGTATGTATAGACACTTGTGGGAAACATTTTCAGAAAAAAAAATGTAGAAACAAATTTAAAAGAGAGAGAGAGAGAGAGAGAGAGAGAGAGACAGACAGACAGACAGACAGACAGACAGACAGACACAGACACAGCAGGGAGACAGACACAGACAGAGTGTGCAAATGGCATGACAGAAAGCACTTAACCATGCATCAAAAAAAAAGTTAAGCACAAAATCTTAACGCATTTATCAATGGCGACTTCACTCATGTAAAACACAAGCAAAACCAAACCAACAAAAAAAACCTCACATGCCAAATTTTTGCTCTTCTATTTTTTAAACAACAAAAAAAAAACCTAAACTAAATGAAATAACCACCTTACAAAAGTTCACTTTTTTATTATTTTTATTTATTCATTTACGTTAATGTTGAACTATAAAGCAGAAGTGCGTAACAATTTCCTAAGGGGTAGAGGAGAAATTAATGTTGCAATCGCCTGTGTGAAAGACAGGGAGGGGAGACAATTGTTTTGGGCAGCACTCTCAAGAGACTTCACACGACACAGGGAAGTCAGTGAGTGCGTTAGGGTTTTATATAGATAAAAAAAAAGTTCATTGTCATGGAGTAGCAGGGGAAGTGTCCCTAGAGAAATATATCAGAATGGCTCGGATGCATTATGTATGTGTTGCCGTGATTTCTCTCTCTTCGGTGTCACAGCATAGTGCAGCAGTATGAAACTGCGGCAGACACACCATCACTCTCTGGTATAACACATCATCAACACAAGTTTTCCTAACGTGATAATGTCTGTAGGGACTTTGCACTGTCTGCAAGTGAAATACGTATGTAGACATTATGGAATAGTGATACGATTGTTATTATCACAAACCGTATACATTCACGTGGGTGATGAGGTTGAATGAGTTAAACACTGAGAGGGAAAAAAATGCACAAATATGGCACTACAGGGTTGACAGCAACTTACAGATTGAATACGTTACAGCCTCTGTTAAACACACACACACACACACACACACACACACACACACACACACACACACACACACACACACACACACACACGCACGCACGCACGCACACACGCACAAAACAAGATTGTGCGCGCAAGATTTCACGCACGCACACACGCAAACGCACATGCACACGCACGCATGCACACACATACACACGCATGTACGCATGGACACACACACATTACACACACAGATCGTGCGTGCCAATGCTTGCATGTAACACACACACACACACACACACACACACACACACACACACACACACACACACACACACACACACACACACACACACACACATATGTTGGTCTCGATGATAGTGAACAGATTACAAAAAGATAAAAAAAGATAAAGCATGTGCACAAAATTCAAAACAGCCTTCTGAAGTTTCTGAAATTTCCTCAGCAAGAAAAAGAAAAACCCTCATCAAGCGACTTAAGGACACTGCTAAAGTGAAACATTGTATCGCAGAAAACAGAACAGCATCCTTAAATCATTGTTACAGAGAAAACCAGTGCATCCTTCAATATCTTGTGTGAGACTGATCTCCACCACTTTTTTTTTTATTCTTTTAGAAAACGATTTCACAGTTCTCAAAACAAAATTGTGTTTTAAAAAAATGTTGTCTGTGAGTCTTCGGTGACAGATTAACTGTGAAGCACTGTTTATTTCGTTGTCGGAAGCTTCATTATTTTATATGTTTTTTACTCAAAACTTTTTAGAAAAAAATGTACACTAGTTGTGCTGGATGAAGAGTATTGGTGGGTATATTTTCTAGTCTCTGAATATGTGGAATCTGACGAAGCACTCCTTACCCAGACTGTGCCCTGCATATTGTTGACATTGGACTCACTTGGCATCTGGACACAGGGCAGCTCAGTGGTCAGAGCACTTGCTTTCCTCGAGCTAAGATCAACCAGCATCGAGCATGGTCACCAAGTGAATGGGTGACCATTTGCATACCTTCGCTTCAGTACAGTCTATCAGTTCACCCAGCTGTAAATGGGTACCTACCCTCTTTAGGTCCAGGGAAGATAAAGCAGCGAGGGAGAGGAAACGGGCGCCGCCCTCAATATGCTGGCCCCTAGGGAAGCTGAGGTCTCTGATGCCTCGCTATCCTACTACCACACAGGTTATGGGACAACTTTACCTTAACTATTTGGCATCTTCAATATTTGATCTTTTTTCTGCAATAAATGGGACTTTTTTTTACTGTCTTGTTGATGCATGTTGTGCATGTGTTAACAGATAGAACCCCATTTTATAGTTATTATAAAAGGCTTGTTGAAAAATAGATTTAATACTACTAATACCCTAACGAGGGATGACAACCTTACATCTATATTTTGGAAATGACTCAAACTTGAGCTTTTAAAGTAATCGTCAGGTCACAAAAATGACGATCTAAACACGGAATGATCCGACCTTATATAGGTGTCTGCTGCTTTTTCACCGAACCCTGAAGAAATAAATGAATTTCTGAAGTCTCTCCACCTCATACATTAACCGCTCTTTCCTTACATCAGACAGTTTCGCTCCTTCATTTCCAAGTTCTGTATTTAGCTCTAAAGAGTGCGACAGTGCGTGAGGCAGCGTCCATTTAGAAAATCACAACACGAGCTTTCTGTCAGCAAGGACACAGTCCACAAAGCACCAGACCTGAAACTAAGCACCCAGACCTGAAACGTAAGCACCCCAGACCTGAAACGTAAGCACCCAACCTGAAACGTAAGCACCCAGACCTGAAACATAAGCACCAGACCTGAAACATAAGCACCCAGACCTGAAACATAAGCACCCAGACCTGAAACATAAGCACCCAGACCTGAAACGTAAGCACCCAGACCTGAAACGTAAGCACCAGACCTGAAACTAGCACCAGACCTAAACATAAGCACCCAGACCTGAAACATAAGCACCCAGACCTGAAACTAAGCACCAACCTGAAACTAAGCACCCAGACCTAAAAACACAAGCCACTCAGAGACCTGAAACATAAGCACCCAGACCTGAAACATAAACACCCAGACCTGAAACGAAAGACATGCGTGTGGGCATCAATCACAACTGCCATCAAGCCAAATTTCTCTTACACTGCAGTGGAGGGAGTCATCGTGCTTGTTTGACGATTCACTTAGAGACTACTCTAGGCTGCTTTTCAATGCTATTGACAGCTTCTTTAAACTACTAAACCTCGACTTCTCTCTTCATTTGTATAGAAAGTCCTTCGGATGAGACTATAAACTGAGACCCTGTGTGTGAACGCACGCAGAACATCTTGCGCACACGTTAAATCCTGTTCCGATTTTCATACGAGTAGGCCGTCGTGTGCCGGTGGGAACAGATGACATTTACAAAACTGCATACACACGTGGACTGGATGTAAAAAAACACAAGGTGTTTATCCTATTATCCTCGATATAAAGAATAAGAAAAAATTCGTTGGGTCAGTAGGGTAAGGCGATGACACTTTTGTTTTCTGTCGATGGGTGTTGTTAAACAATAGGATGTACCAAGAGCAGACTAGTCTCCATGATGAATACTGCATGCTGATGATTTTATCTCCGTGCCCCAGCCTTAACTGAGCTGCTTGTGGATGGAAGGAGAATACATTTCTGACATGTATGCAGGAAGTTGTACCAGTCTGTGCACATGGAACCTCAGCTTAGAGTCTCGTATAAAAGACCTAAGAGTAATGGGGACTAATGATGGCGCCAGACTTTACAAGCACCTTATAAATGTACTGTAGCAGTGACTCTAACTTCGATTTAGAAATAAGCGCCAAGCCACAGGTCTGACACTAGACACAAAAGTGTCTCTTTTCCTTTGCCTCTGTGTGTAAGACTTTCTTTGCAAACCCTTCAGTGTCAGGCAAGTGTACAGCCTTTCTCACCCAGACGTCTCTGCATGCTCTTCCATTACATCAGACAGTTTCTCTTCCTTTCTTCTGATTCTGTTGCTGTGATCTAAAGACAGAGACAGTGTGTGAGGCAGCCTTCATGCAGATGATCAGAACACAAGCTGCTTTTAAGCGTGGACACACTCCATATAGAAACACAGACTAGAGAGGGTAGACATGCGTGCCGGCATCAATCATGGCTGCGTTAAATCAAAGTCATTCTTTTCACTTTGATAGAGAAAGTTCTTTTCCCTGTTGTATGATTCACTTTGGAATCAATCGTGCTGCCATGTTTCACTGTTGAGGACTATGGAAAATAGGTCCTGGCTTTTCTCTTAGTTTATTTTGTTGCTTTGGTACTGAAGTGTCTTTCTTAAATGCTTTGTTGCGTGCTGTCATGCAACTCTAGTCTGGCTGCACCTATCCCTCTCTAGGTTGTAAGTTGCATGCAGTCTGCTTTCTGGTCATGCATTGGGGTCTGCTGTATGGGTAACAGTTTGCTCTCCATACTACCTTACCCAGGCTTTGCGCTTTAAAGACTAGAGCGCAACCCCATAGTTCTCCGAGACTGATGAGTACCTACTACTACTATGGCATAGCACGTAATCTCGTTTAGTAGGGGGTTTTACATAAAGGTAAATAGTTTTCTGACCTGTGTGCAGGATGTTATGTGAGCTGAAAGTCCTTTTAAAACCTCAGCTTAGTGTCACATGATTATAAAGGACATAGAGGAATAGGATTATTGATACATCTAGAGGTACAACCACCTCATAAAGCTAAGGAACCTTAGCAGTGTCTCTGAATTAGAATCTTGAATAAGCTCCAAGAAGGCAGGTGGTAGGATGGTTTAGATAGTTACGTATGATGGTTTAACAAGTAAACTGTGGGGTTCTGAGTTTGATTACCAGCCTTGCTCCTTCTTTCCAGTTGGACAAGAAAAGCAAACTGAATGTTGTTGTCATAGTCCTTCTGATGAGACTATAAACGAAGGCCCCATGTGAAACTGCACACAGAACATGGTGTGTACATGTTAAAAACCTGTTGTGCCTTTCGGATGAGTAGACCGTTTTGTGCCATTAGTAAGAGCTGACATAACTTGAAATACACATATGAGCAGATGTGTTGTGTTTAGACATCCATCTCCAAGACAGGCTGAAGTTACCGATAATTATTATAGGGAATAAACAATAACATATGCAAAAATATCGCCATTGGGTAGAGTGGGGGTTCTATCCAAGGAACAAAATAAAGGGGAAAATGTATTAAACCACATATTTGGTACTCTAAATGCAAGGCTAATCCATTCTTCTGTGTCTCTGTATATCAGACTTTTCCAGCAAACTCTTCAGTGTCAGGCAAGTAATAATGATAGTAGTAATGATACATGGAATTTATACAGCCGTATATTTTGTATAAAAAAAAAACAAAGCGCTAGCATTCGACCTATACAACACACAAGCAATCAACAACAATTTATAGTTTTAGCAAATTCGAATTTACACACACACGAATGCGCACGCGCCACACACACACACACACACACACACACACACACACCACACACACACACACACACACACACACACACACACACACAACACTTACACACACACACGCACGCACGCACGCACGCAAGCGCGCGTGATCGCGCGCACACTTACTTAGGTTATGCACTTTGGCAGGTACTGTACCGCCTTACCGCAGGTAGTGTACCGGTGATAGCCCTGATATGGCCTGTGTGGTCGGCGGGGCTATAAGCACCATCACTGGATTGGATTGGAGGTAGTGTATATGTACCGCCTTTCTCACCCAGACCTCTCTATATGCTCTTCCATTACATCAGACAGATTCTCTCCCTTTCTTCTGATTCTGTTACAATTTCTCTCCCTTTCTTCTGATTCTGTTGCTGCGATCTAAAGACAAGAGAGAGTGTGTGAGGCAGCCTTCATGCAGATGATCAGAACACAGGCTGCTTTTATGCGTGGACACACTCCACATATGCGCAGGGACCAGAGACGACAGACATGCGTGCTTGCATCAATCATGGCTGCGATAAAACGAGCCTTGCTGTGATTGTGATAGCGTGAGTCATTTTTCTTGTTGGATGATTCACTTGAAGATGAATCAGTAAAGGCTATGGCTGAGGACTGACTGTGCTGGCAGCTGCTGGGGAAAAGGAAAATGTACAAGTGTTTTTTTGTAGTGTGTTTTTTTTTTAACAGAGTACAGCAATTACAACACTATCTTTACTATGTCTTATAATGTATTGCGTTTTATATACTGTCGCAATATTTTAGCTGGAAGGGTCTCTCAAACATGAATTTCTAAGTACATTGTTTGTTGTTTTACTCTTGATGTTATTACTGTTGCTTCTGCGGTTGTTTGTTTAGCATTGTTTTATCTGTTTTGATCTGCTTGCACATAGAAATGTAGTTTAAACCACGGTAAAGGCATGCACTTGACAAGTACCTTACACACCAGAAAAGAAGTCGGTGTTTCATATTATGAAAACATTAGGTGAGCTAAAGCAAACTCGGTATGTCAGGAGACCTACCAGTTTTAAATGAAGTCTTCAAAGCATTAGGCAGAACTCTCATTGTCTTTCTTTAATCTCCCAAACAAATCATTACAACACCTGCACCAGACAATTTCCCACCCCCCCCCCCCCCCCCCCTTCCGAAATTCCCTTATCTATCCCTCCTCTGTGTGCCAGAAACCTTCCCCGTGTGAAAATGATTTTCATGGCAAATTACAAGCCAACATAACGTGATGTGTTTTTAAGGAAATTTTCATTACGTTTCTTCCCCATTTCCTAATTATTGCCTTCGGAAAAAGGCTCGTCCTTCTGGAACTGCTCAATCAAGGGCAGATAACGAGTGAAGGACGAGTTTTCTTTTCCTGTTGACTCTGCACGCTTCTCTGTCAGCTTCATTCTCTGCTCTTTTCTTTTCTGCTGCTGGTCTGACCGTGTCATTTTAAAGATGGCTGCAGATGCTGAACGTTGTGGTTGTGTTTTCAGGGTGCTGTTTAACGTTACTGTCGTTGGTAAGAATAGAATAGTGATAATGATAGCAGAAATGATGATGATGATGATGATGATGATGATGATGATGATGATGATGATGATGATGATGATGATTTTAGTTATAGTGGTAATAATAATAACAATAATAATAATAATAATAATAATAACAATAATAATAACAACAATACTAATAATACGTAGAGTAGTAGTAGTAGTAGTAGTAGTAGTAGTAGTAGTAGTAGTAGTAGTAGTAGGTGATGATGATGATGATGATGATGATGATGATGATGATGATGATGATGATGTATGATGATGATAGCAACATTGCAGTCATTGCACAATCATGTGGATAGACATGACAACCAATGCATCAACATAAACCCATGCATCAAATTCATGCACTACCATTTACATTGCATTGATAAGGATAATGAAAAATATTGTGCTATGGTGTCACTGACAAGAGAGCTTGTCAGAGCTGCTTGCTAATATGTCTAATATTCGTTTTCTTGGATAGTTTTTTTTCAACATTATTTTTGCTTTATATTCCTCATAAACCGTGACATCGAATATAGCTGACCAACAGACACACACAGTCCAAATGGCGAAGGGACAGAACGAGACAGAGATAGATGGAGAACAAACAGACACATACAGATAAATGAAAAACAGACAAACAGACTATGCAGAACAAAACACATTCCCACTTCACAGTAAAACAACACACACAAAACAACACCAAACCCTTCTAAAATGATGACAGAAATGAATGAAACTAGAAAAATGGGTTAACCCACCACCACCATGATTACCCCTACACCCCACCCCACCCCACCACCACCATCACCACTACCACCACCACCACTCTGCAACCACCTCTGCTATCACCACCCCTTCTCTCACCTTCCTTCCATATACCCGAAATCTCACCCTCATATCACACATTCAGAGGCTTTTTCCCCAGAGTTTCCCCAAAGCCACAGGCCTCAGTGAAGATTTCCCTTGTGTGGTCAGTTATCAGTCTCCCCCACACAATCTGTCACTGCCACGTCTGTCCCATAGCCCTGTCAACACTGACACAGTCACAGCTATCAGGGCTCCTCAGGGGAGATGGGGGGAGGGGGGAGGAGGGGGGAGGCAGGTTATCCATGATTTATGTTGCAAGGAAAGATCACAGGGCGGGAGTGTTAGGAAATAAACAGTGAGAAGAGTTGTGTGTGTTTTTTTTTATCCCAAGTGAGAATTTGTGGGGGTGTAGGAGATAAACAGCCAGGAAGAACTTTTAACCTAACTGTGAAGTGATGATTAATTCATAGTGTTGATGAAAATCTTCTTTTTTTTTTTAAATGGTGTGTTGTGGTGTCACTGGCAAGAGGTGTTATTAGAAATGTCTACCACTCTGATAAACTATCTGAAAAAAATCAATCTTTTGGCATTTTCTTTTAGTCAAATGATTCATAGGGCTTGTATTTGTTTTGGTTTGTTTAATTGTTTGCTTTCAAATGTCTAGCAGTTCAGTTTTTGATTTTTCCTTTAAATGTGTTTGCTTCCTTCATATTCCTTATGAAAGAGACAGCAAGACAGACCAGCAGACAGAGAAAGTCCAACTGGAGAGAGGACTCAAAGAGACAGAGATAGAAAGAAAAACCAACACAGAGACACATACAGATAAATGAAAAACAACAGACAGACTATGCAGAACAAAACACATTCCACACTTTCACAGCAAAACAACACACACAAAACAACACCAAACCCTTCTAAAATGATGACAGAAATGAATGAAACTAGAAAATGGGTTAACCCACCACCACCATGATTACCCCCACCACCACCCACCACCACTACACCACCACCACACCACCACCACCACCACCACATCTGCAACCACCTCTGCTATCACCACCACTTCTCTCACCTTCCTTCCATATACCGAAATCTCACCCTCATATCACACATTCAGAGGCTTTTCCCCAGAGTTTCCCCAAAGCCACAGGCCTCAGTGAAGATTTCCCTTGTGTGTTCAGTTATCAGTCTCCCCCACACAATCTGTCACTGCCACGTCTGTCTCATAGCCCTGTCAACACTGACACAGTCACAGCTATCAGGGCTCCTCAGGGGAGAAGGGGGGTGGGGGAGGAGGGGGGGGGCAGGTTATCCATGATTTATGTTGAATGAAGATCACAGGCGGAGTAGGATAAACATGGAAGATTGCTTTTTTTTATCCAAGTGGATTTGTGGGGGTAGATTAGAGTTAATAAACAGTGGAGGAATTTAAAATAAAATAGTTTGTGTCATGAAGAGAGGTGTTATTTGTGTTTACCAATAACTTGGTTAAAATAATCTGAAACAAAAATTTCATTTGGTATGTTTTTTTTCGAGAAATAAACCTTGTTAATAAAAATGAAATCATGTCTAAACTGTAATATTTGTCATTTGGTTTTTTATTAGCTTGTTTCATTAGCTAGTATTGGTATTGTTTTTAATTGTTTGTTTCTGTTAACAGTTTTTTTGACTTTTTTTCCTTTAAAACTGCAGCTAATCAGACTTGAAAGACACACAAGCAAATGACAAAAGCAGACAGATGAATGTCAACTGGATAGAGAAAACAACACAGACGAAAAAGAAAACAAAAAGACACATACAGATAAATGAAAAACATACAGACAGACTATGCAGAACAAAACAACATTCACTACAGCAAAACAACACCAAAAACTAACACAATACCTTCTAAAATGAATGACAGAAATAGAAATGTAACCTACACAAATGGTTAACCCACCACCCTACCATCACCCCCCACCACCACCCACTACTCACCACCACCACCACCACCACTCTGCAACCACCTCTGCTATCACCACCCCTTCTCTCACCTTCCTTCCATATACCCGAAATCTCACCCTCATATCACACATTCAGAGGCTTTTTCACCAGAGTTTCCCCAAAGCCACAAGCCTCAGTGAAGATTTCCCTTGTGTGTTCAGTTATCAGTCTCCCCCACACACAATCTGTCACTGCCACGTCTGTCTCATAGCCCTGTCAACACTGACACAGTCACAGCTATCAGGGCTCCTCAGGGGAGAAGGGGAGTGGGGGAGGAGGGGGGGGGGGCAGGGCATCCATGATTTATGTTGCAAGGAAAGATCACAGGGCGGGGGTGTTAGGAATAAACAGTGAGAAGAGTTGTGTTGTTTGTTTTTTTTATCCCAAGTGAGAATTTGTGGGGGTGTAGGAGATAAACAGCCAGGAAGAACTTGAACCTAACTGTGAAGTGATGATTAATTCATAGTGTTGATGAAAATCTTTTTTTTTAAATGGTGTGTTGTGGTGTCACTGGCAAGGAGGTGTTATTAGAAATGTCTACCACTCTGATAAACTGTCTGAAAAAATCATTCTTTTGGCATTTTCTTTTAGTGAAATGATTCTATGGCTTGTATTTGTTTTGGTTTTTTGTTTAATTGTTTGCTATCAATTCAATTGTCCAGTAGTTCATGTTTTGATTTTTTTTCTTTAAATGTGTTTGCTTGCTTCATATTCCTTATGAAAGAGACAGCAAGACAGACCAGCAGACACAGAAAAGTCCAATTGGAGAGAAGACAGAACAGGAAAGAGGAGAACAAACCAACACCAGACACATACAGATAAATGAAAAACATACAGACAGACTATGCAGAACAAAACACATTCACACTTCACAGCAAAAACAACACACACACAAAACAACACCAAACCCTTCTAAAATGATGACAGAAATGAATGAAACTAGAAAATGGGTTAACCACCACCAACCACCATCACCACCACCACCACACCACCAACCCACCACACCACACCCTCTGCAACCACCTCTGCTATCACCACCCCTTCTCTCACCTTCCTCCATATACCCGAAATCTCACCCTCATATCACACATTCAGAGGCTTTTTCCCCAGAGTTTCCCCAAAGCCACTGGCTTCAGTGAAGATTTCCCTTGTGTGGTTCAGTTATCAGTCTCCCCCACACAATCTGTCACTGCCACGTCTGTCTCATAGCCCTGTCAACACTGACACAGTCACAGCTATCAGGGCTTCACAGGGGGGATGGGGGGAGGGGGGTGGGGGGCAGGGCATCCATGATTTATGATGCAAGGAAAGATCACAGGGTGATGATGTTAGGAATAAACAGTGAGAAGAGTTTTTTTTTATTTTTTATCCCAAGTGGATTTTGTGGGGGTGTAGGAGATAAACAGCGAGGAAGAACTTTAACCAAACTGTGAAGTGATGATTAATTCATAGTGTTGATGAAAATCTTTTTTTTTAAATGTTGTGTTGTGGTGTCACTGGCAAGAGGTGTGTTATTAGAAATGTCTACCACTCTGATAAATATCTCTGAATTTTTTTTTTCCTTTGGCATGTTTTTTTTCAGAATAGCTTTCTTTCTTTTTTTTGGAATAAATAGTTCCTAGGGCTTGTATTTTTGTTTGTTTGTTTAATTACTCGCTTTCAACTCTCTAATCTTGATTTTTTTTGAAAGTTTTTTTTTTCCGGAAGCATTTGTTTCTGCACTGTATATTCCTTATGGAAGAGACAGCCAGACAGACAGACAGCCACAAACACAGAGATTCCAAGTGGGGAACAGACAGAAGAGACAGAGATAGAGGAGAACAAAGACACATACACATATAAACAAAGGAAACATAGACACAAACTCGGCAGAACAAACTCATATATATATATATTGTCACAATCACAACAATATATATATATATATATAATTATATATATATATATTGTGTATAGATAGATAGATAGATAGATAATAGATGATAATGATAATAATAGATAGATAGATGATAGTAGATAATAGATAGATAGATAGTAGATAGAAGATCGACGATCGATCGATCGTCAGACAGACAGACCAGATTGATAGTAGATAAGGTAAGTAGGTAGGTAAGGTAAGGTAGGAACGGGAAAGTGTCCGTAACCCTTGTCCGTCGTAGGAGCGAGGCTTCAGAACCTCACTCTCTAGAGGCCAGCAGTGAGCGGCCCATCTCCTTCCCTCGTGTTACCCTTCCCTGACCCTAAAGGGCAGGTACCCATTAAGTTGGGTGAACTGAGGAACTGTACTGAGCCAAGCGTGCAAATGGTCACCCATCCAATCGGCACCCGCTCCACGCTGCTTAACTTGGCTGGGGAAAGCAAGCGCTCTGAGCACTGAGCTATCCCGACCCCATGTATAATTATATATATATATATATATATATATATATATATATATATATATATATATATATATATATATATATATATATATATATATATATATATCCATGCTGCATCCATGATTTATGAGGAAGGAGGGAGCATCAGGGTAGGGATATTACCCCCCAAAAAAGTGAGAACAATTTTTATCTGAAGTGACAATTGTGGGGGTATTAGAAATAAATGATAGGGAAGATTCTTTTCAACTGCAGTGTGAAGTGTGGGGGTGTTTAATGGCAGGGAAGATTTTTTTAGTGAACGTAATATGTTTGGGCGTCAGAAATAGCAGTGTGAAAGAATGATCTCACTGAAGTGGTAAAGTGTTGAAGCGTTAGAGAAAAATGAAGTAAGCAAGAATTTTTAATGGAGTTGTTGATGTAATCAAATTATTAATAAAATTAATGAAAGTTGTTCAGCTGTCATAGGATAAGAAAGGTAACTGGAAAGGCATGAGAGACTTTTAAAGAAGTGTTTGTACAAATTGTTTTAATCAGCAATTTGTGAGATATAGGCTTTTTGATGAAACAACATTTCCTGTAATGATGATATGGCTTGTGGAAGGTGTCCATCTTCTCAAATATTTGGCTTAGAATTTTTCTTTGTTTTGCTCGCTGGTATGTTAGTTTGTTTTCATTTTGCCACATGAAGAGGCTACAGAATGGCCAAACCTAAAGGCACATCCCGTGTATTCTTGTCATCATTGTTACTGATTTTAGTCTTTGATGTTCTTGTCATGAAGAAAAACAAAGCAAGATCTTCATGAAAACAAGAGGGAAAAATCTTAAAAGCTTTGGTTTGAAGTAATGGTGCATAAAAGCTGCAAACATATTAAAGAAAAACACGCTTTAACCCATGAATATTCCTTAATTATGCCATTCCTCATTGTCCTCTAGTGCCACGCTGTGACAGGCCCTGCAACGGCACTGGGACCGTTCGTATTGGCAATTGCCTTTCCGATGGACTAGTTGGTATTCTTCTACACTACAAACAGATAAAAACGATTAATTTTACAGACATTCGATGACTGTAGATATGTGATATTAACTGAATCAGTCCTTGTAGCTATCGCCTTGGCACACTAAACCAAAGCATGAAACTCATCTGGATAATAAAGCAAAAATGTACCTCTGATATAATGAATCAGGAGGCATCCATCTGAGACTTCATTGTACTCTAGGTTCTAGAGCGCAAAGCCTGGGTAAGTAGGTATCAGACACCTCTCTCCACGTCGTTGAAATGGTCCATCGGAAAGACAATCGCCGATACGTATGGTTCCAGTGTCGTTCTAGGAGCCGCCAGATCGTTGCCATAATTATACATCCCCGAACCGCCCTGGGACTCCAACTCCCGGAATTTTCCTGAAGGATGGTGTCTAATCATGACACCTGCGTGCATGCTGGTTTTGTTGTTTTTGTTGTTGTGTTTGTTGTTGTTGTTGTTGTTGTATTAATCCTCTCATACCGTACACGATGGACTGCTCTTCCGAAAGACAAAACATGTTTTTAACGTGTGCGCAATAATGTCCTGCGTGCGTTTTCACACGGGGCCTCAGTTTATAGTCTCATAGGAATGAATGACATGAATGTCTGAATAGGGTGGAGAGACAAAAGGCATAAAAAGTCTGGAAAATTCTACTAGCAGCCTACGTCCTTCTGACCCCAGTAGTCTCCAAGGGAAAACACCAGTCTCAGCTTCCTGTATCCACAGCCTCAAGTCTGGCGCAGTGCACACTGCTAAAGAGAGGGGAAGGGGGCAGAAAGGAGGCATGAGAAATGTATACCAGTACTCGGTAAATCTGTCAGGTTCTGAATGCCAGTACTGAAATACCCCCAAAGAGGACAATTGAATAGTCAACGTAGATCCGGCTTTTTGGTTATACAGCATTCCGTGTTTCACTATTGCTTTTGTTTTTTATCTTACGCATTCAAATGCTTGAGATTGCTGGTAAGACTGAGAAATTTGATCAGTGATATGCAAAAGAATGTTTTTGTTTGATGGTTTGACATTTATAGATATAGATAGGAACTTTTTGTAACGTTGCTGTAAATAAGCAAAAACGGTTTATATGACAAACAATGCCGACAAAAGTACATGACTATTCACATACCACTGAATGCCATTTTTTTCAACAATTTTTAATGTCCTTTATATCAAGATATATGATTCCATGAAAGTCTTGACAGATTTCTACGCATTTTCAACCAACACAAGAAACCTCTTTATAAAGACATGACTGTTTCTGGAAAAGATAGCTCTACCATTTAATGCAAGTTATAATATTTTTTTCTTAAACAACAACAAAAAATAAAGTGCGCTTCTTTCCTGTCTGCAACTGTCTTTGTCTCCCTATATAAATCTGTACAAGATGAGTGGAAGAAACAGAGACAGACAGACAGACAGACAGACAGACAGACATAACAAGACCGATAGGTAAATACTGATACCTAAAAAAAAAAAACGTCTCGAATGAGATGAAGCGTGCATTTGCTTATGCATCTAGAGAATTAATTCTTTTTGTCATAATTAATGTATAAACAGAAAAAGATTGAAAAATGATGGCAACCGGTGGGACATTAGTTACCATAATACCTGCCGTAAAGACTGGGTACTATTTCCTGCTCCATTGGTCTGGAATTCATCTCTCAGTGGGTCATGGAACTGTGCCTGATATTCTTGAAGGAAAATTACCAGGTAGAAGAAGTGGATTTGAGGAGAGAAGGGTGGGAGTGCAGACAGAGAGGGAAGATGGTGACAGGAAGGGGCGGGATAGACTGGTGGTCAGAGTGATGCGCTCGTTATCTGTTGATCCGGGTTCGAATCTCGTTCAAGAGGATTTTTTCCTCTGGAGTTGACATCAATGCCAACTCCACTCTCCCCAAAAGTCCTTCGATGAACTATAAGCCGAGGTCCTGTTTGTGAACGCACGCAGAATATCTTAGCACACGTTAAAACCTGCTCCACTTCTTGGAAGAGTAGGTCAGTGTGTGCCAGTGTAAGGATGACAACATTTACACAACTGCGTACACACAGGGAGTGGATGTAAAAAAAAAAAAAAAAACAACACAGAATCTTGTTCCAATATCCTTTAAAAAAAAAAAATAATAAAAGTTCTCAATATTTTAGAGAACGAAAAAAAAATCTTCTAAGCGGGACTGTAATGTTTACTTCAATGCAGAAACGAGACAATGCACGCAGTCAGAGCCAACTTCAACGAGAGATTGACAGTCTGTCTAACATAATGAGGGACGCAAAATTAAAAAGGGAGGCGACTATTCCGATCCAAGAGCACTGCCGCTTCCGTCCCCTGTCAGCACTGACTGGCATGCCTGCTCTCCCCTGACAGTGTGACGCTGCTGTAACTGACGTTATCAGTGCGACTGGAAGGAAGGGCGGACATGACAGGCTGTGAACTGATGGACTGAATAAGACTTATGGGTCATTCTTCTATATCAGGGGGACGGGATAGCCTAGTGGTCAGAACATTACGCTCGCAATTTGACGACCCGAGTTCGATTCCGTTCGAGGGGATTTTTCTCCTGGAGTTAACATCAGTGCTGACTCCACTTACCCCATAAAGTCTTTCGGATGAGACTATAAACCGAGGCCCCGTGTGTGAACGCCGCAGAACATCTTGCGCACACGTTAAATCCTGTTCCGCTTTTCGTAAGAGTAGGCCATGTGTGCCGGTGGGAACAGATGACATTTATAAAAACTGCATACACACGAGGACTAGAGTAAAAAAGCACAAGGATGCTTATCCCATTATCCTCGATATAAAGGAAAAAATAAAAACTAAAACAAAAATAAAAAAAAATAATCAGTTTGGCTGCACTGGCTGTGGCAATGATGAATAATCTCTATCAGATCATAATATGACATGTGAACGCTCCATCACTAAATGTGTACCTGACCTGCTTTGCACTGGAACCATTTTAGACAAGTAGGGGTCAGGTTGTTCATTTTGCGATGTTATTGATCATAAAACTGTAGCTATTCTTCTATCTTGTACTGAAGTATCAAGGTGTAGTTTTCTTTCGTTTTGTTTTCAAAATATGGTTGTTGTTGTTTTTAATCTTCGTTCTGACCACCTAGTATAATGTAAAACTTGTCAACTTTTCATTTTGTCACTTCCTGTAATCTATGAATTCAGTTGCAATAACTTTTCATAAAACTGCCTGATTTTCAATCTGTTCTTTGTGTGTGTATAGAAATAGCCTTTTTTATGCAGATAACCTACATGTCAACAACTAAAAATTGATCTCCAGAAAAAAAAAATCAAATCGACTTATTGTGTAGTGGAGCATCACATTATGTTAAATGTGATTTTGATTACTGTTTCTTTTTACAGTTTTGTTAACCCAACTGTTCAGTGTAAACTTTTTAGAATGTTTGGCAGCTTATTTTAGTGAAATCATAGCCTGCTACATAGAAAATATTTTTTGAAATATTTTATTGTGGTACAACATTATTTCTTTTCTTTTTTTTTGGAGGTGGTTGCAGCCAAAGAGCTTTGGGTACCTTAGTTGATAGTTCCATTCCAACACCATTTATGCAGAAACGATAGTAGTAGGCACTCGTCAGTCTCGAAGACTATGGAGTTGCGCTCTAGTCTTTAGAGCGTAAAGCCTGGTTAAGTAAGTATGGAGGGCAAACTGTTACCCATGCTGTAGACTCCGCCCCCCCCCCCCCCCCTCCACACCACTGGAATGGCCCATTGGAAAGGCAATGACCGATACGAATGGTTCCAGTACCGTTGCAGGAGCCACCAGAATGTTGCCATATACAGCCCCGAGCCACCCTGGGACTCCAACTCCCCGATTTTTCCTCAGGAATGGTGTCTAACACGACACTTGTGTGCAGGTTTTTTTTTTAATGTTGTCATCCACACACAATCGCCTGCTCTTCCGAAAGGCGGAACGAGGTTTTAACATGTGTGCAGGATGTTCTGCGTGGTTCGCACACGGGCCTCGGTTTATAGTCTCATCTGAATGAGAAAAGATACATATTAAAAATATAATACGGAAAAGATTACCCATTTTCAGAGCAGAGTGCCAAATTTAGTTTGTTGCTTTCAATCTGCTTTCTTTAGCTCATCAATCTTGAACTTTCATTTAAGTAGGTAAAACAGATATTTTAAATTTAAAACTACCTCTTTACTTTACAAAATACCTTATGGTTATCATCACACAGTACATAATTATGCTGCATGCTATGTGTTTTTTTTAGTATGCCATTTCTAAACCTGTATTCACTACATCTTAAACATTCAAACGATCTGCTTCTTTTTTCAGTACATCAAGAAATCCATTTAACTATTGCTTTAGTTACAGAAAAAAATCGTTTTACATCTATAGGAAAGGGTAAGCTACTGACAAGATAAAAAAAGAGACGTTACTTTCACTCTAAGATGAACTTTTTCATTGTCAGTAAAATTTGATAAAAATAATAAAGAGTATCTGCATTGCATGGAAGGTAAACAAAAAAGAGGTAAAGGTTTCCCATCACCTGTGTGGTCATAGGGGAGCAAGATGTCAGATACCTCACTTCTCCAGGGGCCAGCATGTTGAGGGCGGCGCCCCTCTCATCTCCCTCGCTGCTTTTACCTTCCCTGACCCTAAAGAGGGCAGGTACCCATTTACAGCTGGGTGAAATGGGGGGAACTGTATTAAAGCAAAGGCGCGTAAAAGGCCACCCATCCAACTGGTAACCAGCCACGCTCGATGCTGCTGAACTTGGAGAAAGCGAGTGCTCTGACCACTGAACTACCCCGTCTCTTCAATAAAACCAGATACAAATAAAGAGTGTCTGTATTGCACGGACCCCGTCATAAATCTGCTGCCAGAGGACATAGGGACTGCACTACTGGCTTGGAAATCACTTTACACGAGGCCATAGACCTCGAGCTGATTCGATTTACGTGACACTGGGTCAGGTACAGTTACTTCTTTCTGAGGAGAGTGGGAGGAGACAGGTACTATCTTTGGTCAATAGGCAGGGCATCTGTGCACTGTCATCGCCTGTCTGTCTGTCTGTCTGTCTGTCTGTCTGTCTGTCTGTCTTCTGTTTCTCCATCTCTGTCTTTCTCTCTCTGTCACTCACTCTCTCTTTATCTTACTATCTCTGTCTCTGTATCTCTCGTCTCTCCCTCTGTCTATACCTGTCTCTCTCTGTCTCTCTCTGTCTCTCTCTGTCTCTGTCTGTCTGTCTGTCTGTCTGTCTGTCTGTCTGTCTGTCTGTCTCTCTCTCTTCTCTCTCTCTCTCTCTCTCTCCTCTCCTCTCTCTCTCTCTCTCTCTCTCTCTCTCTCTCTCTCTCTCTCTCTCTCTCTCCTCTGATAGTATGGCGCTGCTGTCATTTATACTTGGTATGGTTCCTTACTTTGGGTATTTGGATCATTATAATTGTTGTTGTGTAGTTGAAGCTATTTTTTATCTTGATGTTATCCCTGAAAAGGGCGGGGACTGGATGTAAAAAAGCACACGAGTGCTTCTCTATTATCCTCGAATAAAAGAATTTGCCTTGCCTTGCCTTGCCTTGCCTTGCCTTGCCTCTCCTTGCCTTGCCTCTCTCTCTCTCTCTCTCCTCTCTCTCTCTCTCTCTCTCCTCTCCTCTCTCTCTCTCTCTCTCTCTCTCTCTCTCTCTCTCCTCTCTCTCTCTCTCTCCTCTCTCTCTCTCTCTCTCTCTCTCTCCTCATTCCTTTACCGCCTCTTATCATGTCTACGTAGCTGTTATCGTATTAGCTGTCTTTTTTTAAAAAAAAAGTAACTGTCAGACAGCTTTACAATTGATCCTGCAATACGATGTTGCTACAGATCATACTATCTGTTTAGCTTCCTGCAGTGGAGAATATCAAACCGGAGAGGCAATCATTTCAATCTGTGTGGATTATCTCCGCTCTTAGTGAGCCTGCTCTGCCTTTGATAGTATGGCGCTGCTGCCACTGACGTTATCAATCAAACCGAAAGTCATGGAGTGATGGGGGTCAGACAGAAATGAATTGTGGGTATGTTTATACTTCACTTTTTGGGTGATGATGAAGGTTGCTGAGGTGGTTATCAAAAGTTGTCTTTTACAGTGTAAATATAGTGCTCCAAATAGGAGGCGTGTTGCTCCTGACTTAAGAACTCCTGGTGACCGTCTACGAAACAGATAACATTTACAAAACTGCATACACACGGAGACTGGATGTAAAAAAGCACGAGTGTTTATCCTATTATCCTTGATATAAAAGAATAAAATAAATAAATAAAATAAAACTTCAGCTTGGGTGTTAAGTTCAGAGTGTTCAATCATGGTCGGTTTTCTCCCTTTTTTTCTTTTTTTTTATAAAAAAGATAAACGATGAACAACGTTGACAATCTTAACCATGGGAGTAGCTGGCATATCGGGACGATAATATGCATGACATGATAATAGTTGAATCTTCTTTCAAACTCTATCTGTTAGAAATTAACGTTTTCCCGTGTCAATATTTATCATGCAGAAAATGGAGTCATATTTACTAATATCTATGTATTTCTATATGCTTTTCCTAAAAATAAAAAAAAAAAACAACAACAAAGAGACCCTTTACCTTTCCATATAACAAGAGGGGTTCATGCACTGGTAGAATACCGTCATAAATCTGCCACTAGGCAATGGCCTGGCTAGCTGCACCAGTGAGTTTTAAATGGTTTTACCAGCACATTGTAAACATCATTCTGCCTGATTCATTTGCTGCCAAGTCGGGTGTATTTTCTTTTTAATTTCTATCGTGTAACTGTAGGGGGAAGGAGATAGTGCTATAAAATGGTATTATTGTGGTAAATGTGTCAGGGTGTCACTACAGTGTGTTTATGTGTGTGTACGTATGTGTGTGAATGTGTTTGTTTATGTGTTTTTTTTTGCTCGCGCGTGTGTGTGTGTTTTTGTGTTATGTGTGTGCATTATGTGTAATTGTGTTTTGTGTCTTTGTGTGTTTGAGTCTCTCTCTCTCTCTCTCTCTCTCCTCTCTCTCCTCTCTCTCTCTCTCTCTCTCTCTCTCTCTCTCTCTCTCTCTCTCTCTCTCTCTCTCTCTCTCTCTCTCTCTCTCTCTCTCTCTCTCTCTCTCTCCTCTCTCTCTCTCTCTCTCTCTCTCTCTCCTCCTCTTCAGTCCTTTGATGAGACTTTAAAAGAGCCCCTGATGCGAACGCATTCAAAACATCTTGGCACACGTTAAATCCTGTTCCGTTTTTCGTAAGAGTAGGCCTTTGTGTGCCGGTAGGAACAGATGACAAGATTTACAAAACTGCATACACACGGGGACTGGATAAAAAAAAAACACACATGAATGCTTATTCCATTATCCTCGATTAAAAAACCAACACCGCACTTGATCTCTCTCTCTCTCTTCTTCTCTCTCTCTCTCTCTCTACCATCTCTCTCTCATTCCTCTCTCAGATCCTCATCATCTCTCTCTTTCTCTCTCTCTCTTCTCTCTCTCTCTCTCTCTCTCTT
>CM060337.1:15454194-15456694 GCA_030674155.1 Stramonita haemastoma | reverse complement strand
CAATATTTCCAAACTGCATACACACGGGGGCTGGATGGAAAAAAAAAGCACATGAGTGCTTATTCCATTATCCTCGATAGAAAAGAATAGAATAGAAATATAGATATATAATATAGATAGAAATATAAATATAGTCTTTAAAATCAGTGCCCGTGCTTTCAGTACTATGAATACACTAACTGACTAGATTCAGTGTCAGATTCAGAATATGTATTGCCATTTTAGTCCTGTAGACCTATTTAAAACAGCAAAACAAACATCAGTTTTGATTATCTTTCCGCCCAAAATGATATTCAATAAAGAAAACATGTTGTATTCTACTTTTCTTTTTCTCTGTATTCAATTACAACAAAAATTCACATATCTAAATGATATTTGCTCGATAGCTATCAACAATGATTATGTTGCTTAATTTATCTAAGTCATGTACTACGATTTTTTGTCTCTGGCATTAATACTTTAGTAACAAATTATTTCTCATTTAAACATTAAAAACACATTCATCGCGCAAATGAAATTCATCGTCTATTTTGCTGCAGTATTTGCATTTCATGTCCTCTCTGGGCATATATTGGTACCTCCCGTTCTCTATATTTAAACTATGACAGCTTATGTAAAATTTAAGCTTAATAAAAGCCAATGTACGAATAAAATACATCCTTTCTCTCTGTGTATCTCTCTGTGTCTCTCCTTGCCTTGCCTTGCCTTGCAACTGTCTCTCTGTCTCTGTATGTCTGTCTGTCTGTCTCTCTTTCTCCTCTCTCTCTCTCGTTCTGTGTCTGTGTCTTCTCCTCCTGCTCCGTCTCTCTCTCTCTCTCTCTTCTCTCTCTCTCCTCTTCTCTCTCTCCTCTCTCTCTCTCTCTCTCTCTCTCTCTCTCTCTCTCTCTCTCTCTCCTTCTCTCTCTCTCTCTCTCTCACTCTCTCTCATCTCTCTCTCTCTCTTCATCTCTCTCTTTCAAACCCAGAAAAGTTCAAATCGAATGCTCTTTGCTACAACTCGGAGCCCGTCATGAATGGCAACAGGAACAACAAGACAAAGTTCGACAAGCATATTCTTCAGAGAGTTATTTTCATCTTCTTCTTCTCTCTCTGCTCTGTCTGTCTGTCTGTCTGTCTGTCTTCTGTCTGTCTGTCTGTCTGTCTGTCTGTCTGTCTGTCTGTCTGTCTGTCTGTCTCTCTCTCTCTCTCTCTCTCTCTCCTCCTCTCCTCTTCTCTCCCTCTCTCTCTCTCTCTCTCTCTCTCTCTTTGTTTCTCTTTCTCTCTTCTTCCTGTCCTCTCTCTTCCTCTCTCTTCTTCTCTTCTCTTCTCTGTCTCTCTCTCTCTCTTTGCTCTCTTCTCTGTTTCTCTCCTGTCTCTCTCTGCTCTCTCTCTGTCTCTCTCTCTCTCTCCTCTCTCCTCCTCTCTCTTCTCGTCTTCTATCTCTCTCCTCTCTCCCTCTCTCTCTCTCTCTGTCTCTTCGTCTCTCTGTCTCTGTCTCTCTCTCCTCCCTCTCTCTCCTCTCTCTCTCTCTCTCTCTCTCTCTCCCCCTCTCTCTTCCTCTCTCTCTCTCTCCTCTCCTCTCTCTCTCTCCTCTCTCTCTCTCCTCTCCTCTCTCCCTCTCTCTCCTCTCTCTCTCTCTCCCTCTCTCTCTCCCTCCTCTTAACCTTTCTCCACTTTAGTGCTCGTGGAAAGCACAAGTACCACAGAACCAACGATTTCCAATGCTTTGAAAACATTCACAACTTTGCCACTGCTTTTCTGTGTGTGTGTGTGTGTGTGTGTGTGTGTGTGTGTGTGTGTGTGTGTGTGGTGTGTGTGTGTGTGTGTGTGTGTGTGTGTGTGTTTGTGTGTGTGGTGTGTGTCGTGTGTGTGTGTGTGTGTGTGTGTGTGTGTGCGTGCGCGTGTTGTGCGTGTGTTTGTTGTGTGTGTGTGTGTGTGTGTGTGTGGTGTGTGTTGTGTGTGTTGTGTGTGTGTGTGTGTGTGTGTGTGTGTGGTGTGTGTGTGTGTGTGTGTGTGTGTGTTTGGTGTGGGGAGCTGGGTTTGGGGGGGAGCTGTGTAATATTTTGAGTGTGTGTTCTTTTCTTTTCTTTTATTCTTTTATATCGAGGATAATGGGATAAGCACTCTTGTGCTTTTTTTTTTACATCCAATCCCCGTGTGTATGCAGTTTTGTATATTTATGTCATCTGTTCCCACCGGCACACGATGGCCTACTCTTACGAAAAGCGGAACAGGATTTTATCGTGTGCGCAAGATGTTCTGCATGAGTTCGCACACGGGGCTTCGGTTTTAAGTCTCATCCGAAGGACTTTTGGGGAGAGTGGAGTCAGCACTGATGTTATCTCCAGGAGAAAAATCTCCTCGATCGGACTCAAACCTGGGTCTTCAAATTGCCGGCGCAATGTTCTGACCACTAGGCTATCCGTGCCCCCCCCCCCCCCCCCTGTGTGTGTGTGTGTGTGTGTGTGTGTGTGTGTGTGTGTGTGTGTGTGTGTGTGTGTATGTGTGTGTGTGTGCTTGT
>CM060337.1:15439194-15449194 GCA_030674155.1 Stramonita haemastoma | reverse complement strand
AAAATAGCCCTCAAGTGGAGAGAGAAAACAAAGACAGAATATCGTCCATACGGGCGTGCACGCTTACAGACACAAACAGACAGACAGACAGACTAACAAACAGACACACACACAATTATGAACGATCTGTCTGTCTGTCTGTCTGTCTGTCTTTCTGTCTGTCTGTCTGTCTGTCTGTCTGTCTGTCTGTCTGTCTGTCTGTCTGTCTGTCTGTCTGTCTGTCTGTCTTGTTTCTCTCTCTCTCTCTCTCTTCTCTCTCCTCTCTCTCTCTCTCTCTCTTCTCAACGCACATGTTTATCAGGAGAGAGAGGAGAGAGAGGAGAGATGAGAGAGAGGAGGGGAGAGAGGGGAGAGAGAGAGAGAGAGACAGAGACAGAGACAGAGACAGAGACAGAGAGAGAGAAAAAGATTGAGAGACAGAGACAGAGAGACAGAGAGACAGAGACAGAGAGAGGAAATCAAACATAACACATTCAAGATTTCTTTTTTAAAGATAAAGAAGCAGTTTAAAAAAAAAAAGTCAACAACAAAAAACTACCGAGAGGAGAATTAATTATTTCTCCTTGCTTTCATTCAGGAAGCGGATTCTTTGAAGCGAAAAAAAAATTGAAGACTAGATTTTTTCCGATGTTTCTCATGCTAGCTCTGTCATCAGACTCCCTTCTTACACTGTGCTACAGGCTACATTTTTCTCATAAATTTGTCGCGTTAATGTATCGGACTTTTCTTTCTTTTCCTTGCTAGTTTAGGGCCTGTTTTTTAATTAGAAATGTTGCCTTTTTTGTTTAAGTTTTTTTTGTCGTTGTGTATGCTTGTAGAGAGGGGGGTTTTTTTAATTTCTGTTTGTTTCTTCTTTATTCAGGTGAAAAGTAATAGCACTTTTTCTTGGGAGGTGTCATTTTTTAAGGGGGGGGGGTGGTGGGGGGAAAGTGATGACAAAGTTTGTGGTGTGTGGTGTGTGTGTGGTGTGTGTGGTGTGTGTGGGTGTGAGAGAGAGAGAGAGAGAGAGAGGAGAGAGAGAAGAGAGAGAGAGAGAGAGAGAGAGAGAGAGGGGAGAAAAGATGAGAGAGAGACTGTGTCTCTGTGTGTGTGGGTGTGTGTGTTGCTGTTGTTTTGAAGATATTAACAAAAGAATATTTTATATATTATGCTTATTTATATATTATAGGCTAGTTAAGTGTCTCCTTTCTTCTCAAAACCCAAACACACACACACAAACAACACACACAACACCAAAACACACACAAAAAGCAAGAAGCAATAAAAAACAAAGGAACGTATGAATGGGACCTCTAATTCTTATAATTATTATCTAATTTTAAAAATTATAACACATTATTCATAAACCCACTTTGCTTAAGTGTACGACAGCAATGTTTCATGTTAGCTCTCTCATGAGTGACAAACTTAGAAAGAAGAAAACATCCATACACACCCATTTGCTATAGATACCTGGACGTACAGGGCATTGTTTTCTGTCCACATTATCTCCTTCTCTTTTACCCAGAGCGAAAAAGTATCATTAGGTCTAACGCACGATGTCGATATGAGCTTTTATTTATAGACAAATTAATCCAATGTGCCCGTCTTTCGTCCATTTAATGCATAAAGGAATTATCGTTTTCAGGAACATTTTTGGAAGGTAGGGTGAGAGCGGTGAAGAGAATTAGTCTTAGACTTATCCTCAAAATCGAAGTATGAATTAAGATTAATGAAATTGTAAATACAAAAAAGCTGAAACAAATTAAAGCAAGGCAAGACAGACTGGAGGAAGTATAAAAGGAGAAAAGAAGCTCTCTACCATTGTTTATAGTTTTGTTATAATTATGTGCTTGTAATTAGAACGTTTAGTTGCTCGTTTGTTCGTTTGTGTGTATCTTTCTTTGTTGGTTGTTTGCCGCAATTTTGCGACTCGAGAGAAAAACAACAACAAAAAAAAACAAAGATATTTTTCCTGTTTCCATTCTCTAACGCCTTCAACATTGTGAAGTTCTGTGGACTTCAGGGTGCATGCTGGGTATGTTTGTGCCTCCACAATCCACCGAACGCTGACTTGAGTGACGGAATTTTTAACGTGCATATTTGATCTTCCGCTGGACAGTCCAACACTCATTCGGAAGGCGGAGGACAGGGCTGGATGGCGACGGCTGGCTGCAGAATCGTCTCTCATGTCTCCTCCACGACCATCCCGGTCATGAGAAAGAAGAAGAAGAAGCTAGTGTATACACACGAAGAGAATTGAGACACTAGTAGGTCTGCACTTGAAGCGGACCTGGAAGATAAAAAAAAATATCCCATCCCTTATTTACCAGACGCCGCGGATGTTCGAACCCACGACTTTATGACTCATGGTATTGAAGTCAAAACGTCTCAACTGTGGCTAAGGCGTCCATCGAATTTGTAAAAGGAAAGCAAAATTAAAGGGTATCAGTATGGCGTCTCTTTTGGGCTCTTCCAAGCAGAAAATTGGACATCCTTGCATGATACAGAAATGACATAAAGTTGATATTGTTTATTTTCCTTATAGTCAGGGCCTGTCACTTGTTTTCATGTTGTTGTTTTTTTTCTCTCTCTCAAACACGATTAGATTTCTCGGTAAGAAGAAGAAAAAGAAGGGTATTTATTCGTGTGTGTGTGTGTGTGTGTGTGTGTGTGTGTGTGTGTGTGTGTGTGTGTGTGGTGTGTGTGTGTGTGTGTGTGTGTGTGTGTGTGTGCGTGCGTGCGTGTGTGTGTGTGTTCGCAAGAGAGAGAGAGAGAGAAGAGAGAGAGAGAGAGAGAGTGTGTGTGTGTGTGTGTGTGTGTGTGTGTGTGTGTGTGTGTGTGTGTGTGTGTGTGTGTGTTTGCAAATGTGTGTGTGTGTGTGTGTGTGTGTGTGTGTGTGTGTGGTGTGTGTGTGTGTGTGTGTGTGTGTGTGTTTGCAATAGTGTGTGTGTGTGTGTGTGTGTGTGTGTGTGTGTGTGTGTGTGTGTGTGTGTGTGTGTGTGTGTGTGTGTGTGTGTGTGTGTGAAAGCTAGAACTGCCTTAACAATAATAGTCACGTAGCGCTACTCTTGTGGCGAAGCGCTCTTCCCTCTTAGTGTAAATGTAAAAAGTTGACCGACATTGATAAGCGCAGAACGAGATTTAGATCCACCGGTCATTCAGACAGAAACACACAACAATCTGAAGGCGACAGTTCTCCAACGCAAGGTATTAGTTTGTTTTGTTGGGTTTGGGCTTTTTTAAAAGATTTTTATACCACTTTATGTCACAGCAGATCTCTCTGCGTCATATTTGGGCTGCTCTCCCCGGGGAGAGAGCGTGCCACAAGTTCAGCGCCTACCCATCTTTCTTCTTTTTCCTGTCTGCAACTGTATTTGTTTCTCTATCAGAGTGGTTTTTTTCTACAAAATTTTGCCAGGGACAACCCCCTTGTTGCCATGGGTTCTTTTACGTGGGCCAAATAATGACGTGTAACACATGGGACCGCGGTTTATCGTCTCATCCGAAAGACTAGCGCCCAGACCCCCACTCAAAGTCTAATGGATGGGGGGAAGATTTTGGGCCCAAACGTGTTGAGACTTGAGAGCAGATGGAAAAGAAGCAGACCACACAGGCTTACATCCTACATTGCTAGCATCGCTGAGAAGAGGCTAGTGGGTTTTGCTCGGTTGGGTTTTTATTTTTTATTATTTTTTTTATTATTATTATTTTTTTAATTTAATTGTTTTTTTGGGGGAGGGGGGCTCTGTTTGCTCCTTTTCGATGAGAGAGATGGTAAACTGGTGACATTATGTGGAGCTCCAACCGTCGATAGCAGCAGCGATGTAGGCCTGTAGGCCTGTAGCATGTATAGTTCTATGTAACATCTGTATCCTAAATTGCATTTTTGTCACGGTTTTCTTTTGTTTTTTTGTTGTTGTTTTTTTGCTGTTAGTCAACTGCTGTGGGTTGGAACTGTATTGGGTTAGAGGCCTGAAAAGATGAGGAAAGAGGAGGAGAATGAAGTCAATACAGATCTATCACTGGCTTAGTCTGCCGAAATTCCCGGCAAATGATAAATTTATTTGTACTTAGGGTTAATGAAAATGCCTGCAAGCATCACAGCCTACACCATTTAGGCCTATATGAAAATGCCTGCAAGCATCACAGCCTACACCATTTAGGCCTATATGAAAATGCCTGCAGGCATTACAGCCTACACCATTTAGGCCTATATGAAAATGCCTGCAGGCATTACAGCCTACACCATTTAGACCTATATGAAAATGCCTGCAGGCATTACAGCCTACACCATTTAGGCCTATATGAAAATGCCTGCAGGCATTACAGCCTACACCATTTAGGCCTATATGAAAATGCCTGCAAGCATTACATCCTACACCATTTAGGCCTATATGAAAATGCCTGCAGGCATTACAGCCTACACCATTTTAGGCCTATATGAAAATGCCTGCAGGCATTACAGCCTACACCATTTAGGCCTTTATGAAAATGCCTGCAGGCATTACAGCCTACACCATTTAGACCTATATGAAAATGCCTGCAGGCATTACAGCCTACACCATTTAGGCCTATATGAAAATGCCTGCAGGCATTACAGCCTACACCATTTAGACCTATATGAAAATGCCTGCAGGCATTACAGCCTACACCATTTAGGCCTATATGAAAATGCCTGCAGGCATTACAGCCTACACCATTTAGACCTATATGAAAATGCCTGCAGGCATTACAGCCTACACCATTTAGGCCTATATGAAAATGCCTGCAGGCATTACAGCCTACACCATTTAGGCCTATATGAAAATGCCTGCAGGCATTACAGCCTACACCATTTAGGCCTATATGAAAATGCCTGCAGGCATTACAGCCTACACCATTTAGGCCTATATGAAAATGCCTGCAGGCATTACAGCCTACACCATTTAGGCCTATATGAAAATGCCTGCAGGCATTACAGCCTACACCATTTAGACCTACACAAGACGTTCCCAGTGTTTCAATAAAATCCTGGTCATTGGCATCAGTATGATTATAGAAACGTAGAAAAAAAACAACAAGAACGACACAAACAGCAATGTCCAACATTAATCAATCATTTTAAAACAAAAATTCTAGAAGGAGTGGCATCATCTGCATTGGAAAATGCAAAACCAAGGAGAGGGCAACCAACAAAAAAACAAAGCGTGACAAGGCTGGGGGGGGGGGGGGGGGGGGGTCTTCCATTTCCTTTGTTTCTTGTGGTCGTTTTTGGCCTCCTTTCCCGTGACCTTAGCCTTCCCTGTCACTGTCTTAAATTTAAGACAATCTGAGAAAAGAAATGAAGTATGATTCTTGCGTCTAAAACGTAAAGCGTGGACATTGGCTATCATGAAAAGGAAATTGAAAACTCGTGTGTTTTATGTCTGCCAGCCTCGTGCGTTTCGAAAATAGAGAGATATTTGTTGTTGTTGTTGTTGTTGTTGCTAGAGAGCTGTTGTGGTTGTTGTCGTTGCTATTTTCATTGTTGTCGGGTAAAGAGGGTGATTATGGTGGTATGCTTTGTTTATTTTCTTTTTGTTGTTGTATAGTACTGATGAAAGCCTCATCCTTATTAAAAAAAAAATCTGTTTTATCTTTTGCTTTCTCAGTGATGTATCCACTAGACATTACATAGGTCACTACTTTCTAATAGTTAACTATTCCCATTTACAGTAGATGAAAAACTGATTTCTAGAGTCAGTAAAGAGTTAATGTTGACCCTAACTTGCTGCCTAGGTCTTGTTTGTTTGTCACAATCCAATTTTTCTTTTTAATAGAATAGAATAAAGTAAATAAATCCATGATTATTGTCTATAGCCCCCGCTGACCTAAGATGTCACGTCAGCGCTATCACTTCGTCATCAGAAATAAATCTTTGACAAAAACAGCGTAATTCTATATCAACCAGCATATCAATATCAAAACCAACTAGTTTAATCATCCCTCACATCAAAGCCAAACACACTGACTACAAACAGATCAAAGCTTTAGCAAAAGTGACGTGCTTGCTTATGTACAATCATTTGTGCGTCATCAGTTTTTGTTGCTAGCTGCTGGCGCATGCGCTGTTGGTGTTAGCTGTCACCAACCTCTTCTGTCTTCAGCCTTTCTGCAGATTCAAGTTTCATCTGTAAACGACTTCATCCACTTTGCTGTTTGCAAAAAAGGAAGGTCCGTGTTCTTCTTTATTGTCTGTTGCCCTCCATTTTGCCCTGGGCTACAGTCTTCACTGTATGGCGTGCAGCTCTGATGTCGTACAAGATATTTCCTTTTCTTTTGATAACCAGGCCGAAACAAAACAAGTTGTTTGATGAGGGTTTTTTTCTGAAATGCTTTGATGTGTTCATCTTTCTCGGCAAGCTTTTTTTTTTAGGAATGTTTATAGAACACATATGGGAACTTCTGTTTCTGTTTCTTCTCGCAGCGGGGTTCAGCCTTCTTTTCCATAGAATACAACAGGCCCAATTAGTGTTCGCGGTGTTTTATGTGTGCATTATGTATCTGTTTGCTCCATCTGTTGAGAAGATGGACGGACCTTTCTTCTTTAGCTTGAGTATTTCTTGCTTTGTCGTGTGTACATGAGGCACCCGCTGTTTTTTATGACCTAAGGTATAATTGACGAATTCATTTGTCTCGACTTTTGGCAGTTCTGTTCCTTTTTCTATCTTATTTTAAATATTCTTTTTGCAGTTTAATGTCAGAGCATTGCCACCCTTGTGCCTCAGATTTGTGATGTCCTCCCTCGCTATTCTCTACACCAAATTGTTTAGTGTCTGCCTCTTTTTCGCTACCTGTTCTGTTCCTAGACTGAAATCGGTAGTGGGACTATGCATTTTTGCCTGACTCCTTTCTGAATTGGGAAGAATACTCTCTCTCTGTCGCTGTCTCTGTCTTTGTCTGTCTGTCTGTCTGTCTGTCTGTCTGTCTGTCTGTCTGTCTGTCTGTCTCTCTCTCTCTCTCTCTCTCTCTCTCTCTCTCTCTCTCTCTCTCTCTCTCTCTCTCTCTCTCTCTCTCTCTAACGTTATAACGTTAACATCAGTGCCGACTCCACTCTCCCCAAAAGTCTTTCGGATGAGACTATAAACCGAGGCCCCGTGTGCAAACGCACGCAGAACATCTTGCGCACACGTTAAATCCTATTCCGCTTTTAGTAAGAGTAGGCCATCGTGTGCCAGTGGGAACAGATGGCATTTACAAAACTGCATACACATGGGAACTGGATGTAAAAAACGCACAAGTGTGCTTATTCCATTATCCTCTTTATAAATAAATAATTAGATAAATAAACACACGGACACAGACACACATACACACACACACACACTAAACTACACACATGCACACACACAACACACACACACACACACACACACACACACACACACACACACACACACTTAAACACACACTTAAACACAACTCTACTGCTTTGCAAATTTTTCCTCATGCACAGCGATGGAAAGACAGCATTTCTAAACAGCCAGGCGCCCTGTCCATACAACAGAAGGCCATTGTTCTGTGCTTCAATATGCAAATCTCTGCACAGCCTCTATCACACACAAGGCACTGTCTGCTCATCCTCAACATATTAAGTGATACAGAAATGATGGCAGTTTTTGTTGTTGGTTTTGTTTGTTTTTTAAAGATATTCTTTGGTCAAATTTTAAAGAGTGCATTTCATTTTGTGGTGCATTTTTAATGAAAAGCTGCTTCATCCTTTCATTTTTACTAAGTACTTTCTGTTTGTTTTACTTTTTTACCTCTTCTATTGTACCTTTTCCTATTCATTTCTAAGTATTTTCTTTTCTACATTTTTCTGTTTTGTTCCTTTTAATATGGGGTTCAACTTTGTCATTTTCATTCTTTTTCTTTTGTTATTCTGGTCTTTTTCTTTTCATTACCATTTTATCCTGTCTGTTTTTGGATTCTATTTTACTGTGTCTATTGTTGGGCAGTGCTGTTTGTCTTCCGTCTGTGCCTGGTCTGTCATTTCTTTTCTGTACGTTTCTTTTCCCGTTCTCTACTTTGTCTAGCTCTGTTCTTCTTTCTCTGTTAGTCATTCCATTTACTCTTCTCTGCTTTCTGCTCTCTTTTTTTTTTGTTTCTTTTCTTTTGTTCTCTGTTTTTCTTTTTTCTTGTCTCTACTTTTGTCTTCTGTCTGTCTTGTTTTTCCTGTCTGTCTTCTCTTCTTTTTCTTCTCTCTGTCTGTCTTCTGTCCTTTCTTGTCTCTACTTCTTGTCATCTGTCTCTGCTCCTTCTCTTTCTCTTCTCGTCTTCTCTCTATCTTGTCTCTGTCTCTGTCTCTGTTCTGTCTTTCTCTGTCTCTGTCTCGTCTCGTCTCTCTCTGTCTCTTCTGTCTCCCTCTCTCTCTCTCTTCCTATCCCTCTCTCTCAGCTCTTCTTCTTCCTCATGTTCTCTTCACAACCCTGCCATACAACAGAAGGCCATTGTTCTGTGCCTCAATTCAAATCTTAACTGATCACAAAAGGCTGGCTGTTCTTTGTGTAGATGATGGGTTTTTTTTTGGTTTTTTTTTTAGGGGGGGGGGGGGGGGGGGTAAAGATTTGAAGCTAAGTGCGTTTAAGGTATTGTTCTGTTTGTTTATTTCGTCTTAAATTTCTTTTCCCTTTCTTTTTTTTTCTATCTTTTTTATTATTTACTTTTTGGGGGAATATTTCTTGTCTCCTTTTCTTCATTCTGTTCCATTCTTTTCTTTTTTAAACGTGTTTGTCTTTTTTTAAACTTACTTAGTTCCTTTTTTATGTTCTGTCAACCTCTTTTTCTCTCTCTGTCTGCCTGTCTGCGTTTGTGTCTGATCTCTCTCTCTCTCTCTCTTCTCTCTCTCTCTCTCTCTCTCTCTCTCTCTCTCTCTCTCTCTCTCTCTCCTCTCTCTCTCTCTCTCTCTCTCTCTCTCTCTCTCTCTCTCTCTCTCTCCTCTCTCTCTCCTCTCTCTCTCTCTCTCTCTCTCTCTCTCTCTCTCTCTCTCTCTCTCTCTCTCTCTCTCTCTCTCTCTCTGACTCTTATTTTGTATCTTTTCTCTGTTTCTCATCTTTCTCTTTCAAAATAAGATAAAACAGAAAAGAAGAAGAAGAAGAAGAAAAAAGAAGAAGAAGAGAAGGAGAAGAAGAAACATACAAATGGAAATATGGTGTATTTCTTTAATTCCTCTTTATTACCATTTTTTATGGAAAACCTACGATATCAGTGCCGGCGTTTTTTTAGTTATAAAAGTCAACAACCACACACATGTGCTATGAAGACGAGCTAAGCCTTTTCCCCAGCAAGAATGCACGCTTTGCTCTTTCAGATGTTACACTTGCCTATTAAAGAAAAAACTTAATGAGCTTAATGAGAATGTCTTGCCAATCAAGTGAAATAAGATGATTATTGAACAATTCGCCACTCGTGTGACTGAATTCGAAAACGGAATTTCCACGCATTCAAGGGAATGTTCCTGCGGAGTTCAATGTAATCTTTTTCTGCAAGAAGTTGTAAATTGGAAGGGTCATCTGGTTGAGATAGAAAGTGTTGACAGTCAAACTGAAAACAGAATGATAGAAGAACGTTGCGTTGATTTGGGGACTATTCTTTTTTGTCGGAGTGATAAATCTTGTTGTCAACCTCTGTCTATTTTGTCTTGTGGGTTATTAACATGACTGTTTTTTTGCTTTGTTTTTGTGCGTTTTGAGCTTCTTCATCTTGTTTTTTCAGTTTTTGTTCTTCTTATTCTTGTTGTTCTTCTTCTTTTCTTCTTCTTCCTCTCATTTTACTTCTTTTTTGCAATTCTTCCTCCTTGAGGATTTTTTTTTCGAGTTCTTTTCTTGCCTTTTTTTCAATTTATTTTTCTCCTTATTTCCAGTTTCTCTTTTCAGTCTTTCTCCTTGTTTGCAATTCTTCGTTATTTTATGTGTGTGCAATTTTAGCTAAAAGCAATTCTCCTCCTTTTCTGGATTTGTTTGCAATTCTTCATCTTTTCATTTCTTCTTCTTCTTTACTG
>CM060337.1:15431694-15434194 GCA_030674155.1 Stramonita haemastoma | reverse complement strand
GGTGGGGGTTGGGGGGATGACGTGATAGAAAACGATGTCGATAATTTTGGTTTGAATGATTTTGAAGGATTTACAGCAAAATGCGTTGTTCTCTCTGTCTCTGTCTGTCTGTCTGTCTGTCTGTCTCTCTCTCTGATGACATTTACAAAACTGCATACACACGAGGACTGGACGTAAAAAAGCACAAGAGTGCTTATTCCATTATCCTCGATATAAAAGAATCAATTAATCAATCAATCAATCAATCAATCAATCAATATCTCTCTCTCTCTCTCTCTCTCTCTCTCTCTCTCTCTCTCTCTCTCTCTCTCTCTCTCTCTCTCTCTCTCTCTCTCTCTCTCTCTTTCTCTCTCTCCAGCAGTATATATATATATAATATATATATATATATATATATATATATTTATATATATATATAATTATATATCATACATACATACATACATACATACATACATACATACATACATACATACATACATACATATGATATATATCTGTCCTGTCTTTTTCTCTGTTCTTCAGTTTTCCGCCTATCTATTTCTCAATCTTTCTCTATGCTATCTCTGGCGCCCTGTCTCTGTCTTTGTGTCTGAATTTCTCACTACGTCTCTATGGGTCTTTCTCTGAAGGAAGGAGAGAGAGAGAGAGAGAGAGAGAGAGAGAGGAGAGAGAGAGAGAGAGAGAGAGAGAGAGAGAGAGAGAGAGAGAGAGAGAGAGAAGATAATGACGAAAAACAGGAGAATGGGAACAAAAACAAGAACAGCAACAACAATAGCAAAAGCAGCAGAGACTACAGCAATAAAAAACAATAAAAAGCAAAACAATAGCAAGTTAACGGTGACTGCTAAGTAATTGGATATTACCATATAAGTAAAAGGTAAAGATGTCCCATAACCTATGTGGTCGTAGGGGAGCGAGGCGTCATAGAACTCAGCTTCTCTAGGGGCCAGCATATTGAGGGCGGCGCCCATCTCCTCTCCCTCGCTGGTTTACCTTCCCTGACCTTAAAGAGGGCAGGTACTCATTTTACATCTGGTGAACTGGAGAACTGTACTGTAGCCAAGCGCGCAAAAACGGCATTCAATTGGCAACCAGGCTCGACGCTGCTTAGACTTGGCTAGGGGAAAGCAGGCTCTCTGACCACTGAGCTATCCCGTCCCACTATTATATATATTACCATAAACTAGTTGAAATGGCCTGTGTGCCTCTTAATCACAGCAGCCTAGCTGGATGGGAGGATTCTGTCTTTAGTTCTCCAGACCTGCCCTAGTCACAGCTCAAAGTGTTCAAGTTCAGCGGATTATAAAATTATCAACTTAGGTAAATATGGATTTTTCAAAAACCAATAACGACGACAACAATAACAGCAACAGTGAGTCATGACTGATGATACAGGCCACTCAAACTGGTGAGGGATAATATGCGATCACCTGTAAATACATTATGACTATACTCCATAATTAGAAAAAGAAGACGAAAAGAACCTAAGTTTTCACTCGGAAAGTAGTAGGTGAAATATAAGCTGAATCAGATCTCCACAAAACAGCCACATACCGATACATCCATGAGCACACCTAAAAATGAGAGTGCACCTAACAAACACATAGTGCTGTTTCATACCTTTCCATATAAGACATCTTTGTCAGATTTTTGCGATGTCGATTCTGGTCTATTTCTGCATTCACAGCTTAATATTATTTTTAATGCATCATTTCCAGATAAAATGAAGCGTTTTTCTTAGCATAAAGACAATCATTCCTAATAGGTTTAATTTTTGAAGAATGAAACGAAATGTGACAGTTTTGCCAATCAAGCGGAAAAGAGTAGTCAGAGCAATACTTCGTGCGTGTAATTGAATTCGAAGTAGGATTTTTCCCCACTTTTGAGGCAATGCTCCATATTCATTTTATACCATCAACGAAACATTCTCATTATGACACCAGGATACCTTTGTCTGTAGAAATACAAGCTATTCACGTTCTACCATGCATGGTTATAACTGCTATAACAAAAAGTCACACATCTGTCATATCTTTTTATGTTTGATTGAGTCACAAATTGCGCTAAACAGAAAACTTCAAATATTAAAATGATATTTCTTATGGAATCAAGGTGAGGGTTTTGTGTGTAAATATGTAAATTAAACGGGTCACGTGGCTTATGACAAAACTTCCTGTCAGCAGAGATAAAAATAAATAGTAGGCCTACTGTGACGTTTTGAGGACCATGGCTCTGTAGAATAGAGTGAAAGTAGAAATGTATTTCTTCCTTTGGCATTTCATCACGATTTCCGTCTTTTACTTACTTCTTTATCTTATTATTTCTTAGTTTTTTTCATGTTCTTTTCTTTTGTTCTCTTTCTTTCTTCGATTCTTTCTTTCTCTTCTTCTTCTTCTTTCTTCTCCTTCAAAATTCGCTATTTCTTCTTCTTCTTTGCGATTCTTCTTCTTCATAATTCTTCTTCTTTTCAATGACATTATTCTTCTTCGCAATTCTT
>CM060337.1:15406694-15411694 GCA_030674155.1 Stramonita haemastoma | reverse complement strand
CCCTCCACCTCTTCCTCTCCTCTCCTTATCCAAGATCTTCAGGGTTTTTTTAACAGGCAGCATCAAGAGAAGAAATTGAAATTCAAACGACAACCTCAAATTAAGCACGTCTTAATCCCGTCACGCTGATGTTCTTGTAAGGTGTGTGGGGAAACGTGATTAACAATACCCAGATGAATTTTGCCTGGAACGAAAATATTGAGGGCGTGGAGGAGGGGGGGAGGTAGGGGGGAGCGGGGAGGGGGGGAAGCGGGGGGAGACAGTGGGGGGGGGGGGGAGGAGGGGGGAGGGAACACACCGTGCACGCTCTTATCCGGAATGAGCTTGCTCCTACCAGCGTCTGTTTTCACAACAAACATGATTAAAGATTTTGGAGGTTTAGATGGGTTTTTTTTTATAATAAGTATGCTTTTTATTTTCTTGTTTGTTTGTTTCGGTTGGTATGCTGGCTACGTTTTATTTATTTTGTTTTTTATTCGTTTATTTCGATGGTATTTTTTTATGGAATAAGCACTCGTGTGCTTTTCTAACATCCAGTCCCCGTGAGTATGTAGTTTTGTCAATGTTGTTATCCGTTTCCACTGGCATACAATGGCCTACACTTCCGAATAATGGAACACGGATTTGAACATGTGTGCTAGATGTTCTGCGTACGTTTTGCACACAGGAACTCGGTTTATAGTCTCATCCGATGAACTTTTGTTGGGGGGGGGGGGGGGGGGGGGGGGGGGGATCTCATTCATGACACCTGGGAATGCCTGTCAGACTTTAAGTACCCTCCCTGATTAGGAGGTTGTGTTTTGACCATTGATGGACTTTCCTGTCGGTAGTACGACAGATGAGTAGGCAGACAGGTCAGTAGCTGGAATGGGTCCTCATGTGGGAATGAAGACCAATCTTGGATGTGCAGATTCGCGTGCAGACAGTGCAGGGATAAGGAGTCCACTGGGGCAGGACGCTGTTTCTATGTCTTGATATTCTTCCTCTTTCTCGTTTGGCCAGTACCTTTCCCATTGAAGAGAGCATCATCACTCTGGCTGCAAAGACGGTTTTTGCCATTTAAAAAGTGTACAGGACAGGTTGGCGTGCTGAATACGTTAGAAAAATGTAACATAAAGATGGACAGAGACACAGAGAGAGAGAGAGATAGATAGAGATAGATAGATAGAGAGACAGACAGACAGAGACAGAGACAGAGAGAGACAGGGAGAGACAGAGAGAGCGATCGAGAGAGAGAGAAGGGGGTGGGGGAAAGGAGAGAGAGAGACAGAGACAGAGAGAGATAGAGACACAGAGAGAGACAGACAGAGAGAGAGAGGGATGAAGAGAGAGATAGGAAGAAAGAAAGAAAGAGAGAGACAGAGACAGAGAGACAGAGACAGACAGAGACAGACAGAGACAGACAGAGACAGACAGACCGACAGACCGACAGACAGAGACAGAGAGACAGAGAGAGACAGAGACAGAAACAGAGATACACAGAGACAGAGAGAGGCCATACATTTCATTGCACTTACTAACACTATTCCACATTGCTGCAGATTATTTTTCTTTCGTGTAAACGCATTACGCTCGAAAGTAGTTTGCAAATATGGATGCTCCTGTCCTTATACGCTATGTTATAATTATTGTGCATAAATGTATATATTGTTATCATTATGTGTTGGTGTGTAAGTGTGGGGCTTGATTGTGTTTTGCAGGCTCATAACCGCTTCGACAGTCTGATAGAGAACAGCAAAATCAATATCACCAAAGTGGAAAGTTTCGCTGACGACCCAGACATCGCTATTCAAAACCTGAAGGTAATGGAAAGAATGATTCAGAGGTGGTGTGTGTGTGGTGTTGTGTGTGGGGTTGTGTGTGTGTGTGTTGTGTGTGTGTGTGTGTGTGTGTGGTGTGTGTGTGTGTGTGTGTGTGTGTGTGTGTGTGTGTGTGTGTGTGTATGTGTGTGTGTGTGTGTGTGTTGTGTGTGTGTGTTGTGTGTTGTGTGTGTGTGTGTGTGTGTGTGTGTGTGTGTGTGTGTGTGTGTGTGTGTGTGTGTGTGTGTTGTGTGTGTATGTGTGTGTGTGTTGTGTGTTGTGTGTGTGTATTGTGTGTGTGTGTGTGAGTGTGTTGTGTTGTGTGTACGTGTGTGTGTGTGTGCGTATTTTCTTTATTTGTCATTTTTTATTTATTTTCATTTATTCTTTTATATCGAGGTTAATGGAATAAGCACTCGTGTGCTTTTTTTCATCCAGTCCCCGTGTGTATGCAGTTTTGTAAATATTGTCATCTGTTCCCACCGGCACACAATAGCCTACTCTTACGAAAAGCGGAAGAGGATTTAACGTGTGCGCACGATGTGCATGTGTATGTGTATGTGTATGTATGTGTGTGTATGTGTGTGTGTGTGTGTGTGTGTGTGTGTGTGTGTGTGTGTGTGTGTGGTGTGTGTGTGTGAAAAGAAGGGAAGCAGGAGAGGGCGAGAGTGAACGTTTTTGTCTGTTTGTCTGTCTGTCTGTTGTGTGTCTGTCTGTCTGTCTATTGTGTGTTTATGTCAGCCTATCTGGATATGTCTTTGCCTGTCACTGTCTGTTACCTGCGTTTTTTTGTATCTGTATTTTGTTTCTAAAATACTATAATATCAGTTAGTGTGTTTGGTTTAGATTTTTTCTGTGTTTTATCTTGTATGATATGAGTTTCATTAACTTACTGTTTGTCGGTGAGTATGTTTGGTTTAAGTTTTTTTTTTGTTCTGATTATGTAATAAGTGCGTTATAGTTATGTGTACTTATTTCTAGTTTTTAAAAAGTTCTTTTTTATGGCTTTAGTACCACATTAATAGTGTGCTAGAATTATCACTACTTATTTCAGCTATAAAAAAAACCAACACCTGTTGTAGTCGTGCATGTCTGTATCAATTAGAAAACTTAGTAACTGTGGTAAAAAAATACATTCAAATGAAATTAAACCTTGCCTTTTTCTTAGAAGACAGTAACTATTTTTTCCCTTTTATATAATCATAACTCATAAGTGACAGTAAAACTAGTTCGCTTTAAAAGAATTCTAAATATACAAAACAATGAAAACCTGCATACTGTTTCGGAACTTTCACTCATATTTTAGTAATTTTGCTCTAATAAGAAAAAAAAGTATTTGGGATTAATATTTCAACGGAAGCCCTTAATTAACCCTTTGATGCAGCCAATACATTGATCTTTTTCACAGGAAACCAGCAAACACTATTTCCTCTTTATTAGGGTAACGCTGATGAAGTTTAGTGATGAAATCCTATAGAAGTTTCTATAGGCAGGCTCTCTGTTTGTCTTTATTTCCAACAATTTGGGACGGGATAGCCTAGCGGTCAGAACATTGTGCTGGCAATTTGACGACCCTGGTTCGATTCCCGGTCGAGGGGAGTTTTCCCTTCGAGTTAACATCAGTGCTGACTCCACTCTTTGAAAAAAGTCCTTCGGATGAAACTATAAACCGAGGCCCCGTGTGTGAACGCACGCAGAACATCTTGCACACACATTAAATACTGTTACATTTTTTTTGTAAGAGTAAGCTATTGTGTGCCGGTGTGAATAGATGACAAGATTTAGAAAATTGCATACACACGGGGACTGAATGTAAAAAAAAAGCACATGAGTTTTTATTCCATTAGCCTCGATGTAAAAGAATAATTGAATAAATAAAGAGATAGATAAATAAATACTTGAATGAGTAAATAAATGAAAAAATAAATAAAGTAAATAAACAAATCAATCACTAAATGAATAAATAAAAAATGTGTTATTTTAGTTAGCATCAAGAATTTTTACCCCGTTTTCAAATACAGGAAGTAAGCATGCAAAATAAGACGGGAAACCTCAGTGGTCAGAGCACTCGCTTTCCCCAAGCTAAGGTTAAGCAGTATAGAGCGTGGTTACCAAGTAGATAGATGACCGTTTGCACGCCTTGGCTTAAGTACAGTCTCCCATTTCACTCAGCTGTAAATGGGTATCTGCTCTCTTTAGGGTCAGGGAAGGTAGGAGATGGGCGCCGCCCTCAATATGCTGGCCCCTAGAGAAGCTGAAGTCTTTGATGCCTCGCTCCCCTAGAACCACCTAGGTTATGGGACACCTTTACCTTCACCTACCTTTAAACTATTCAGAAAATCTGGAGTATGCTTGCTGTAGCTGTGTATACTACTTATTTAATGAAGATTATTACAGGTGGAAAAGTGAAGGCCAACAGAACCTAGCTTTGTATTACAGAACCCAATTTTCAAAAACAACTAATTGTGTTAAACAACTACAAGATGTGTACAATAGCTTGAAACTAGCTATTCTAATAAACTGCTTTGATATACAGTGAGCCAAAGTACACTTACGCAATGTTTCAATGATACTGTACGGTGATTTTTACTTTTTTCGTAGAATGCAAACAAACGGGTTTCCAGAATGAAAACGGAATGCGGCTATAAAGCCTTCGCGTTTAAATAGGCTTTGCATCAAGTATGGAAATAAAAGCTAAAAATCCCCGATCCCTGCACATTGTTATGTGTCTGTGTTGGAAATAAGAAATTTCAGATGCACCTAGCTAACCTTTCCACAGTGCATGGAAAGTAATGCTATCTCAACTTTACCTGCAACCAGTTTCGAGATAACCAATGTTTAACGGCGTCTAATGGCGTGAAACAGGAGTGGGGGGAAAATGAGCTTTTCCGTTATGTTATCCCTGAAACAGTTGAGGCTGGAGTCCTTGTAGTTGTTTTTTTTCTTAGTTTCTTCTTCACCTTCCCTCTTTATTTCCTTTAATTAACCCAGTAACCCTGTTCTCTCTCTCTCTCCTCGTGTTGGGTTACTGTATGAGCCTGTATGACCCAGTAAACAGACAGATACAGACAGACAGACACACCAACAGACAGATAGACAGACCGACAGATAGACCTAAAGATAGACAGACAGACAGACGGACAAATAAAAATGTAGTTCAATCAACAACAGACAGACAGACAGACAGACACACACACACAC
>CM060337.1:15401694-15404194 GCA_030674155.1 Stramonita haemastoma | reverse complement strand
TCTTTATGTGCATTTCTAGTTTTTACAAATATGATTTCAAACAAAATGTCACCGATATTTTTGTTGAGTACCAAGGTAAAGTAAAGAACGTTTCCATACATGCATCATGGCACATGACAATGAGCATGAGTTCTGAATCAACAGGTTCTTAGCGTACATATATGTGAGATGAACAACGAAAGGTGAAAAATAGAAAACAATATGCAACACAGGTTCCAGTATGTAGTAGAACCACTTCTATCACCTGCAGTAGAGCTACTGAGTATATACATATCAAAGCTTTAAAGGAAACATAGAAAAATTAGTAGATGTGTCATACAATCAAGGGCATCATCTAGCTCAAAGCAAAAAAGAAAAAAAAAATTCAATCGGAATACAACGGCTGTTTGCTTGTAGCTCTTGCATTTAGGTTGCATCATTATTACGTTCAACAATATTGAATTAAGTACATAACACTCAAACATTTAGGTACTATCTGTGAAATCACGGTTACCTAAGATAGACTGTCAGTTTAATTATAGCAAAAGTAATAGTATGATCATGTTGTGATACGGTATTGAGATGTCTTTGACAAAATGCATAAATTCATCTTTTTCAAGGGCTACTGTTCCTCTCCTGTTTTTCCATGTTTTGAAATTGTTTGTGTTGTTGAATGAAAATACATATATCTATAAAAGAATATGTGTTTGAACAAACATCCTCCATAAAGGTTTTAGTCAAACCGACACGAATCATGCAGAGACACAAAAGACTGGAGTGAACCATCTTTCAGTGTGGAGGCTAAGCCTTTCACTTTCTAGACTAGTGTGTGTGTGTGTGTGCACTGATGTGGGAGTGAGTTGCACTGTTCCAGTTTTTCTTGGGGTCACGATTATGATGTCATTTCTTTGTCTTTGACACACTGGGTTTTGAAGCTTGCTTCTTTATTCTCCGATGCGTTGTCCAGTTTGATGGCAGTCTTGCCTGCGTTCTGCGTGTCAGTCTGTCTGGAGCGGCTTGTTGTGGTATGTCCTCACTTACAGTCCCTGCAGCCTTGCTTTCATTGCTTCCAGTGTTCAGTACAGGTGGACTGCTCTCACTTTGTTGTTGTTGGCCTGGGGAATCCCGGTGTGCTGCTCTGCATTTTGCGGTATGACCATACCCGGGTTAAACAACGTTCCCTGTGAGGAGGGGGGAAGAGAGGATATTGTTGTTGCTGTCACTGGTGTGTTGTCTTTCTGTCCTTGCAAAGCATGTTTGTTATCAGCTGTCACATCTTTCTCCCTTTCTTCTCCTTTCTTTCGCGCTAAAGACAGGACAGGCTCCGGGCCAGCAGGATCCAGCACAGCAGGGCAGGGCTGATCACTGAGCTCCTCACACACTGCTTCGTGGAGCAGCGGGCTGACCAGTTCTGCTTCCCTAGGCGACAGACTCGGCCTCTGATCACTGGCGGTTTCCTCAGTGTTCTTCCAGGTTGGGGAAAGACATGGGTCTGACTCTTCCACAGTCCTTTCAGGGGTCCGAGGAGCATCTGCCAGCACCTCACTGTAAGGACGTGAGCCAGGAGTGATGGGTACCGCCGCAACATGTGGCCCCGGAGTTTCCGGAGAGAGGGATCTTGAAGTCTGATAAGAGTGACACCTCAAGGAAGTGTCACGTCTTCTGTGGGCTTCTGTCTGCCTCCAATTTCTCCTTTTACCTCGGAGGGATGAACAGCGTTCTTCCTCCCTGTGTTTGTCTCTAAGTGGCGCTGACTCTTCAGGGAAGCCGTATTCATCTCTCTGGCGTCTTGTGTTCGGCTCCTCTCCAGTCACGTGGTGGCAAGTGCGCTGATCCTTCTGGCGGTTTCCATTGTACGTTGCAGGCCGTTGATGTCGATCTTCCACTTGCAGTCGGCCAGCTCTGAAGTAGGCAGTTTTGCCCTGCTGGCGATAGTGCTCCACTTCCTCACGTTGCCGAGCAGTCAGATCTGCAGAGATCCGGATATTTTCTTGCCGGAGGAGATCTCTCAGGTCCTTGTTGGTGAGGATTTCCATTTTGTCGCCCCATCGGTGCATGTGGACAATCAATGGTCGTGGGGAATCTCTGTGTGTGCGGCGAGCTCCCACACGGTAGCATCTTTCGATGTCGCATTCGTGCCATGTGCGTGATGACGAGAACTTGTTGAGTAAGTGGACAACAATCTGGGAACTCTTCTGTACATTTTCATAATCTTGCTCTCTGACACCAAACATTTTCAAGGTGCGCTGTCGGGAATCCTTTTGTAGTTTCTCTAGTTCCCGTTCCATTTGCTTCATCCGTTCAAAAAGGTAGCCTTGGTTTTGTTCCATCTCGTAGATGTCGTCCCTGTCTTCTAGGATTCGTTCTTGAAGAGAGCTGAGGTCTGATGCCAAACGATCAAAAGAGCTTTCCAGTTTTGCCAGCTTTTCATCCACTTTATTGCAAATGTCTTCAGCGTGGGTTTGGAGAAAGTTTGTAAAGTCGGAAAATTTGTTGTCCAGTAACATTTGTACTTGTTGCG
>CM060337.1:15394194-15396694 GCA_030674155.1 Stramonita haemastoma | reverse complement strand
AGACAGATAGGAAAATAGCGACATATTAGAGAGACAGATACACAAAGCAATACATTGATTAGAAAGCAAGATTATTTCTGGACTTCTATCAACGAAAAATTGAGGGGGTTAACCAGTGTTTCCAGTAAAGGGAAGCGAACACAAGGGCTTGTAATTGGCACCAGACAGTGTTATTCATGATGAACATGACCACAAAGATAAAGAAGAAAAGTGTCAAAAACCCAACTCCTTTTCAATTTCCACTTCACTTCAAAGGTCGTCTCACAAGCATGAATTAAAGAGGAGGAAGTAAGTCAAGAAGAGGAAGGGAAGGAAAGGTGGTCAGGTTGGGGGTGGGGGTGGGGGGGGGGTTGGGGGTGGTTGGGGGGGTTGGGGGGGTGTGGGATGGGCGGAGGAGGCTGGTTGTTTGTTTTTCTTGGGTTGTATTTCTTTTTTTGTTGTTGTTGCTTTTTGTTTTAACTAAGTAGTGCTAGTTTTTCTTGTTTGATTGATTGTCAACGTTTTGTTTTTTTTATTTCTTTTTGACACAAAGCACCAATGAAGATTAGGCAAACAGCTTCCTCCTTCACTCCCTACGGTCCTCAGCTTCCCTTAAGAAATCCTTCCACTCAAGGCCAGTCCACACTCTTAATGTTGTCTTCCCATCATCTTCTCTGCCTCTGTATCTCCCTTCTTTTACTGTTCCCTATAGAACTGTCAGAGACAGTCTAGATGTTCCTGTGACGTTCCCGTACCTCTTCAGTTTGCGTTATTTTCCGCTAATGTCAGAAGCTCTTTATGATTATGGCATGACGGCTTTTTTCAATTCTGGTTTTCACTTCCTCCTCATCAGTCACGTGATCTCTGAATGAGATACCAAGGAGTTTGGGAATGCATTTCATCTCCATTGCCTGTATCCTCTTTCAATGTCTGCTGTTACGTTAGGGTCCACGTTTCACGTGCATAAAAAAACTATGGACATGATCAGGGAACGCATCAGTCTGATCTTGAAGCTGATAGAGATCCTCTTGTCGTTTCAGAAGACTTCCAATACAGTCATTGCAGCTGTGGTCTGAGCTATCCTGGAGAGAATTTTAGGTCCTTACACTCAGATAGGAATTAACCGTCAAGAAATATATAAAACAAACTTGAATGTGATAAAAATAAAATTATTTAGAGAAGTTTAAATTTAAAGGTCATGGTTATTCAGTCAGGTAGGAATCAATCGGAAAAAGTTTTAAAGCGAAATTAAATGACATTTCAAAAAGAAAAATCACACTTCAAATGCCACAGACATTGACATAAAAGAGTGCAAAGAAGTCATGAGATTAGAATTCGATTTTTGCTTGTGCGACTTATAATTTGATGGTGATTAAAGAATGTATTTTTCAAAACCCAACCCAGCCAATCATAAAAAATCAGTGTGTTCATTTCTTCGTGTATATTTTCTCTATTTGTTGGGGCATCAAAGCTAAAACTACACTTGATGACATGACGGCTTAAAGGTAAAGAGGCATTTCCCCTGCATTTCATTTTTAAAAGAAACAAAATTTATCTCCAATGCAAGGCGTGTGTAATTACTTTCTCTCTTCTCCACTTCTCTCCCTCTGTATCTCTCTGTCTCTCTGTCTCTCTGTCTCTCTGTCTCTCTGTCTCGCTCTCTCTCTCTCTCTCTCTCTCTCTCTCTCTCTCTCTCTCTCTCTCTCTCTCTCTCTCTCTCTCTCTCTCCTCTCTCTCTCTCTCTCTCTCTCTCTCTCTCTCTCTTCTCTATATATATATATGTCTGTCTGTCTGTCTGTCTGTCTCTGTATGTTTGTCTCTCTGTCTCTTTCGGTCTCTGTCTCTCTCTGTCTCTTTCTACCCCCCTCTCACTCTCTTTCGTTCTGTCTGTCTGTCTGTCTGTCTGTCTGTCTGTCTCTTTCTCTCTCTCTCTCTCTCTCTCTCTCTCTCTCTCTCTCTCTCTCTCTCTCTCTCTCTCTCTCTCTCTCTCTCTCTCTCTCTCTCGCTCTGTCTCTCTGTCTCTGTCTCTGTCTCTGTCTCTGTCTCTGTCTCTCTCTCTCTCTCTCTATCTCTCTCTCTCTGTCTCTATCTCTCTCTCTCTGTCTCTGTCTCTCTCTCTCTCTCTCTCTCTCTCTCTCTCTCTCTCTCTCTCTCTCTCTATCTCTCTCTCTCTGTCTCTCTCTCTCTCTGTCTCTCTCTCTCTCTCTCTCTCTCTCTCTCTCTCTCTCTCTCTCTCTCTCTCTCTCTCTCTCTGTTCAAGCATAGGAACAAGAACAACAGAAACAAGAGCCGGCGATCTACAATGAGTACCTGTCATAGGATTTTGTTGTGTGTGTGTGTGTGTGTGTGTGTGTGTGTGTGTGTGTGTGTGTGTGTGTGTGTGTGTGTGTGTGTGTGTGTGTTTATTTTTTTATATCGAAGATAATGGAATAAACACTCATGTGCTATTTATTTCCAATCCCCGTATGTATGCAGTTTTGTAAATCTCGTCATCTGTTCCAACCGGCACACGATGGCCTAC
>CM060337.1:15386694-15391694 GCA_030674155.1 Stramonita haemastoma | reverse complement strand
AAGAAGAAGAACAAGAAGAAGAGAAGAAGAAGAAGAAGAACAAGAAGAACAAGAAGAACAAGAAGAACAAGAAGAAAAGAAAAGAACAAGAAAGGAAAGAAGAAAGAAAGAAAGAAGAAAGAAAGAAAGAAAGAAAGAAAGAAAGAAAGAAGAAGAAAATGAAGAAGAATGAAAGCAAATATTGCTGTCAGTTAAGTGAGCGAGACCCTGCCGTTAAAAAATCGTTATCTTATACATCTTTCTATTGAAAAAAACCCCACATGAAAACAGACCCAAAAGGCTGGAAACAAATTCAAAGAATTAGCGGACAAGAAAAAAAAAAAAAGAAGCCAGCCTAAAACTAAGAGAGTGCTAGAAAAGAATATATTTCTGGCACAGAAATTCCAGACAGTGGGGATGCTGTTTACACTAATAGGCCCCTCGCATTCCTACGGTACAGGGAAGGTAGCAACCCAAAACCAGGGTGACCATGAATCGTACCCTTGTCCAGTCAGCAAATTTCATCACTCTATATTATTTCATTTCTTGGTCCACCTGTGTGTCTCTTTCTCTTCAGAATTCCCTGAAGAACACGGTTTCTGAACCTAAGAGGTAGGTAGACCAGTGGACCAGTGCTACACGCATAAGGAGTTGGCTTGAAAGTGTGTCCTAGGCGCCACAAAGTGTCGTTTATGATGTGAGTGTCGATGTTGAGAAAGAAGAAGGAAGATGCTGGATTCGCTTCTCTTCAATTTTCTTTTCTTTTTTTTTTTTGCTTCAAAGCTCGTGATGTAACGAACTTGACAGAACGAAGGGGGTGGGGCGAAAGTGTGGGGTAGGGGGTGGGTGGGAAATGAAGAAAAGATTTGATGTTTATTTGTTTTGTTTTGTTTTGTTTTTTGTTTGTTTTGGTTGGTTTGGTTTGTTTGGTTTGGTTTGGTTTGGTGTGTGTGTGTGTGTGTGTGTGTGGTGTGTGTGTGTGTGTGTGTGTGTGTGTGTGTGTGTGTGTGTGTGTGTGTGTTTGTGTGTGTGTGTGTGTGTGTTTGGTTGTGTGTGTGTGTGTGTTGTGTGTAGGTGTGTGTGTGTGTGTGTGTGTGTGTGTGGTAGTGTGTGTGGTGTGTGGGTGTGTGTGTGTGTGTTGTGGGGTGGTGGTTTTGCGGTTGTTGTTGTTCTGATGTTCTCTGTGCACATGTTTTTGCAAAGTCATTTTTCTTGTCTCTTACAACTTCCATTCCCAATCAACATGGCTAAAATTATAAACAATTTCACTATCGCCATATTCATTATCTCTACCGTAATCATCATCTTTATCATCACCACTACCATCACCACCACCATCACCATCACCATCACCATTACCATCACCACCATCCTCATTACAATCATTATTATCATTTTTATTACAATTTTTCGAACTAGCCTCTTCATCAAAGAAATTGTTAAGACCAAAACAAGCAAAACCGTATGAAAGAGTTCTTTGTATTCCCTTGTAACCCTAAAAATAGTAAATGATTTAATGGTTAATATTTAACAATTTATTGTTTTCTGGTACTACGTCATTGAGTAGAACGTTCGTCTGCAAACATCACAATCTTTGAACTTGACGATGAACGTTGTAAAGTTAGAACTACTAGCTTGTTTAAGAAAACCAACAGAGGGAAAACCCATCGAAATATTTTTTTTCTTTATTTCAAATTAAACAGCTCTGACTGTTGACATCAAAGGGTGCAAAGAAGTCATGTTATTGAATTTTAAAACCTGCTTGATTGAACGTATGATTCAATCAGGATTGTATTATTGATCTTCTTCAGAGCAAGCAGATTCATCAAAAAGGAATTGTTATTATTTTTCTTTTAAATTTCTTCTTGTTTTGGTTTTATTGTTTAATTTTCAGGAGCCTACAGTTTTCACTGTGCACTTGACGACGCCGAGATTTAAATGAAAAAAAAACCACATTGATTATTTTTCATTATTTCATAATACATTCCTAATGACAACACAGGTATTGTGATGTACTCTCTCTCTACCTCTGTGTCTATGCATGTATCTGTTTGCATGTCCCTCTGTATGTCTGTCTGTCTGTCTCTGTCTCTCTGTCTCTTTGTCTCTGACTCTCTCTCTCTGTTTCTGTCTCTGTCTCTGTTTCTGTCTCTATCTGTCTGTCTGTCTGTCTGTCTGTCTGTCTGTCTGTCTGTCTGTCTGTCTGTCTCTCTCTCTCTCTCTCTCTCTCTCTCTCTCTCTCTCTCTCTCTCTCTCTCTCTCTCTCTCTCTCTCTCTCTCTCTCTCTCTCTCTCTTCTCTCTCTCTCTCTCGGTGTGTGTGTGTGTGTGTGTGTGTGTGTGTGTGTGTGTGTGTGTGTGTGTGTGTGTGAGTGTGAATGTGTATGTGTGTGTGGTGTTCAAAGGGAAGGGGGGGGGGGGTCTTCCCTATATCATTTGCAAACTTTCTCTGAGAGTTAAATGTCTATGTTTTTCCTGGAAAATGAGAGGCATGCTCTTTGCATACACGGAGAAAAGAAAAGCACACAACACGGCAGAAACTGATAAAGAAAAGAGATAAATACATAATTATAGATTCACGGCGTTACATGCCATGATTTGCATATTACCCTGCTTCTGCTGGTTTTTCATCATTTCTGATTCTTGCTATGTCAGTTATAGTTTGTTTTGTGTTCTTAGAAAAAGAAAGGAGGAAGAGAATATACGGAAAGAAAGAAAGAAAGGAAAGAAAGAGAGAGAAGAGAGAGAGAGAGAGGAGGAGAGAGAGAGGAGAGAGAGAGAGAGAGGAGAGAAAGAGAGAGGAGAGAGAGAGAGGAGAGAGAGAGAGAGAGAGAATGAATGAATAAATATCTGTTATTTTTAGGTAAAGAGTAAGTAGAGTATATTTTTTATCGGCATGAGAGAGAGGAGAGAGAGAGAGAGAGGAGAGAGAGAGGGAGAGAGAGAGAGAGAGAGAGAGAGAGAGAGAGAGAGAGAGAGAGAGAGAGAAGAGAGAGAGAGAGAGAGGAGGAGGGGAGGAGAGAGAGAGAGAGAGAGAGAGAGAGAGAGAGAGAGGGAGAGGAGAGAGAGAGAGAGAGAGAAGAGAGAGAGAGGGGGGAGAGAGAGAGAAGAGAGAGAGGGAGGAGAGAGAGAGAGAGAGAGAGAGAAGAGAAGAGAGAGAGAGAGAGAGAGAGAGAGAGAGAAGGAGAGAGAGAGAGAAAAGAAAGAAAGAATAAAAAGAAAGAAAGACAAAAAAGAAGAAGGAAAGAAAGAAACAAATAAAGAAAGCAGAAGACACAGGAACTATATTAGGAATTGGATTTTCATGATTTGCATATTTTATTCACTTCCTTTTTTTTTTGTAGATTGTTTTTCGTTCTGGCTTTTTACAAGAAATCCGTCTCAGAAACAGTTTTCAAACCACACAAAACAAACGGAACGAGGAAAAGTGAAGAAGAAGTTTTGAAGGAAGGAAAAAAGAAAAGAAATAGACAAGATTTTGTCAGCGCTAATGTCTATGATTTACATAATATCATTCCTTTACTTTCTTTCACATCTAGTTTCGCTTTTCTGTGTAAGAGACATTGGTGTCAAATACATGTCCTGGCCGATCTTTTGCTGGTTTTGTTTTTTTTTTTTAACTTTGTTCCCATCTTCATGGATCGATGGTCTAGAGAAAACGTGCCTACCTAGAAATCGAAAAGTCTAAGTCAGAAGTGATAGGTGGTTTGATCCCCGTTTGGGCCTAAAACTTTCCCCCCATCTATCCATTAAACCATGAGTAGTAGTATAAGGGCTAGTCTTTTGGATGACACACACACAAAAAACCGAGGTTCTGTGTGTTACACAAAATTATTCAGCGCACGTAAAAGAACCCACGGCACGAAGACAGTTTCCCTGGCAAAATTATGTAGAAAAATCCACTATGGTAGGGGAAACAAATACAGTTAGAGACGGGAACTGAAAAAAGAATGGGCGGCGCTGCTCTTGTTGCGACGTGCTTTCCCAAAGGAGAGCAGCCCGAATTTCACACCGAGAAATCTACCGTGACTTATAGCGGTATAAAGTAATGAACAACAGGAGGTGATTATGCTGGCGCTTGAGGCGCTGTAAGGCATACTACTAGATCTAGACCTTTCAAAAGTATAGAGAAATCTGAGCAATGCTGGGCAGCAAACCATTTTCTTTGTCAGCGCGTGTGAAGAGTAGGCTCTTAGCTTTTGACACTCTGACAGAAGTGACAGGCAGAGCGGAGGCTATATACGTGTGTCTGTGTGTCTGTGTGTTTTGTGTGTGTGTGTGTGTGGCGGGGATGGGGGGGTGGGGGTAGAGGAGGGGTCGGTGCTGTATGCAGATTATGACTTCTCGATTGCTCTTTTTACGGTTTTTTTTTTAAAGTCATGGCAGATTTTTTTTGGTGTGAAATTTAGGCTGCTCTCCCCGGGTGAACGCGTCGCCACAAGAGCAGCGCCACCCATTATTTGTTGTTCCTGTTAGTAATTGCGTTTGTTTTTCTATCAGAGTGGCTTTTTTCTACACGATTTTGCCAGGGACAACTCGCATGTTGTGGATTCTTTTCTTACACGCTGAAAAATTTTGTGTTAGCACATGACGTCAGTTTATCGACTTATCAGAAATATTAGCACCCAGACCACGATTCATTGTCTAATGGGGACGGGATAGTCTAGTGGTCAGAACATTGCGCTGTCAATTTGACGACCCGAGTTCGATTCCCGTTGGAGGGGATTTTTCCCGTGGAGTTAACATCAGTGCTGACTCCACTCTCCCCAAAAAGTCTTCGGATGAGACTGTAAACCGTGGCCCCGTGTGCGAACGCACGCAGAACATCTTGCGGAGCACACGTTAAACCCTGTTCCGCTTTTTGTAAGAGTAGGCTGTTGTGTGCCGGTGGGAACAGATGACAATATTTACACAACTGCATATACACGGGGACTGGATGAAAAAAAGCACATGAGTGCTTATCCCATTATCTTCGATACAAAATAATAAAATGAATATAATTTAAAAAAACAAACAGATAAAA
>CM060337.1:15379194-15381694 GCA_030674155.1 Stramonita haemastoma | reverse complement strand
CTTTCATTGTCTGGCCATGTAATATGCTGTGTATTGTATGTGCATACATTTTTCCTTATGTTTTTTTATGCTAGTCAAATTTTTCATGTTCATATGTAACCTATTTCAATTAATTTGATTGTACAGCGCGGTGAGCCCATGTTTTGGGGGAATTCGCGCTATATAAGCCTCCATTTTATTATCATCATCATTATTATTATTATTATTATTATTATATTATTATTATGATTATTTATTATTGATTGTTGGTTGTTGTTGTTGTTGTTGTTGTTGTTTTGTTATTATTATTGTTTTTTATTATTATTATTATTATTTTTTTTTTTTTTTACTATAATTATTATTTATTTTAATCTATTATCATTATTGTTAATGGTTATAATGTTCATGTTATTGTTATTATATTATTGTTATTATTATTATTATTATTGATGTTGTCGTTGTTATATTAGTAGTAGTGTAGTAGTGTAGTAGTAGTAGTAGCAGCAGCAGCAGCAGCAGCAGCAGCAGTAGTAGTAGTAGGTAGTAGTAGTAGTGTAGTAGTAGTAGTAGTAGTAGTTAGTAGTGTAGTGTAGTAGTAGAGCCCCCCTACCTCCAAAAACACAAACCCAAACACGGTAGTGACATGTGTGTGGCATCTGTCTTGATACAAACAAAGACAGGCTCGCCAGAAAGGAATGTACGGGCCGCGATACCAGTGGATCATCCTGGGCACCTACTCCCAGCACTGGTGGAGGAAAGGGGCCAACTGCTCCGTGGACGAACTGGAGGAGACCCTGCACGGTTACCTCGCCACAGATATCCTGCCTCTGTCTCAGACCAAGAGCTCACAGAGTCTGGCAGAGTGAGTGTTTTCTCGGGACTGTGGTGTTTGTTGTTGGTGGTTGTTTGTGGTGGTGGTGGTGGTGGTGGTGGAGTGTGGTGGTGGTTGTGGTGGTGGTTGTGGTGGTGGTTGTGGTTGGTGTGGTGGTGATAAGGGTGGTTTGTGGTGGTAGTTGTGGTTGTGGTGGTAATTTGTTGTGGTGGTTGTGGTTGTGTGGTTGGTGTGGCTGGTGTGGGTGGGTGATAAGGGTGGTTTGTGGTGGTACTTGTGGTGGTTGTGGTTTGTGGTGGGGGTGGTGGTGGTTTTAGTGGTGGTTTTTGGTTGTGGTTGTGGTTGGTGTTGTGGTGGTGATAGGGTTACCTCACCACGGACATCCTGCCTCTGTCTCGGACCAGGAGCTTACAGAGTCTGGCAGAGTGAGTTTTTTTCTCGGGTCTGTGGTCTGTTGTTGTGGTTGTGGTTGTGGTGGTGGTGGGGGGGGGGGGTTGTGGTTGTTGTTGTGGTGGTGGTTGTGGTGGTGGTGGTGGTTGGTGGTGGTGGTGGTTGTGGTGGTGGTGATAAGGATGGTTTATGGTGGTGGTTTGTGGTTGTTACTGTGGTGGTGGTGGTGGTGGTGGTAGTGGTGATGGTGGTGGTGGTGGATGGTGGTTGAGGTTGTGGTGGTGGTGGTGGTTGTGGTGGTGGTGGTGGTGGTTTGTGGCGGCGGTTGTGGTGGCTTGTGGTTTGTGGTGGTGGTGGTGACGGTGCTTTGTGTTGGTTTGTGTTGGTGATTGTGGTGATGATGGCATTGATCGTGACCATAGACGCTGGGGAGGGGGGCGTGGCCGAGGGGGGGAGGGGGGGGAAACAGCAACATGAGAGGCGATATTGATAGCAGTGGCGCTCCTATTTATGCATTTCGGCCTTTCAACTTCATCTTATGTGCCTTTATGATCAATATTATTGTTATGTATTATTATTATCATCATCATTATCATCTTCATCATCATCATCACCATCATCATCACCATATCACCACCACCATCATCATCCCATCATCATCTTCATCATCATCATCATTCATCATCATCATCTATCATCATCATCATCACCACCATCATCATCACCATCCCATCATCATCACCATCATCATCTCATCATATCATCACCATCATCATCATCATCATCATCATCATCATCATCATCATCATCTCATATCATCAATCCTCCTACTTCTCCTCCTCTCTGTTCAGACATCAGAGCAGTACAAACAGCTGTATGACATCGAACGGGGAGGGACCTACAGCGTGTATCATGGCTACGCCTATGACGGCATCTGGGTCATTGCACGAGCACTGGAGCGCTTGCTGGCTGACGATTACGAAGATATTCTGGATGACGTATCAACTACGTCACTAGAGCGCCGACTACGAGGAAGTCACGTGGGGAAAGCGCTGAATGATACCAACATTCGTGGTGTGACGGTGAGGGGGGGTTGTGGTGGGGTGGGGGTTGATGTTGGTTGTTGGGGTGATTGGTGGTGTGGTGGTGTGTGTGGTGTGTATGGTGGTGGGGGTGTTGTGTGTGTGTGTGTGTGTAGTGTGGTGGTGTGTGTGTGTGTGTGTGTGAGTGTGTTTGGTGTGTGTTTGTGTTGTGTGTGTGTGTGTGTGTGTGTGTGTGTGTTTTGTTGTGGTGTGTGTG
>CM060337.1:15363308-15373308 GCA_030674155.1 Stramonita haemastoma | reverse complement strand
GTGTGCGTGCGTGTGTGTGTTTGCGTGTGTGTGTATGTGCGTGCGTGCATGTGTTTGCGTGTGTGTGTATGTGCGTGCGTGCATGTGTATGTGTGAAGGGTGTGTGTGTGTGTGTGTGTACATGTATGTTTTCATGTTTGTGTGTGTGTGTGTGTGTGTGTGTGTGTGTGTGTGTGTGTGTGTGTGTGTGTGTGTGTGTGTGTGTGTGTCTGTCTGTCTGTTGTTGATTGAACTACATTTTTATTTGTCCGTCTGTCTGTCTGTCTATCTGTAGGTCTATCTGTCGGTCTGTCTATCTGTCTGTTGGTGTGTCGGTCTGTCTGTATCTGTCTGTTTACTGGGTCATACAGGCTCATACAGTAACCCAACACGAGGAGAGAGAGAGAGAGAACAGGGTTACTGGGTTAATTAAAGGAAATAAAGAGGGAAGGTGAAGAAGAAACTAAGAAAAAAGAACTACAAGGACTCCAGCCTCAACTGTTTCAGGGATGACATAACGGAAAAGCTCATTTTCTCCCCACTCCTGTTTCACGCCATTAGACGCCGTTAAACATGGGTTATCTCGAAACTGGTTGCAGGTAAAGTGAGATAGCATTACTTTCCATGCACTGTGGAAGGTTAGCTAGGTGCATCTGAAATTTCTTATTTCCACCACGGACACATAGCTAACAATAATGGAAATAAAAGCTAAAAATTCCCGATCCCTGCAAATTTATTTGCAGGGATCGGGGATTTTTAGCTTTTATTTCCATACTTGATGCAAAGCCTATTTAAACGCGAATGCTTTATAGGCGTATTCCGTTTTGATTCTGGAAACCCGTTTGTTTGCATTCTACGAAAAAAGTAAAAATCACCGTACAGTATCATTGAAACATTGCGGAAGTGTACTTTGGTTCACTGTATATTAAAGCAGTTTATTAGAATAGCTAGTTTCAAGCTGTTGTACGCCTGTGGCAGTTGTTTAACACAATTAGTTGTTTTGCCTATTTATAACATTTTAAATCAAACCTCAAGACACAATTATTTCAAATCTAAGATTTTCTCCTTCTGTTTCTATCTCGTATCTGTCCCTGCCTTCAACGTCTACTTGCCAAAGTGTATAACCTTTGTGTGCGTGTGTGTTCGCGTGCGTGTGTGTTGCATTCGAATTTGCTAAAACTATAAATTGTTATTGATTGTTTGTGTGTTGTATAGGTTGAATGCAAGCGCTTTGATTCGCTTTTACAAGATACAGCGCTATATGAATTCCATGTATTAGTAGTAGTAGTAGTAGTAGTAGTAGTAGTAGTTAGTAGTAGTAGTAGTAGTAGTAGTAGTAGTAATTTTGGAAAATTGGGTACTGTAATATATAGCTAGGTTCTGTCGGCCTTCACTTTTCTACCTGTAATAACCTTCATTAAATAAATAGTATACACAGCTACAGCAAGCAATCTCCAGATTTCCTGAATAGTTTAAAGGTAGGTGAAGGTAAAGGTGTCCCATAACCTAGGTGGTTGTAGGGGAGCGAGGCATCAAAGACATCAGCTTCTCTAGGGGCCAGCATATTGAGGGCGGCGCCCATCTCCTACCTTCCCTGACCCTAAAGAGAGCAGATACCCATTTACAGCTGGGTGAAATGGGAGACTGTACTTAAGCCAAGGCGAGCAAACGGTCATCTATCCACTTGGTAACCATGCTCAATACTGCTTAACCTTAGCTTGGGGAAAGCGAGTGCTCTGACCACTGAGGTTTCCCGTCTTATTTTGCATGCTTACTTACTGTATTTGAAAACAGGGTAAAAATCCTTGATGCTAACTAAAATAAAACATTTTTTTTTATTCATTTAGTGACTGATTTGTTTATTTACTTTATTTATTTATTCATTTATTTATTCATTCAATTACTTATTTATCTATCTCTTTATCTATTCAGTTATTCTTTTACATCGAGGCTAATGGAATAAACACTCATGTGCTTTTTTTTTTACATTCAGTCCCCGTGTGTATGCAATTTTGTAAATCTTGTCATCTATTCACACCGGCACACAATAGCTTACTCTTACAAAAAAATGTAACAGTATTTAATGTGTGTGCAAGATGTTCTGCGTGCGTTCACACACGGGGCCTCGGTTTATAGTTTCATCCGAAGGACTTTTTTCAAAGAGTGGAGTCAGCACTGATGTTAACTCGATGGGAAAACTCCCCTCGACCGGGAATCGAACCAGGGTCGTCAAATTGCCAGCGCAATGTTGTGACCGCTAGGCTATCCCGTCCCAAATTGTTGGAAATAAAGACAAACAGAGAGCCAGCCTATAGAAACTTCTATAGGATTTCATCACTAAACTTCATCAGCGTTACCCTAATAAAGAGGAAATATGTTTGCTGGTTTCCTTTGAAAAAGATCAATGTATTGGCTGCATCAAAGGGTTAATTAAAAGCTTCCGTTGAAATATTAATCCCAAATACTTTTTCTTATTAGAGCAAAATTACTAAAACATGAATGAAAGTTCCGAAACAGTATGCAGGTTTTCATTGTTTTGTATATTTAGAATTCTTTTAAAGCGAACTAGTTTTACTGTCACTTATGAGTTATGATTATATAAAAGGGAAAAAATAGTTACTGTCTTCTAAGAAAAAGGCAAGGTTTAATTTCATTTGAATGTATTTTTTACCACAGTTACTAAGTTTTCTAATTGATACAGACATGCACGACTACAACAGGTGTTTTTTTATAGCTGAAATAAGTAGTGATAACTCTAGCACACTATTAATCTGGTACTAAAGCAAAAAAAGAGAACTATTTTGAACTAGAAATAAGTACACATAACTATAACGCACTTGTTACATAATCAGAACAAAAAAAACTTAAACCAAACATACTCACTGACAAACAGTAAGTTAATGAAAATCATATCATACAAAATAAAACACACATAAAAAACTAAATCAAACACACTAACTGATAATATAGTATTTTAGAAACAAAATACAGACACAAAAAACGCAGGTAACAGACAGTGACAGGTAAAGACATATCCAGTTAGGCTGACATAAACACACAATAGACAGACAGACACACAACAGACAGACAGACAAACAGACAAATGTTCTCTCTCGCCCTCTCCTGCTTACCTTCTTTTCACACACACACACACACACACACACACACACACACACACACACACACACACACACACACACACACACACACACAAACACACACACATCTTGCGCACACGTTAATCCTCTTCCGCTTTTTGTAAGAATAGGCTATTGTGTGCCGGTGGGAACAGATGACAATATTTACAAAACTGCATACACACAGGGACTGGATGAAAAAAAAGCACACGAGTGCTTATTCCATTAACCTCGATATAAAAGAATAAATGAAAATAAATAAAAAATGACAAATAAAGAAAATACGCACACACACACACACACACGTACACACAACACAACACACACACACACACATACACACACACACACACACACACACACACACACACACACACACACACACACACACACACACACACACGCACACACACACTCTCTCTCTCTCTCTCTCACACACACACACACACACACACACACACACACACACACACACACACACACACACACACACACACACACACACAACACACAACACACTAACACACACACACACAAACACACACACATACACACAACATACAACACACACACAACTCCCCCCCCCCCCCCACACACACACACACCCCTACACACACTTCTGAATCATTCTTTCCATTACCTTCAGGTTTTGAATAGCGATGTCTGGGTCATCAGCGAAACTTTCCACTTTGGTGATATTGATTTTGCTGTTCTCTATCAGACTGTCGAAGCGGTTATGAGCCTGCAAAACACAATCAAGCCCCACACTTACACACCAACACATAATGATAACAATATATACATTTATGCACAATAATTATAACATAGCGTATAAGGACAGGAGCATCCATATTTGCAAACTACTTTCGAGCATAATGCGTTTACACGAAAGAAAATTAATCTGCAGCAACGTGGAATAGTGTTAGTAAGTGCAATGAAATGTATGGCCTCTCTCTGTCTCTGTGTATCTCTGTTTCTGTCTCTGTCTCTCTCTGTCTCTCTGTCTCTGTCTGTCGGTCTGTCTGTCTCTGTCTGTCTCTGTCTCTGTCTCTGTCTGTCTCTGTCTCTCTCTCTCTCTCTCTCTCTTTCTCTGTCTCTCTCTCTTTCTTCCTATCTCTCTCTTCATCCCTCTCTCTCTGTCTGTCTCTCTCTCTGTCTCTATCTCTCTCTGTCTCTCTCTCCTTTCCCCCACCCCTTTCTCTCTCTCTCGGTCGCTCTCTCTGTCTTTCCCTGTCTCTCTCTGTCTCTGTCTCTCTCTCTCTGTCTGTCTGTCTGTCTGTCTCTCTATCTATCTATCTCTATCTATCTCTCTCTCTCTCTGTGTCTCTGTCCATCTTTATGTTACATTTTTCTAACGTATTCAGCACGCTAACCTGTACACTTTTTAAATGGCAAAAACCGTCTTTGCAGTGAGAGTGATGATGCTCTCTTTAATGGAAAAGGTACTGGCCAAACGAGAAAGAGGAAGAAAATGAAGAAAAAATAGAAACAGCGTCCTGCCCCAGTGGACTCTTTATCCCTGCGCTGTCTGCACGCGAAGCTGCGCATCCAAGATTTGGTCTTCATTCCCACATGAGGACCCATTCCAGCTACTGACCTGTCTGCCTACTCATCTGTCGTACTACCGACAGGAAAGTCCATCACTGGTCAAAACACAACCTCCTAATCAGGGAGGGTACTTAAGGTCTCACAGGTATTCCCAGGTGTCGTGAGTAAGATCCCCCCCTCTCCCCCCCACCAACAAAGGTTCATCGGATGAGACTATAAACCGAGCTCCTGTGTGCAAAACGTACGCAGAACATCTAGCACACATGTTCAAATCCGTGTTTCATTATTCGGAAGTGTAGGCCATTGTGTGCCAGTGGAAACGGATAACAACATTGACAAAACTACATACTCACGGGGACTGGATGTTAGAAAAGCACACGAGTGCTTATTCCATAAAAAAATTACCATCGAAATAAACGAAAAAAACCAAAAGAAATAAAACGTAGCCAGCATACCAACCGAAACAAACAAACAAGAAAATAAAAACCATACTTATTTTTTTTTAAAACCCATCTAAACCTCCAAAATCTTTAATCATGTTTGTTGTGAAAACAGACGCTGGTAGGAGCAGCAAGCTCATTCCTGATAAGAGCGTGCACGGTGTGTTCCCTCCCTCCCCCCCCCCCTGTCTCCCCCCGCTCCCCCCCTACCCCCCCCCCCCCCCCCTCCTCCACGCCCTCATTCTTTTCGTTCCAGGCAAAATTCATCTGGGTATTGTTAATCACGTTTCCCCACACACCTTACAAGAACATCAGCGTGACGGGATTAAGACGTGCTTAATTTGAGGTTGTCGTTTGAATTTCAATTTCTTCTCTTGATGCTGCCTGTTAAAAAAAAATCAAGATCTTGGGATAAGGATAGGAGAGGAAGAGGTGGGTGGGGGTTAGAGAGATAGGAGTGAGAGAGAGAAACGGAAGGTTGGAAAGGGAGAAGACTGCGGTGAAGAAAAGTAGAAATAGAAGAACAGGTAGGAAAAGGAGAAGTAGAAAAAGAATGATCTGAAGAGTTTGAAAAAGAACAATTTGAAGAAAATGAGTTTGAGGAATTTGAAGAAAACAAATTTCAAAAGGAAGATTTGAAGAATTTGAAGATTTGAAGAATTTGAAGAAGAATTTGGAGAAGAAGAAGAATTTGGAGAAGAAGAAGAAGAAGAAGATGATGATGAGAAGAAGAAGAAGAAGAAGAAGAAGAAGAAGAAGAAGAAGAAGAAGAAGAAGAAGAAGAAGAAGAAGAAGATCCAATAATGTAATGTATAAGATCTAACACTTCACTGCAGATGCTCTATGATCTAAAAATAATCCGATTCATTACAAAAACTTCACTGCAGATGCTCTAAAGTAATGCTATGTATAAAACAAACAATTCACCGTAGATCCTTCAACAATAGTGTAATGCATAACACCAAACACTTCACTGCAGATGATGTAACAATATTGGAATGTGTAAAACAAACACCGCACTGTACATCCTCTGACAATAATGTAATGTATATAAAAACACTTCACCGTAGATCCTCCGACAATATTATAATTTATAACACCAAACACTTCACTGCAGATGCTCCATAAGGATGTTGGGATTCAGGAGTATTAGTGCCTTTATTATTACTCTCTCCCAAAAAAATACAGACAGACACAGACTCAATACTCTTCGACATTGCCACACCAAAAATCACATACCTGCCTACCACCACCACCACCACCACCACCACCACCACCACCACCACCACCACCACCACCACCACCGTGAAAAACCAACAGCACTCATGATAACTAGCCCTTATCATCAATACTTCATAACCTTTCCCACCCCTAACTCCTACCAGTCCTACACTCCTCCAGCCCCCCCCCCCTCCCCCACCAACCCCTCTGCTCCATGAAAATTACACCCCCCCCCATCCCTCTCCCTGGAACCCTTTCCATAGGTATCAATCAAAGGCCAGGGACTCAAGATTCCTGTGGGCAAAAAGAGTGTGATGATGAAGCAGTGATGATGATGATGATGATGATGATGATGATGATGATGATGATGATGATGATGATGATGATGATGACGACGACGACGATGATGACGACGACGACGACGACGACGACGATGATGATGATGATGATGATGATGATGATGATGATGATGATGATGAAGCAGTGATAACGAAGCAGTGATGACGTAGCAGTGATGACGTAGTAGTGATGATGACGCAGTGATGATGATGATGATGGTGGTGATGATGATGATGATGATGATGATGATGATGATGATGATGATGACGATGACGACAACGACAACGACGACGACGACGACGACGAAGCAGTGATGACAAAAGCAGTGATGACGAAGCAGTGATGACAAAAGCAGTGATGACGAAGCAGTGATGACGAAGCAGTGATGACGAAGCAGTGATGACAAAGCAGTGATGACGAAGCAGTGATGACGAAGCAGTGATGATGACGACGACGACGACGACGATGACGATGAGGATGATGATGATGATGATGATGATGAAGCAGTGATGATGAAGCAGTGATGATGAAGCAGTGATGATGATGATTATGATGATGACGACGACGACGACGACGACGAAGCAGTGACGACGAAGCAGTCATGACGAAGCAGTGATAACAAAGCATAGATGATCACGCAGGGAGAATATTCCACCACTGATTGCTGGGTACCGAGACACGTGGCCAGGCCTCAAAGTCGCTTGACCCTCCTCCCTCTTGCCGGAAGTTCATTAGGTCCTGTGTCCACCCTGCCCTAACCACCTTCCTGTCGCAGGATGCTCCTGCCGCTGCAGGCCAGAATTTTCCCCCCACACAGTTCCAGAACCATCTTCAGCTAATAGCATTTCCTGGCTGGACTAAGGTTGATTCTGGTTCACCTACAGCTCGCTAGCTAGAATATTATGAGTTTTTGTGGTTATAAATAAAGAAGAACGACTAGATCTATAACGTCAAGCGTAAAAAACATATCTTTGAGACTAAAAATTTGTCAATCTGTTGCAGCCTTGTCAAATTTTCAGTGGTGCCCCAGTGATCTACAAGTATACAGGGTAAATGAGAGTGAGGTGAGGAACAAGAAAGCATTCCTGAAAGTATTGTGTTTCCAGGATTTGGATTTGGATGTCTATCTGCAAATAATGATTGGAATTAACCATTACGCTTAACGTACCATCTCCTAGTTACAGTGACGTCATTGATAACGACTAACATGAATAGGAATGAATGAATGCGTAGGGTCTTTAGACTAAAATGAATAGGAATGAATGAATGCGTAGGGTCTTTAGACTAAAATGAATAGGAATGAATGAATGCGTAGGGTCTTTAGACTAAAATGAATAGGAATGAATGAATGCGTAGGGTCTTTAGACTAAAATGAATGCAAATGAATGAATACCTAGGGTCTTTAGAATAAAATGAACAGGAATGAACAAAATCGTACGATCTTTAGACTAAAATGAAAAAGAATGAAAGAATACATGCGTAGGGTCAGACGAATCTGTTGTGCTAGTCTTGGGGTAGTTAAATTCGTTTTCTCATAGACTTTACGTAAACTTCAGTGTGTTATTCAGATTTCGGTTTAGCCTCTGCTGGATTTAAGACGACAAAGGTAAGGAGTGCGGCTGCACGCAGGAAGTGAAAAACAGAGAGAGAGAGAGAGAGAGAGAGAGAGAGGAGAGAGAGAGAGAGAGAGGAGAGAAGGAGAGAGAAGAGAAGAGACAGAGACAGAGAGAGAGAGAAGAGACAGAGAGACAGGACAGAGACAGAGAGAGAGAGAGAGAGTTAGAGACGAGAGGGAGGAAAGTTAGAGAGACTAGGACAGACAGACAGACAGACAGACAGACAGATATACAGACAGATAGACAGACGGACAGACGGACAGACAGACACAGACAGACAGGCACACAGACAGACAAACAGTCACAGGTAGGGGTTGAGAGACCCAGAGAGACATACAGAGACAAGCAGAGAAAAGAAAGAAGTATACAGAGTTCTGGAGGTGGCGTTTGACATTAGAAAAAGAGTGATCCTTTTTAACTGTCAGCAAGGTGCAGTAACTCTAGCTTTGTTTGTGATTTCTCTGTTCATTTTCCTTCTTTCTGGACGTCTGTCTGTCTGTCTGTCTGTCTGTCTGACTGTCTCTTTGTCTATCTGTTTGTCTCTTTTTCTGTCTGTTTGTCTGTCTCTGTCTCTGTCTGTCTGTCTGTTGTTGCTTGTTTTCTGTCGGTTTGATGTTTCCTAAATCAGGACAAGGGCTGAAAGAAAAAAAAAAAGATACTTATTTTGTGACCCTTGAAAAATAAAGATGAGTCATTCATGTCACTCATTTATTGATTTTGCCTGTCTGTCTGTCTGCCTGTCTGTCTGTTTGTCTCCCTCTCTTTCTCTCTGTCCCTGTATCTCTCTCTCAATATATATCTCTCTGTGTCTCTCTCTCCATTATCTCAATCTCTCCCTCTCCTTCCCATCTCCTACCCTTCTCTCTCATTGTTCTTGAAAAACTGGTCATTTTGTTTAGAACGACCTGTTTTCTTTGTAAACAACAACAGCAACAAAATACTTGTACACACACACACACACACACACCACACACACACACACACACACACACACACACACACACACACAACACACAAATACACACAAACACACACACAACACACAAACACACACACACACACAAACACACACATACACACAACACACACACACAACACACAAACACACACACACAAACACACACACATAAACACACACACACACAAACACACACACACAAATAAACACACAAACACACACATACAACACTAACACACACACACACACACACACACACACACACACACACACACACACACACACACACACACACACACACACAACACACACTCAAAACCCACCCAAACACCCAAACACACACACACACACACCTAACACAAAATCTCTAACAGATTGTTTTAGTTCAACGTTGTTTGTTTTTTTCTTTCTTATACTGATTCTTTTAGCGGCCGGCCACACTCTACTTAGAGCAAGTTCGTTTGTAATCAAGCCTCCTATGGCGTGTGACCTTTTTATGTCCCAGTCCTCCTTTTTAAGGTGAATTCATTCTGGTGTTGTTCAATCACGTCTTCCCACAGACCCAACAAGAACCCTGTGTGTGACAGGACTAGCATGTGCTCAATTAGGGCTGTTTTGAGGGGAGGCTTTGAATTTCTTTCTGTTTCTGCTTCTATGAAAAAATGTGGGAATAGTCGCAGAGAAAGAGTGGTTTGGGGTGGGGTGGGTAGGGGGAGGAGTGGAGAGAGCTAGAGAGAGGGGGGGGGGAGGAGGGGAGGAGGA
>CM060337.1:15345808-15348308 GCA_030674155.1 Stramonita haemastoma | reverse complement strand
AGAGAGAGAGAGAGAGAGAGATTGATTGATTGATTGATTGATTGATTGATTGGTTAATTCTTTTATATCGATGATAATGGAGTAAGCACTCTTGTGTTTTTTTACGTCCAGTCCTCGTGTGTATGCAGTTTTGTAAATGTCATCAGAGAGAGAGACAGACAGACAGACAGACAGAGACAGAGAGAACAACGCATTTTGCTGTAAATCCTTCAAAATCATTCAAACCAAAATTATCGACATCGTTTTCTATCACGTCATCCCCCCAACCCCCACCATCCCTCCCCAACCCTCCGCCCCCCTCCCACCTCCCCCCAACTCTTACCCTACATGTGTTGCGTTTTTCAAGCCAGAGTATCTCTGTGATTTGCATCTCTAAGCACAAAGTGATCACACTGCTTTGCATGTGAGAGGCGCCTCCTAGCTTTGAATTTTTGTTAGGAATCCTATCAAATATTGGGGTGTCATCATGATTTACCGTAGTTTTGTGTGTCACTGCATTGCATTATCACATCTGATATATGGCGATGTGTTCCTGTGTATTGTACTGTTACATGTGTTTAATGTGGCGAAGTTTATGGCTTTAGAAGTTTCAGCTATTCCGTTTGTAGTGTGCATTTTATCATGTCGTAAAGATGTCATGATTTATTTCCTGATGATATAATTTACATTGGAAGTTAGACTCATCATCACTCTTTAACGATTAGCATTCAATTGAAACAAATTTATGGCATTAAAAAAAAAACAGCGATCGACTTTACAGCAGTATTCATGTATTCACATCTACTTTTATGAAAGACATTCACTTTTCTGTAAGCTTTCTTTTTGCTGAAAGGTCTTGGACGTAAGTTCTTAATGTTTAAATTCATTGTAAGAACTGCAATCAAATTTCTTTTTTTTGGTCGGTTTAAATATATCTTTACATTACAGTTGGAAGAATATAAGTCGGCTTGAAAGATAGCACATGAAGAAATGGTAACTTTTTTTTTGTAGAGAGAGACAGTCAACTGAAAACGTTTACAGTTCGAGTCAAATATGACATCACCATTACATAATTTGTTATTATTTCACCTTCAAAAAGGAAGGAAGGGGTGGGGGAGGGGTAAGAGAAGTGCACAACTAAATAGATAAACGAGTTTCTCATTTGAATGAAAGTGATCTTGTAGAATTGCAAGTTGGAATGTCAGGAACACTAGGTGTACTAATGATGGAGATATTCATGCACAATTATCCATCAGTGATCTTACCTGTGGGCTTACGGATAACCACCTCTCCTCAAATATATACACGTATGCCAAAAACCGCAATGTCAAATTAAAGATAAAAAAAAAGGTAAAGGTGTCCCATAACCTAGGTGGTCGTGGGGGAGCGAGGCATCAGAGACCTCAGCTTCCCTAGGGACCAGCATATTGAGAGCGGCGCCCATCACCTCTCCTTCGCCGCTTTACCTTCCCTGATCCTAAAGAGGACAGGTACCCATTTACAGCTGGGTGAAACTGGGGGACTCTACTAAAGCTAAGGCGCGCAAACGGTCACCCATCCAATTGGTGACCACGCTCGACGCTGCTAAACTTGGCTGGAGGAAAGCGAACGCTTTGACCACCGAGCTACCCCGCTCCCTAAGACCCCATAGTTTTCGAACTAGCTCGGTGATTTGTAGAAACCAAAGTATCAGGCATGTTGCTGTTATTGTTGTTGTGCGTTCCCGAGCTTAACACTCTGGCGGTCACCCAGATTATGCCCTTTTGGACTCATTCATCCCACTTGAGAATCACTGCGAGATAGGAAGTACACCAGATAAAAAGTTTGCGTGTATGACTGTTTTCAAGTATCGCGCTATATAGACAGCCATACTCCAATTTCAGAGGAAAATATCGGGCATGTGTCAAAGTGTTAAAGAGGGGTTGGGCTCAAAGTAAGCTGCAGCTTGTTGCCATTTCCCTGCTGTCTGCTTATGATGCATACGTGTATATTGAAAACACAATGTTTTAAACTTAAAGGGGTATTAACCAAATATATATTATATATAAAGCAACACTAGTTAAAAGCAGTGATAACGTTTCATATAAATCTTTTCAAAACATCGTATTAAATGCATATTAACATTACCTTTAAAAATCAGTCAATTATTTTCAACATAAAACGAACTCATGTGACATCAATGAAAAATGCCCGCATTCTTGAAATCACGCAAGCTTAGATTCAGAATAACTCTCTCTCTCTCTCTCTCTCTCTCTCTCTCTCTCTCTCTCTCTCTCTCTCTCTCTCTCTCTCTGTCTCTCTCTCTCTCTCTGTCTCTCTCTCTCTCTGTCTCTCTCTCTCCCTCTATCTCTGTGTCTCTCTCCCTCTCTCTGTCTCTCTCTCTGTTTCTCTCTGTCTTTCTCTGTCTCTGTCTGTCTGTCTGTCTGTCTGTCTGTCTGTCTGTCTGTCTCTCTCTGTCTCTCCCTGTCTCTCTCTCTCTCTCTCTCTCTCTCTCTCTCTCTCTCTCTCTCTCTCTCTCTCT
>CM060337.1:15316295-15318795 GCA_030674155.1 Stramonita haemastoma | reverse complement strand
CATTTAACTAGCAAGTTAAACTGGAAAATGCATATTGAAAACTTGATTTTGAAAGCCAGGAAACGATTAAACTTCTTAAAGATTGTGAGTGCTCAGCCGTGGAGTCAGGATACAAAAACACTTATGCACCTTGCTGTTTCTTTAATTCGGTCTAAACTCATTTCTGGTCAAGAAGTGTATTTTTCTGCTCCATATTATCTCTTAAAAAAGCTGCAAAGTGTGGATAGCAAAGCAATCAAAATAGCCTTAGGAGTGCCGATTCATGCCAGTACACTAAAAACTTATACAGAAGCTCATTTACTTCCACTTTCTGAGCAAAGAATGTTATCTGTCTCTAAATATGTCATTCGAAGTCTTGCTATTTCAAATTCTGTTCACGATGAAATATTTATTGATAAAAAGGATTATCCAAAAAGAGCTAGGAACATCTCTTTTTTGCAGCCCATAAGAAATTATACTGAAGACCTTATGAAGGAAAATAATATCGATATATCAAACGTCCCAGTTTTACCAGTAGTTCCCAGATTCCACCATGGGAACATAAATATGCAAATTTTGATATTGACTACACAGAAGCAAAAAAGGACACTAATCAAAACCTACTCAAAATTGAGGTTCAAAATCATATAAATTGTCAGTATTTAAACCACTTGAAAGTATACACGGACGGATCTGTATTAGAATCGGGCATGTGCGGGGCTGCATTCGTTATACCCGACTTAAAAGTAAAAAGATCTTTTTGTATTGGAAAAGGTTTTACAATATTCACTTCTGAATTGTTCGCAATTTTTATGGCACTAAATTATCTTTCAAATATTTCTCTTGCGATTTACAATGTCGTTTTTTGTGTTGATTCAAAATCAGTATTACTGGCTTTAAAACATTGGGACTCTAAACTGAGAAATGATGTTATTTTTTAAATCAAGTTCCTTGTGCATTCTCTTGTTTCTAAAGGTATTGGGATAAAATTTTGCTGGGTACCATCACATTGCGGTCTTTACTGGAACGAATTGGCAGATTCTCTGGCAAAACGCGGTGCTTCAGAATGTACAAGTGACATAATGATTAATAGTATAGGTCTACGTTTATCTTCATTTGAGATTATTTCAATTCTTGCAAACTCTATTTATTCAAAGTTTTTTAGATTTCACTTAAATCGTTTATGTTGCCCACGAAATATAGAAATTATAATTCATAAATTACGTCTAAATGCTTGGAAAACTAAATATTTAAAAAATGTTTTCTGCACTTGTTCTGCTATTATATCAGTCCATCATATATTGTTTGATTGCCCTGTGCTTAATGCCTCGTATAAAAGCAAAGGGATAGATTTAAGAAAAAAATATGGAAATATCCAAAGTGTCCTGTACGATTCCGAGTCGCATGTCCTAGTATCAGTTGCAGAAAGTATTTGCCAGTCACCAGTAGGTCAGTTACTATAAATGAAATTGTATAAACTTATCATCTTTCATTACATTCTTTATCCTTTCACCTTTTCCCCACATCCCCTTTTCAGTGCATCCTTAGGCTAACGTGAATGTGCCATTGTCTAAATCACCTTGTAGTGGAACGGACATTAAACCAATGAGAAGAAGAAGAAGAAGAACACACACACACACACACACACATATATATATATATATATTATATATATATATATACATATATATATATATATATATATATATATATATATATATATATATATATATATATATATATATATACGTAGACAGATCGACAGACAGACAGACAGACAGACAGACAGACAGACAGACAGATACATACATACATACATACATACATACATACATACATACATACATAACGTTACGATAAGAAATTGATACTGAACCAACGCTAAACAAGATTGACCGCAAAAGGGATAACACTTAGCCCCTTTCATGTTGCAAGACCTGTCACTTTGGACATAATGTTCATAAATATACATATTTTCTTCACCATGACAGCAGTCTGAAAAAACAACCTCAAATCAGTGGAAAATCAGGCCTGAAAAAAAGCAGCCAGCCAAACAAACAAACCATTAACCTCACAATCCAGGAAAAAACAATACAAAAAAAAAAAAAACCTAAAGCAAAACAAAAACAAAGTGTGGAGGAAAGCAATCACGAAAGGATAATGTATGTTTCGCAGCAGCTATGTTGCAAACCAACTCTGGGGTGTGTGTGTGTGTGTGCATGCGTAAGTGTGTGTGATGTGTGTGTGTGTGTGTGTGTGTGTGTGTGTGTGTGTGTGTGTGTGTGTGTGTGTGCGTATGTGTGTGTGTGCATGCGTGCGTGCGTGCGTGTGTGTGTGTGTTTGTGCTATGTGTTTGTGTTAGTGTGCGTGAGAGAGAGAGAGCGCGCGCGTGTCTATGTGTGTGTGTGTGCGTGTCTGTGTGTGTGCATTGTCCGTGTGCGAGGGCCCGCGCGCGCACGTGCGCGCGCGCGTGTGTGTGTGATAGAGACAGACAGACAGACAGAGGGACAGAGACAGACAG
>CM060337.1:15302889-15316195 GCA_030674155.1 Stramonita haemastoma | reverse complement strand
CCCTGCACGGTTACCTCGCCACAGATATCCTGCCTCTGTCCTCAGACCAAGAGCTCACAGAGTCTGGCAGAGTGAGTTGTTTTTCTCGGGACTGTGGTTGTTTGTTGTTGGTGGGTTGTTTGTGGTGGTGGTGGTGGTGGTGGGGGAGGTGGTGGTGGTTGTGGTGGTGGTTGTGGTGGTGTTGTGGGTTGGTGTGGTGGTGATAAGGGTGGTTTTGGGTGGTGGTAGTTGTGGTTGTGGTGGTAATTTGTTGTGGTGGTGTGTGGTTGTGCTGGTTGGTGTGGCTGGTGTGGGTGGTGATAAGGGTGGTTTGTGGTGGGTACTTGTGGGTGGTTTGTGGTTGTGGTGGGGGTGGTGGTGGTTTTAGTGGTGGTTTTTGGTTGTGGTTGTGGTTGGTGTTGTGGGTGGTGATAGGGTTACCTCACCACGGACATCCTGCCTCTGTGCCTCGGACCAGGAGCTTACAGAGTCTGGCAGAGTGAGTTTTTTTCTCGGGTCTGTGGTCTGTTGTTGTGGTTGTGGTTGTGGTGGTGGTGGGGGGGGGGGTTGTGGTTGTTGTTGTGGTGGGTGGTTGTGGTGGGGTGGTGGTTGGTGGTGGTGGTGGTTGTGGTGGTGGTGATAAGGATGGTTTATGGTGGTGGTTGTGGTTGTTACTGTGGTGGTGGTGGTGGTGGTGGTAGTGGTGATGGTGGTGGTGGTGGATGGTGGTTGAGGTTGTGGTGGTGGGTGGTGGTTGTGGTGGTGGTGGTGGTGGTTTGTGGCGGCGGTTGTGGTGGCTTGTGGTTTGTGGTGGTGGTGGTGACGGTGCTTTGTGTTGGTTTGTGTTGGTGATTGTGGTGATGATGGCATTGATCGTGACCATAGACGCTGGGGAGGGGGGCGTGGCCGAGGGGGGGGAGGGGGGGGCAAACAGCAACATGAGAGGCGATATTGATAGCAGTGGCGCTCCTATTTATGCAATTTCGGCTTTCACTTCATCTTATGTGACCCTTTATGATCAATATTATTGTTATTTTATTATTATCATCATCATTATCATCTTCATCATCATCATCACCATCATCATCACCATCATCACCACCACCATCATCATCACCATCATCATCATCATCATCATCATCATCATCATCATCATCATCATCATCATCATCATCATCACCACCATCATCATCACCATCACCATCATCATCACCATCTCATCATCATCATCATCTCACCATCATCATCATCATCATCATCATTCATCATTCATCATTCATCTATCATCTCATCAATCTCCTACTCCTCCTCCTCTCTGTTCAGACATCAGAGCAGTACAAAACAGCTGTATGACATCGAACGGGGAGGGACCTACAGCGTGTATCATGGCTACGCCTATGACGGCATCTGGGTCATTGCACGAGCACTGGAGCGCTTGCTGGCTGACGATTACGAAGATATTCTGGATGACGTATCAACTACGTCACTAGAGCGCCGACTACGAGGAAGTCACGTGGGGAAAGCGCTGAATGATACCAACATTCGTGGTGTGACGGTGAGGGGGGGTTGTGGTGGGGTGGGGGTTGATGTTGGTTGTTGGGGTGATTGGTGGTTGTGGTGGTGTGTGTGGTGTGTATGGTGGTGGGGGTGTTTGTGTGTGTAGTGTGTGTGTAGTGTGTGGTGTGTGTGTGTGTGTGTGTGATGTGTTTGTGTGTGTGTTGTGTGTGTGTGTGTGTGTGTGTGTGGTGTGTGTGTTTGTGTTGTGTGTGTGTGTGTGTATAAATAAACAGACACACACATAAGGAAATTAATGTACAGATTCCTTTTTAAGTCCTTTAAGCACTTACACACTCATGTATACCCATTCCAATCTAATCACGCTACATAAAACTGGGGGGGGGGGGGGGGGAAACAAGAAAGAACCCAAACAGAAATAGGATTCAAAATCAAAAGTGTGTGTTTTAAAGGGGTGTGTGTGTTGTGTTGTGTGTGTTGTGTGTGTGTGTGTTGTGTGTGTGTGTGTGTGTGTGTGTGTGTGTGTGTGTGTGTGTTTGTGTGTGTTGCAGGGTAGAGTTCAGTTCAATAACGGTGACAGGCTGGGCATCATCAACATACTGCAAATGCAAGGTATGCAGGTGTCCTCTCTCTCTCTGTGTCTGTGTCTGTGTCTGTCTGTCTGTCTGTCTGTCTGTCTGTCTGTCTGTCTGTCTGTCTGTCTCTCTCTCTCTCTCTTCTCTCTCTCTCTCTCTCTCTCTCTCTCTCTCTCTCTCTCTCTCTCTCTTTTTTCGTTTTGCTTCCCCCCCGTTAGTTTTTATTTTACTTTTTTCTATCGCATTTTCTTTCGATTGTTTCTTTTCTTTCTACTCAATATTTTTTTTTCGTTTTTCTGCTTTTCTTTGGTTTTTTTTTTCTTTCATTCTGTTTTTTTTTCTTTCTTTCTTTCTTTCTTTCTTTTCTTTCTTTCTTTCTTTCTTTCTTTCATCGGTCCCTTCTTCGTCTAAATCTTGTTCTTTTTGTTCTCGTTTGCTTGTTTTCTCCTTTCAACTTTTAAAATTCCTTTTGTTTGTTTCCCTATTCCTTTTTGTTTGTTTTGAAAAAAAAACATTCATCGTCGTCAACATTCTCGTTTCTTCTTTTTTTCTTTTTTAAGTATCGGTCATTTTTTTATGATCAAGCTGAGGGAAATCTGTTTTAAACCAATACTTCAACTTTTAGCGCTATAATGTGAACAGAGTGCTGATGGAATGTTTGTTTTTGCACTATGACATGCTATGAAAAAATGACGTGGCTCAATGGTGTGACAGGGGGCAAGCTGGAAAAAGTGGCGGAGTACAACGCGCTAACTGAACAACTGGACTTCAACAAAGGGAAGAAAATCGTCTGGTGGAGTAAGTTGCGTTCTTTGTGTGAATTGAGAGATTTAATTATAACTGACGATGACAGTGACAAAAATGACTGCAATAATGTCAAAAGTCTGACTCGTGTGTATGTATTTTTTTGTGTCTGTGTGTTTGTTTGTGTGTGTGTGTGTGTGTGTGTGTGTGGTGTGTGTGTGTGTGTGTGTGTGTGTGTGTGTGGTGTGTGTGTGTGTGTGTGGTGTGTGTGTGTGTGCGCTGCATTTAGAAAGAAATTTGCATGAAATTTTCTGTTTTGGAGGAAAAAGTAGAGGAGGAAAAACAAGTGCAGGTAACCACTTACAACTTCTCAATCATTTTTATCAAAGAATCAATTAAAAACAAATAATAAACTTTGGGATTATACTATCTTTCAATGGAAGCGTTGTATGCATTTATGAGTAAGAACCATGCCTTTGGCATGACTTGACTGGAGTTTCGGCTCCTGGATGAGCCCTCATCAGCGCAGAGGTCCCGATGGTGATTGAAACTCCACTGGCTGTGTTACCTTACGGCAAGACACTTTTCAGAATTGAAAAGTGTCATTCGCATTTACAAGACATTTTTATGTCTCTGTGGCCTTTTAAGCTGCCATCAAAAGATAATGATGAAAAGAGAAAGAAAATATGATAACAACTTATGTTGCACAAAAAATGAATAGGAGAAAATAAACACCTAGTGATTAGGAGAAACGAAACACCTAGCGAAGATTTCTGAGTATGTACACTGAGATATACGCAGGCGTTCACACGTACGTTGTGTGTGTGTGTGTGTGGGGGGGGGGGGGGGGAGTAGGGGGGTAGTGCTCACGCATACACATAGCTAAAACACACACACACACACACACAACCCCCCCCCCACACACACACACACACCACAACCACAACCACCACCACCACCACCACCACCACCACCACCACCACCACCACACAGAAAACAACCCACTCCTCTTTCATCTTACTCTCAATCCCTCCCCTCACCACACACCCCTACCTACCTACCTCACCTTTCATCATTCTCCTCTCATCTAACACTTACTCGTCCATCTCTTTCCTCGCATCAGAGCACATCTTCAAAGCACATTATCTACTCTGCTCTGCCCAGGGAAATGTCAGTGCCGTGAAATTTGAATGTGAAGAGTCCAGGCAGGCAGGCAGAGAGCAATTGCTGGATGGCCTGTTAGTGCTGCTCTTTTCTGCTGGGTTTTGTGCCTGGCTGCTCCTCTTTAGGTTCTCGTCTGCTATTATAGCAACGTGGTGGGACAGTCAGTGAATGAACCGGGGGCAGTTGGGCGTAGTTTATATTATATATATATATATTATATATATATATATATATATATATATATATATATTATATTATATATATATATTATATATATATATACAAAGATAGATAGATAGAGAGAGAGAGAGAGATAGATAGGTAGATAGGTAGATAGATAGATAGGTAGATAGATAGATAGATAGGTAGGTAGGTAGGTAGGTAGGTAGGTAGGTAGGTAGGTAGGTAGATAGATAGATAGATAGATAGATAGATAGATAGATAGATAGATAGATAGATAGATAGATAGATAGAATAGATAGAAACAAAATTCATGTTTTGATACTGTTAAAGGGTGTTTGGTAATGATTCGAAAACCAATTGGCTATTTTTTTTTTATATTGCTTTGATTCAAACCATTCTTAGGGTTTACAAGTCTCTGGAACGTATTATCAACAAAACCAACGGCATCAAAATAATGAGAAAACATTAGAAGCGACAAGAATAGGACTGTCAGCTACGTATGACAAAAGAAGACAGAGAAAAAAGGAAAATATAGAGAAAACATAGCAGAGGAAAAACAATGAAAGATAAACAGAAGACCAAGAAAGTTTGCTCACTTTTGGTGAAACCGACACATTTATTTCATAACATACATGTCTTAACCCTCTTGCTTTGAATTCTGTAGAGCTAAACGACCCCTAGATTTTGAATTAAAGCAATTAAGTGTAACTAAAAGCAGTAAAGCTACGGAAAGTTGAAAACTGCAAATAGTGGAGGAAGCTGTTGTGAAATCTCCAATGGTGCCTGAACGGTCTACTAGACCCCGGGATAGGTAACGGTTGAGGTGAAAAAGCAGTCATCAAGCCACGCATATCAAAATTAAGACTTTTACAAATATCAGAAAAAATCCTAACATGATAAACCTGGAAGCTCACTTTGTTTACACTATGAGGATGGATTGTTGTTTTCAATAAACTTAGAGTGTTACCTGAACTAGTACCTGAACTTAATGACCTAACTATAATGTTACCTGAACTAGTACCTGAACTTAATGACCTAACTATAATGTTACCTGAACTAGTACCTGAACTTAATGACCTAACTATAATGTTACCTAAACTAGTACCTGAACTTAATGACCTAACTATAATGTTACCTAAACTAGTACCTGAACTTAATGACCTAACTATAATGTTAGCTAATCTAATACCTGAACTTAATGACCTAACTATAGTGTTAGCTAATCTAATACCTGAACTTAATGACCTAACTATAGTGTTAGCTAATCTAATAACTGAACTTAATGGCCTAACTATAGTGTTAGCTAATCTAATACCTGAACTTAATGACCTAACTATAGTGTTAGCTAGTCTTATACCTGAACTTAATGACCTAACTATAGTGTTAGCTAATCTCTAATACCTGAACTTAATGACCTAACTATAGTTTTAGCTAATCTAATACCTGAACTTAATGACCTAACTATAGTGTTAGCTAATCTAATAACTGAACTTAATGACCTCCATTGGTGGAAGACCCCTTTGCAACCTCAGATTTGCAGATGACATTGACCTCATGGGCAGCAGCAAACAAGAACTGCAAATCCTCACAGACAATTTAACAGATCGAGCGAGCGCATACGGCATGGAGGTCAGTACAGAGAAATCAAAGATCATGGTCAACAGCGCGAGTAATGACATCACGGAAATAAAGATGAATGGAGAAACACTAGAAGAGGTGAGCCAAATCAAATACTTAGGCTCCATCCTAACAAAAGATGGCACATCAAACAATGAAGTGAAAGCTCGCATTGCAACAGCAACATCTGCTCTAGTCAGACTCGAAAAGATCATCAGAAGCAACAACATCAGCTTCTGCACCAAATACCACCTTTACAAATCCCTCGTGATATCTATCCTCCTATATGGCTGTGAATCATGGACTCTGACAGCAGAGTTAGAGAGGAGAATCCAAGCATTCGAGAACAAGTGCCACAGAAGACTCCTCAAAATATCATACAAAGAACACAAGACCAATAACTATGTGAAAGAAGAAATCAAAAAGCGTGTGGGCCCCCAAGAGCCTTTGCTCTCCACCATAAAGAGGAGAAAGCTGATGTGGTTTGGTCACACCACAAGACACAACACCCTAGCAAAAACCATCCTGCAAGGAACAGTCGAGGGCAAGAGAAGAAGAGGCCGCCAAAAGAAATCAAGGGTTGACAACATCAAAGACTGGACCGCCCAACCCCTGCAACACCTCCTACTAGCCACACAGGATCGTGAAGCATGGAAAAAGATCTCTGTTGCGTCTTCTCTCATGTCCCCCCTACGTCCTTTGGGACATGGGACTGAGTGAGTGAGTGAATGACCTAACTATAGTGTTAGCTAATCTAATACCTGAACTTAATGACCTAACTATAGTGTTAGCTAATCTAATAACTGAACTTAATGGCCTAACTATAGTGTTAGCTAAACTAATAATTGAACTTAATGGCCTATCTATAGTGTTAGCTAAACTAGTAACTGAACTTAATGGCCTATCTATAGTGTTAGCTAAACTAGTAACTGAACTTAATAGCCTAGCTATAGTGTTAGCTAAACTAGTAACAAAACTTAATGGCCTAGATAGAGTGTTAGCTGATCTAATAACTGAAATTAATGGCCTAGCTATAGTGTTGGGTAGTCTAATAACTGAGCTTAATGGCCTAGCTCTAGTGCTAGCTAAACTAGTAACTTAATGGACCAGCTATAGTGTCAGCAAAACTGGTGACTGAACCTAAAGACCTATACTAGCTCTCTCCTTCCTCAGTTCTCATCTACCTACCTCCCTCCCTCAGAAGGTACCCCCCCCCCCTTTTCACCACAACATGAAACAGCCCACCCACTCCCACGGTTCAGTGCCCCTCATCAAGCGCATTATCCACTCTTCTGCCTCGGGGAAATGTAAAGAGTCCTGAAATTTGAATCTGAAGAGTTCGGGCAGCGATTGCTCTCTCTCTCTCTCTGTCTCTCTCTGTGTCTCTCTGTCTGTCTGTCTGTCTGTCTGTCTGTCTCTCTCTTTGTCTGTTTGTCTGTATGTCTGTCTCCCTCTCTCTCTGTCTCTCTCTCTGTGTCTGTCTCTGAATTTGTCTGTCTCTGTCTGTCTCTGTATCTCTGTCTCTGTCTCTCTCTTTCTGTCTGTCTGTCTCCTCTTTCTCTGTCTCTGTCTCTGTCTCTCTCTGTCTCTCTCTGTCTCTGTCTGTCTGTCTGTCTGTCTGTCTTTCTCTCTCCTTCTCTCTCTCTCTCTCTCTCTCTCTCTCTCTCTCTCTCTCTCTCTCTCTCTCTCTCTCTCTCTCTCTCTCTCTCTCTCTCTCTCTCTCCCCTCTATTAGTCCTGTGCTCTTCACTGCCGTGTTTCAGGCCTGACTACCCACCTTCAGGCTTCTGGTCTGGCCCTATTGAAGGCAGATTACTGTACCGAGGTGTGACCGTGATGGACACAAAGAAATTGTATTGAACCTCTGCTTTCAAATTCCAATGTCCTGAAAACCGTTTGGGTGCTTTCCATCTTAACACACTCTCTTTCCCAGTAGGACGTCTTCTTCTTCTTGCTACTATTTCCTTTCCCCTCTTTACCTTCTTTATTTATTTATTTATTTGTTTTTTTATTATTTTTTTTATTCATTTATTTATTCATTTATTATTTATTTATTTATTCTTGTATATCGAGGATAATGGAATAAGCACTCATGTGCTTTTTAACATCCAGTCCCCGTGTGTATGCATTTTTTTTTGGTAAATCGTGTCATCTGTTCCCACCGCGCGGCACACGATGGCCTACTCTTGCGAAAAGCGGAACAGGATTTCACGTGTGTGCGAGATGATCTGCGTGCGTTCGCATACGGGGCCTCGGTTTATAGTCTCATCCGAAGGACTCATGGTTAGTATGCTCATGTTTAAAACATGCTTGTTTCTGTTGCCAAATGCATTATCACCATTAACTTTTCTTTGCTGTGGTTCTTTTTTGTAATTTAATTATCATTTTCCCCCATTGCTATTACTGATGTAAATGAGCATGAGGAAAGATCATAGCATTATAGTCATGGAAGTACCGCATTTTTAAATGTTTTGCTGTCGTTGTCGTCATTGAACATCAATATGAGAGAGGACATTGAACATTTAGAGTTATTAATAATCACACCGATGTTACCGTCATCTCAGCATCGTTGCACACCGAGGGAATGCCAACTCATCAATATTTTGTTAGGCAGGACTTAACCTTGATCCAGAGAGAACGCATAGAAATTCAAGGGGGTCGAGGTAGCCTCGTGGTCAGAACATTGCACTCGCAATTTCACGACCCGGGTTCGATTCCCGTTCGAGGGGATTTTTCTCCTGTAGTTAACATCAGTGCTGACTCCACTCTTCCCCGAGAGTCCTTCGGATGAGACTATAAACCGAGACCCCGTGTGCGAACGCACGCAAAACATCTTGCGCACACGTTAAATCCTGTTCCGCTTTTCGTAAGAGAAGGCCATCGTGTGGCGGTGGGAACAGATGACATTTACAAGACTGCATACACACGGGTACTGGATGTAAAGAAAAAGCACAAGATTGCTTATTCCGTTATCCTCGATATAAAAGAATAAATAAATAAAATAATAAATAAATAAATAAAGGTCTTGCAGATGCGTTCGCAAAAAACTCACCAATAGTAAAGCTCGGAGCTGTAGCTGAGGAACAAAATAAAAGCGGTAGAGTACGATTGCGAAAGCAAAAACAAAATTTAATACAAAAAATGTTACTATCTATATGAACTATATTTCATGTCTTTTTCTTTTCCAACCAAGTATTCGACAAAGCTGTATCGCCAAATAATACCAAAAACGCTTCAAAGAAAAAAAAAAGAAAAGAAAGAAATTAGACAGAACCATAACAAAAAAATATACACAAAGAGCAAAAGGAGCAAAGAAAGAGACAACATCGGAACAGATTAAAACCTAAAATTACTCAAAGGCATTGCTGACCCTCCATTCATCACTTCATCCATCCTCAGCTTTCCAATAGCCCCTATTTCCCACCCACTCATCCCACACACCCTCTCAAGAAACACCACTAAACCATTCACCATAACTTTTCGCTTGAAAGCGCATCATCAAAGAGATTATCCCTTCTACTGGCTCGAGAACACACAAGAGAGCCATGAAATTCAAATCTGGAAGAAAATTATGGGTTTGTGATTGCCCGTCTTCTGAATCTCGTTTCTTTCGCATTGTCATTAGTTTATGACTGAACGCCCCTTTGCCCTGTTCTTCCTTAGCGAAATGGTCATAATACCACCGGGACATTTCTTTGAAAACGCCTACGAGATTTCGATTTCACTGTCATCATCGACCAACAGCTGAAAAATATTTCTGTTGAAATGTTTAGAATGTTTCTCTCCCCTCCAGTCTTTTTCGTCACAAGTATATAAGTGTTTTAGTTCTGTGACCGGTTTTGGTCTTTTATCCGTAGCTTGACAACAACGATGTGTCTTTACAAAAGAACACTTTCATGTGGTATTGGGTAGTTGGCTGATTTATTTATAAGCCTGATTTGGTATCCTTCAGTATCAGAAGACTACAGAGTTGCGCTCTAGGTATTAATTCTGGAACAGCGTGGGTTATAGCTGGCCAGTCCGACACGGGAACGTCAGTCCCTATGGCAGAGGGCACAGATGAAGTCTGACGCTGGTCTGTCTGCCAGGTCTGCAGTCTTTCTTCTCATTCTCTTTGCCTCGTGCTGCTGAGCAAGTATTTCTTCGAACTGGAGAGACCTTTCTGCACAGTCTGTCTCCAGGCTGACTGATCGAGGGCTGTTGCTTCCCAGTTGTTCTGGTCGATGTTCAGGGCGTTTAGAACCTTTTTGCACACACCTTTGAAACGCAGCTGTGGTCTGCCCGTGGGACGTTTCCATGCACAAGTTCTCCATAGAGGATGTCTTTAGGGATCCATCCCTTGTCCACACGCACAACATGGCCAAGCCAGCGCATACGTCTATATTTCAGCAGCGTGTACATGCTGGTGCATCCAGCTCTTTCCAGGACAGTGTTGTTTGGGACCTTGTCCTGCCAGGTGATGTTCAGGATGCGTCAGAGGCAAAGCATGTGAAAAGCATTGAGCTTTCGCTCTTGTCGGACATGCAAAGTCCAGGACTCCCTGCTATACAGAAGGGTGCTCAGGACACAGGCTCTGTAGATCTGGATCTTTGTGTGCTCAGTCAGCTTGCTGTTGTTCTATGTTGTTTTTTTGTCAGTCTGGTCATGCTGTAGCTGCTTTGCCGATACGCTTGTCGAGCTCAGAGTCAAAATTAATAAGAGAGTGTCTGAGATAGTTCAGCTGAGGTACACGAAGTCAGGGACAAGCTCCGTTTTATGGTCACTGATACTTATGATTGGGGAAGGGTCAACATCCTGTTCCATGACTTGTGTTTTCCACGAGCCACTGGAAATTCCAGTCACGGCAGGCATCGCTGAAGCAAGTCATGAGTTGTTGTAGCTCCTGCTCAAAGGCCTAAAAGCAAGATAGAATATAATTATAGCGTTTTGTCATTAAGGCTTTGGACGTCAATGATATCACAAAGTCTTTGTAAGCTTTCTGGGTAGATTGCAAGGCTTACACAATAATTATCATTACAACACACACACATACACAGACACACACACAAACAAACACACACTCACAAACACACACGCACACACACACTCTCTCTCTCTCTCTCTCTCTCTCTCTCTCTCTCTCTCTCTCTCTCTCTCTCTCTCTCTCTCTCTCTCTCTCTCTCTCTCTCTCTCTCTCTGCTGTATTTTACCATTTCTAAACGTCATCAGGACTTTTACTGAAAATTTTCGCATCCCTACTTCCATTACTCTTTGACCTTACTCCTGCGCTAACCCCCACCCACCCCCACTCCCTACCTCAACCCATCCACCCACACCCGCCCTCTCATCCGCTCATCACTCCTTCAGGTTCTGCCAACCCTTCTAGAATATCTTAACGGTCGGCTGAGTGAGAGAATGCAGGCCCGTAAAATGGGGATGCTGACGGTCCACGCAATAATTGCACGCCAAGCCACCCTGGTTTGAGTGATGCTACATTTCACATGGTGACTGGCTACTTTCGATTTCTGGCATGTTTTTTTTTATCCTTGAATAAATTAGTGCAGCCTAGAGTGCTTTTGAAAAGTGTTTTAGTTCGGGGGTTTTTTTTTTTCGCTTTCTTTCCAAAAGCAGGAATTAGTGAGAGTGCAGGTGGTGTAAACACCTGAAACCTTGCCGAAATCTTATCTTTTTTTATTTTCTTTCTCTTGTTGCCTTATCTGCTTTTTTCTTATGTGTACTCCTTAAGTCGTTCAGTTTTACATGTCTGATTCAGAGTAACAAGAACAACAACAACATTAATAATAATAATAATAATAATAATAATAATAATAATAATAATAATGATAATAATAATAATAATAATAATAATAATAATAATAATAATGAATAATAGAATTTCTATAGCGCTATATCTTGCAAAAACAAATCAAAGCGCTTAAGCGCTTAAGAGTAGAATGTGTTGGTTCCTTATTAATGCTATTTATTAATTTTCTCACTCGCATATTAAAGTTTTCTTTAAAACACGCTTTCATGACGCACTGTCTATTGTGATCTCGCTGAAAGGTTTTGGGTTTAAATCCCTTAAGAGCCACTTGTTTTGAGACCCCAGCCAGCTTCTACCCAACGTGAGTTAATTATGGACTCTATGGGAAAACTGGACTACACAGTTAAGGTTCATCCACCGTATAGGTGTGACTTAAAAGAGTGTTGATTATACTACCTGAACAACACTGCAGGTGTCTGTATATCCCAGGCCTGGTTAACGCTGGTACGCATACTGTCATGAGAGGAAGCTTAGAAAACATGCCTGACAATTGGTCTACAAGCAGGTGCACCCCCGTAACGTCACAATTATTTCATCCTCATTATCATCAATTATGGATGCAATAACAGAAAATTGTCTACAATTTAGTGCCCCAGGTCTCGTAGTGACCTAAGTCTGGGTTTCCCTTATTAGTAATTAGCCACTGAGCTATTCCTGGTCTACAAAAAAATCACACATTAGTGATCTGCAAGAGGCGTAGTAAAGAGGAAAGAAGTATATACCCGATGAAATGTAAACCTTTGATACTGACTTCTAAGCCTCATTCTTTTCAGATAAACGCTAAAACAGACATGTTCTGATATTGCAGAAGACGACAAACCGCCCAAAGACTGCATTCTGTAAAGTGCTCTAAACTTCAAACTTCAAAAACACTTTATTATCTCACAGACAGAGAAATTCAAGCGGGCACAAGCCATACATTAAAAAGGTAAACATAAAAAGGTCCCACAACACAGTAGCCAAATATCAGAACGCAACCATCACAATAAAAGCACCCAAAAATCAGCTATACATCAGCTAGTCATTGACTCACTTAAGCAAAATCACAAACACCCATACACGCACCAGAATGCCAACGGATCCACACTCACACACAGCTCGCGCGCGCGCGCACACATACACACACACAAACACACTTACACACACACTCATACACACTTACACACACACACACTTACACACACACGCACACAGACACACACACACAGTTGCAGAAGACGACAAGCGGCCCAAAGACCGCATTTTGTTGAGTGCTCTAACAGACACTTATGTTCTGACGTTGCAGAGGACGACACACACACACACACACACACACACACACACACACACACACACACACACACACACACACACACACACACACACACACACACACACACACACACTCACACACACACACACGCACACACACACACACACACACACACACACACACACACACACACACACACACATATCTAACAGACATGTTCTGATATTGCAGAGGACGACAAGCCGCCCAAAGACCGCACGGTGCAGTACGAGGAATTTCGCCATGTGTCCACTCCTGTCTACCTGTCCCTGGTCACTCTGGCCTCTACAGGTATCTTCATGGCCTGCTGCTTCCTCGGCCTCAATATCCACTTTCGGCGACACAGGTGTGGTGACTCTTTCTCTTGAATGTGTGTTGATATCTCTGTCTGTTTGTAGCTCTGTCTGACTGTGTCTGTGTCTATCTGTGTCTATCT
>CM060337.1:15285389-15290389 GCA_030674155.1 Stramonita haemastoma | reverse complement strand
CACACACACACACACACCCACACACACACACACACACACCGACACACACACACACACACACACACACACACACACACACACACACACACACACACACACACACACACACACACATACACACACACAATCTCACTACTTTTTCTTCTGTTTCTTCTTGTTTTCCTTTTTTCTTCTTTTTTTAACTGTCTCCCTCTTGGTTCGCCTCTTTCCCATTCATGTTCTCATTTAATTCAGAATGTCCTGATTAGTCAGTTCAGAAGGACAGTCACCAGAAAATTCAGCTGCTGCCAAGATGTCAGCAAGAAAAATAAGCTGCCTAGATTTCAGCACGAAAAAAACCAAGGCAAGTTTACCAATCCGCATGCACCACAACTTTAGCCCAATTAATACGAATTAGCTAGGACGCTTTGGGGGTCGGGATAGTTAAGTGGTCAGAGCGCTCGCTTACCCCAAGTCAAGTTAAGCAGCGTCGAGCGTGGTTACCAATAGGATGGGTGACCGTTTGCTGCACCTTGGCTTCACTACAACCCCCCCCCCCCCCCCCCCCCCCAGTTCATCCAGCTGTAAATGGGTACCTGCCCTCTCTAGGGTCAGGGAAGGTAAAACAGCAGCGAGGGAGGGGAGATGGGCGCCGCCCTCAATATGCTGGCCCCTAGAGAAGCTGAGGTCTCTGATGCCTTGCTCCCCCATGACCGCCAAGGTTATGGGACAGCTTTACCTTTAGCTAGTTTTTTTGATAGGGTCTCCCTAGAACTCATCCGTGTCAAAACCCACTGCCATAAGCATCGAAAGGACACTAAGTGGAAGAAGAAGAAGAACAGGGGGTGGGGTGGGTATGCAGGGAATAAAGAGGACTAAGGCAAAAAAAAAAGAGGGGGTGGGTTGGGGGAGGGTAGAGAAGAGGAATGAGGGTTGTGCTGCTGCCAGCTTTGATTATTTTAATGGGTTTAGCTTTGCTGCTTGCTGAGTCCGAGCTGTGGGGATTTTTTTTGCTTTACATATTATAATGCAAGAACCTATCGCCCACACGCGCACACAGACATAAACAATCACTCGTGTGCACGTGCACACCACACACGCATGCACGCACACGCACACATACGCGCACACACACACATACACACACGTACATACTCACATACACATGCACGCAGACACACACACACACACACACACAAACACGAAAACACACGCGCGCAAACACTCATGCGCGCACGCACGCACGCACATACAGAGCAAGTAGAAAAAGAGAAAACTGAAGCATGAGTAAGTTGGTGTAGCACAATAGACTTGCATACATCTGTACAATATTGATTTTATGTGTTGTATTATTGTAATCATCTCAAATGTTTGGACAGATGGCTTGAAAAAAAAATTAACCGCATTTTTTTGTTTGAATGTACCATTTGGAAATAATAGATCTTGACTTTCACACTTCTAGGAGATTTTTTCCCCCTCGTTTGTTTAATTCTCTTCTTTTTTCTGCAATTTTTTTTTATTGTTCTTTTCTCTTTTCTTTTATCTTCCTCCCACACCCTCTGACATTTGATTTAGGAAGTCCTAATTCTTCAATCCCGAAAAGCGGTGAGCAGAAAATAGGGCTACCCAGAAACACGGCTTAAAACCTGACAAGGCATTTTGCGAATCCCCACACGCTACATTACCCCAACTAATTGGATTTAGGTAGCAAGCTTGTCAGGGTCTCCCCCCCCCCCCCCCCCCCCCCCCACGACAAAACTTTGCCCATGGACACTGTCAGAAGATCCAGAAAATCAAGGCGTATTGAAAAGACGGAAGCGTGATCTTATAACAAAAACACGCGCACACACTAACACACACACGCACGCACGCACACACACACACGCATACACACACAGAGGAAAATTTGTGGTGTTAGCACAGCTAAGTTTCATCTATTTTTGCGCATTGTTACGTATTCGTAGTGCTTAGGGTGTTTATAATTGTTTCAAGATTATACTTGTTTACATAATTTTTATGAAGTTTATCCTTAAAGACAGAATGATGATGCGTCTTTGATGGGTAAACGTCCGTGTACGCAAAATCACACGTCGGCGAACCTATCATCTCTAGCTAAGGAACAAAAACAGGTGTATACAGTGTCAGATAGAGCACTTTTATATATTTACCTAATTCTTGTAAGATGGATGGATGGATGGATGGATGGATGAATGGATGGATGGATGGATGGATGGATGATGGATGGATGGATGGATGGATGAATACATGCATGCATGCATGGGTAGATGGATAGACGGATAGATGAGGATGGATGGATGGATGGATGGATGGATGGATGGATTGGATGGATGGATGGATGGATGGATGGATGGATGGATGGATGGATGGATACATGCATGGACGGATAGATGGATGGACGGATAGATGGATGGATGAACAGATGGATGGATGGATGAATGGATGGATGGATGGATGGATGGATGGATGGATGGATGGATGGATGGATGGATGGATGGATGGGTGGATGGGTGGATGGATGGATGGATGGATGGATGGATGGGTGGATGGATGGATGGATGGATGGATGGATGGATGGATGGATGGATGGATGGATGGATGGATTTAGGCTGCTTTCTTTCCTGATTTTGCTATCATTTGGTTAGCTGGATGATGGGTCGGCTTGTTTGCTTGCTTGGGTTACATTGCTTCTTTCTATGGTTGATTATTCGATTTGTTGGCTGCCTGGTCAGCTGGTCAGCTGCTAGTCTGACTGGTCAAGGGGGTTAGTGGTGGTGAAAGCACGTGCATGCAGACACACGATTTTCCCCATGCCTTTCTTCTCTACCAGTGTCTTCTCAAGATATCAGAATAACTCCTCCAAAATGTCTTGTTCTGACCTTACTTTATCCCTCTCTTTGCCTCTATCTCTCTCTCTGTCGCTCTGTCTCTATGTTTCTCTCTGTGTTTGTCTCTCCTTCTCTCTCTCTTCTCTCTCTCTCCCCTCTCTCTCTCTCTCTCTCTCTCTCTCTCTCTCTCTCTCTCTCCTCTCCTCTCTCTCTCTCTCTCTCTCTCTCTCTCTCTCTCTGATGACTGAGTGAAATCTTGTGACTTATGTTCCGTGATATATCATATCAAACTCTGTGTCTCTGTCTCTGTCTCTGTCTCTCCCCCCCCCCCCCCCTGCTCTCTCTCTCTTTTTTTCTCCCTTTATATTTTTTTTCTCTTTTGCCGCCAGTCAACTTGTCTTTTATATTGTCAATACCTAGTTCTAGCGTGCCGACTAATGCATTTTTTATTCTTTTTTGTGTCTTCTTCTCTTCCTATCTTATTTTCAATAAGCTGTTGTCTACTTTTTGTTTAATTTTACTTGTCAGTATCAAGTCTCCATGTTGGTCATTTTTTCTCGTTCGATTTTGCTGTGCCAAGGTGACTCTTTATGGATTCCTTCAACATTTTACCTGTCTACAGTCTTTCTGAATCAGTTACTGATTATTTTACACCTCCGTAGATGTTTAATAGGCACATATAATTATATTCAGAGTCCATCTGTTTAATTGTTTATGTCAGTCTGCCTGTCAGTCTTCCTCTCTTTCTGTGTCCGTATGTCTATATTTCTCTGTGTCTCTGCCTGCCTCTGTCTCTGTCTCTGTCTCTGTCTCTGTCTCTGTCTCTGTCTCTCTCTCTCTCTCTCTCTCTCTCCTCTCTCTCTCTCTCTCTCTCTCTCTCTCTCTTCATTTTCTTAAATCTCTTTTTATCTTTTTGTCTCTCAATCTAAATTCTTGTCTGTCACTTATTCTTTCTTTCTTATTTTTGTTCTTCTTTTTTGTTCCTTTCTTCTGTTTGTTATTTCCCTTCTATCTCTTTTTCCTCCAAATTTTCTTCCTGTACTCTCTGCCTCTCCTGTCCCTATTAATTTTTAATTTTCACCACCTTTGCCATTTGCTCTAGAGCGGGAGGGGGCAAAAATGGGGCCACTCAGGGACATAGCTCTAGAAAGGCAGGGAGCAGAAACTGGGGCCACTCAGGGACATGGCAAGAGCCACTCAGGGACATGGCTGTATAGGGCAGAGAGCAGAAACTGGGGCCACTCAGGGACATGGCAAAAGTCTGGCCAAGCATTGGGCACACCCCTGTTAGGCCACATTTCCCACATTCATTGGATTTAATTCTGCCAGCTATGCCACATTGCCCACATCAATTGGATTCAGACGCCAGCTCTGCCACATTAATTGGATTCAGCTCTGCCACACTAATTGGACTCAGACGCCAGAATTGCCACATTGATTGGATTCAGACACCAGAACTGCCACATTGCTTGGATTCAGACGCCAAAACTGCCAACATTAATTGGATTCAGACACTAAAACTGCCACATGAACTAGATTCAGACGCTAGCTGTGCCCCATCAATTGGATTCAGATGCTAGCTCTGCCACAATAATTGGATTCAGACGCTAGAACTGCCAACATTAATTGGATTCAGACACCAGAACTGCCAACGTTAATTGGGTTCAGACGTCAGAACTGCCACATTAATTGGATTCAGACGTCAGAACTGCCACATTAATTGGATTCAGGCGCCAGAACTGCTACAGTGGATTTAGACGTCAGAACTGCCACATTCATTGGATTCAGACGCCAGAACTGCCACATTCATTGGATTCAGACGCCAAAACTGCCAACATTAATTGGATTCAGACGTCAGAACTGCCAACATTGATTGGATTCAGACGCCAAAACTGCCAACATTAACTGGATTCAGACGCCAGAACTGCCAACATTAATTGGATTCAGACGCTAGAACTGCCATATTAACTGGATTCAGACGCCAGAACTGCCAACATTAATTGGATTCAGGCGCCAGAACTGCCACATTAATTGGATTCAGGCGCCAGAACTGCCAACATTAATTGGATTCAGGCGCCAGAACTGCTACAGTGGATTTAGACGTCAGAACTGCCAACATTAATTGGATTCAGACACCAGAACTGCCACATGTATTAGATTCAGACGCTAGCTGTA